>CM069765.1:3372500-3602500 GCA_036169595.1 Dictyostelium firmibasis | reverse complement strand
AATATTAAATATTGAATTCAATATTTTGATAAAAAAAAAATAAAAAAAAAAAAAACAATATATTATTAATGGATTAAAATGAAACCATTGTACTCGTGCGATTGATCAAAAAAATTGGTTGTAACTTTCATTTATAAAATTAGATTATTTCCTCATGAATTTTCAATGAAAAGAATTTTCGAGATTAATTATCAGGAATTGAGAAACTTTATAAAATTTTTTTTTTTATTTTTTTTATTTTTCTTTTTTTTAATTTTTTTTTTTTTTTTTTTTTTTTTTTTTTTTTTTTTTTGTTTGTTGTTATTGTGGATTGGTTGTTAACTATTCGGACATACTCAATAACTATTTCAAATCCAATAATTTAATATCAAATTTGTAAGTATTTTTTTTTTTTTTTTATATTTTTTTTTTATTTTATTAACAAAAAAAATCAACCTGGAAACCATAATATTTTTTATTTTTTTATTTTTTTTTTTTTTATTTTTTTATTTTTATTTTCAAACACGCCAATATAATTTTTATCCACTCGAGTCCTTTTTTTTTTTTTTTTTTGATTTTTTTTTTGTATTTTTTTGATTTTTTTTTATATTTTTGTATTTTTTTGATTTTTTTTTTTTTTTTGTAAAATTTTTTTTTTTTTTTTTTTTTTTTTTTTTTTTTTTTTTTTTTCTTTGAGTTGCGTGTGTCCGT
Organism: Dictyostelium firmibasis; assembly: GCA_036169595.1. Classification (NCBI taxonomy): domain Eukaryota; phylum Evosea; class Eumycetozoa; order Dictyosteliales; family Dictyosteliaceae; genus Dictyostelium; species Dictyostelium firmibasis. The sequence goes on along the minus strand of CM069765.1, from coordinate 3,601,810 downwards.
CGAACTTAAGAGAAATAAAAGGTGTGAATCATTAAAACTTATAATGTATTTTATTTATTTTTAAAATCCTTCATGGTACCATCACATTATATTTTCTGTTTTTTTTTTCTATTTTAAAAAAAAAAACACAAAATAAATAATAAAAATAAAAATAAAAATAAATATAAAATCCAATCAAAAATAAATATAAATATAAAATAATATATATATATATATATATAAATTAACTATCAACTACATAAATAATTTTAAAAGTCATTATTTATTTTAACTTGTTAATTTACTTTTCTATGAACTGCCTTTATCGGAATGAAAAAAAAAAACGCACTCCATTTTGTTAACAAAAATGTGTACTCTTATTTTTAAAAAATCATTGGAGAGAAGATAAATTAATAAGTTAAAATATAATGAACTTTTTTTTTTTTTTTTTATATTATTATAATCATTAATTTGCAAAAACAGTAATTTTATATAAATTTTTTTCTTCTTCATTATTTTTTCACGAAAATCATTTTAATTTTTTTTTTATTTTTTTTATTTTTTTTTTTTTTTAATTTCACCACCACATATTTAATTGTGACATTGGCTAAAATCATTAATTCGAATAATTAAGAAAAAAATAAATAAATAAATAAATAAATATATACATATATTAAATATACATAAAATAAAAAAAATAAAAAAAAAAAAATAAAAAAAATTTTAATTCAATCCTTTAGGTCCAAAGAAGATTTGTATTTTTACAACCTGATCTAAAATTCGTAATTAAAAATTTTTTATTTTTTAAAATTTTTTTTTTTATTTTTTATGTTTTTGTGAAAAAAAAAAAAAAAAAAAAAACGACGACAAAATAAGGGCACTGTTTTTTTAACATAAAATTTTTTTTTTTTTCTTTTTCTATTATTATTTTTTATTTTTTAAAAAAAAAAAATTCTCTCTCCTCCATTTCCCATTGTCGTACTCCCCACTCTTTGCCAAATCCTTTTATTCTTTATTTTTTATTTATTTATTTATTATTTTTTTTTTTTTTTCTAAAAAAATATTCAAAAAAAAAAAAAAAAAAAAAAACAATAAAAATAAATAATAATAAAAATAATTATCTTTGATCCCTCTATGTTATTATCATCAAAATCGTTCATACTATACAATCGTCGTACTCAACATTTATAACAATAACAATAACAATAATACAATAATAATTATAATAATAATAATAAAAACAACAATAATAACAACGATAGAAAAGAAATGCCATCCCAAAGTAATAATGTTTTATCTTCTACCGCTTCATCGTCAATGAGTTCGTCATCCAATAGCTCTGATGCATCATCGTCGTCAAACACCAACAACACACATTCCTCCAACAACCAATTTGTGGGTAGCCAATTAAATTTAGTTGGAAACACTCATAAAAAAATTAATGATAATTATGAAATTATTTCAAAAATAGGTGAAGGTATTTCTGGGTAAGTTTTATAAAATTTTATTTCCATTTCCCAATATTATTATATTTATTTAACAATTAAAAAAAAAAAAAAAAAAAAATTTAGATCTGTATTCAAAGCAATTAAAAAGGGTACAGAAGAAATAGTTGCACTTAAAAATTTTAAAGGTTGGACCGAAGGAGATAGAGCCTCAAAGGAAGAATGTTTATTATTACAACAATTAAGACATATTCCATATATTACTCCAGTCATTGATATCTATACAAATTTTGAAACCTCAGAGTACATCATTGTATTTCCATACTTTGAACATGATCTCTCTGGTCTTTTAAGTGAACATAGACTATCAATTCCACAAGTTAAATGTTATTTCAAACAATTATTAGAGGGTATAAATGAAATCCATAAAAATGGTGTTATGCATCGTGATATTAAAGGTATGTTCTTTATCACTCACTCACCCACTCTCGTTTTTTTTTTTCGGTTTTTACCTTTTTTCTCATTTTTTTGATCACCTTATTATTTTTTGGATCTCATAAAAAAAACAAAAAAAAACGTCCTCACTAACCGACATTCAACTTCAATTTTCCCATTTTTTTTTTTTTTTTCAATTTTCAAAATTTTTTTTTTCCCAAAATTTTTTTTTTTCATTTTTTTTTTTTTTTTTTTCCAATTCTATTTTTAGCTGCAAATTTACTCGTAAATAATAAAGGATCATTATTTATTGGTGATTTGGGTACAGCTACATCATATACTAAAAGATCGGTATTTTCAAGTAAAGTTGTAACCTTATGGTACAGAGCACCAGAGTTATTATTGGGCTCAACTCAATATGGACCAGAAGTTGATATGTGGTCAATTGGTTGTGTTTTGATTGAGTTGGTCACATCACGTAACTTTTTACCAGGTAGTTCTGAACAACAACAACTTGAGGCCATCTGTAAATTATGTGGTACTCCAACCGATGAAATTTGGCCAAACGTTTCTCAATTACAAAATTTTAATCAAATTTCAAATTTACCAGTTTATCCAAGTAGATTAAGAACAGTTTTTAAAAAGTAAAAATAATAATAATAATAATAATAATAATAATAATAATAATAATAATAATAATAATAATAATAATAATAATAATAATAATAATAATAATAATAATAATAATAATAATAATAATAATAATAATAATAATAATAATAATAATAATAATAATAATAATAATAATAATAATAATAATAATAATAATAATAATAATAATAATAATAATAATAATAATAATAATAATAATAATAATAATAATAATAATAATAATAATAATAATAATAATAATAATAATAATAATAATAATAATAATAATAATAATAATAATAATAATGATAATAACAATGATAATAATAATGATAATTTTATATTAATATATTAACTTTTTTTTTTACATACAAAAGTTTCTCAAATGATTTTATAGAATTATTAGAGGGTTTATTAACATTAAATCCAAAGAAAAGATTAACAGCTGAACAAGCATTACAATCAACATTTTTTACAAACCATCCATTACCATTTAAACCAGAGAATATGCCAGGTTATCAACCAATTCATGTTTTGGAAGCAGTTCAAAAGAGAGTTCAACAACAACAAGAATTGGACCAACAAAAGAAACTAGAGGAGCAAAAGAAACAAGAGGAACAAAAGAAACAAGAAGAACTAAAGAAACAAGAGGAACAAAAGAAACAAGAAGACCTTTTAAAGAGACAAAGATTGTTAAAGAGACAACAAGATTTAAAGAGACAACAAGATGAACAACGTCAACTTGAAGCAATCAAAAAACAACAAGAGCAAGAACAATTAAGACAAAAAGTTGAACAAGAAAAACAAAGACAGGAACAAGAAAGATTAAGATTAATTCAACAAGAACAGGATAGATTAAAAAGACAACAACAAGAACATGAACAAAGATTACAAAAAGAACAACAACAACAACAACAACAACAACAACAACAACAACAACAACAACAACAACAACAACAACAACAACAACAACAACAGCAACAACAAAGAGAGTCTCAATTAAATACCAGTAATGGTAAAATTAATTTAAAGAGATCTTTAGATTTAGTTAATGATATCAGAAACTATTGTACAAGTGAAACTGAAAGTGAATATGAAAGCGATGAAGAAGACTTTTATACTGAAGAGGAGGTTGAAGATTTCTCGAGCGACGAAGAGGATGATTATTATACTACTCAAGCAACTAAATCACTTTACACACCAATTAAAGCAATGATTCAACAACATAATAATCAACAACAGCAACAGCAACAACAATATCAATACAGTCAACAACACCAAGAACCAATCTCATCAAACCCATTTTTACAACCACCAAAGAAACAAAGAACAGCTTCAACCGGTTTCAATAATAACAACAATAACAATAATAACAATAGTTTATCAACTCCACTCACTATTCATTAAGTTTTTAATAGTCGGTGATAGTATGAATACTTTTGTTTAATCATTCATCACAATCTTTTTTTAAATATATTTTAAATCATGTCCGATCTTTTATAAATCTCACAAAAAAAAAAAAAAAAAAAAAAAAAAAAAAAAAAAAAAACCAAAACAAATCAAAAAAAAAAAACAAAAAAAAAAAAAAAAAAAAAAGTAATCTTGGTCAATTATTCAAATTTATCAAAATTGTTTTTCGCGCAAAAATGTATACAGTATTAAAGTAATGTTTTATAATGTACATATTTACACATACACCAAATAGGTCATATATTATCAACTATCTTGTGTATGTCAATTTCTCTTCTTTTTCTCAAATTCTCCAATGGCAGTAATAATAATTTCTCACCCTCACCCAATTAACCTCTAACATAAAAAACAACCACAACAATTCGGAAATCCACAATCTTAAAAAATTTTGGATGCTTGGAATGCTCTCATTGGGTTTTTTTTCAATAAAAAATCCAAATTGCGCTTGGTATGGTCTTTAATGGCCTTACTCCCCCTAATAATCATTTTTTAAAAAAAAAAAAAAAAAAAAAAAAAAAAAAAACCATTACTCAATCAATACTATTACAAAATTAATTAATTTTTTTCTTTTTTTTAAAAAAAAAAAGAAAAAAAAAATTAATTTCAAATAAAAAATATTGAACAGTTTTTGATTCACTAAATTATATTATTTCAAATTTATTTGTATTATTGTTAGTTTGAGTATAAATTATTGGTTGTCTTGATTGTATTATTGGTTGTTGTATTAATGATGATTTCGATCTTTTCCCATTTTCTTTTTCAAATACAATCTTTAAACCTTTATTAAAGTTACTAAAAGCTTTCATACTATAAAATAAAACCATTGCTCTTTCAAATATTGAGATGATACAAAATAATAAAATTGGGACTGCAAATTGAATACGTCTATTTTCAGCATTTGTACCATTAACAATATCAAGTATTATTAATGTCATTCTCCAAATATAAAACCCAATGGTAATCCACGATGTGAATAAAAAAATTTTGAAAACTTTTTTATCCTCTTTTTTAATACTGTGATATCCAAATAGAGCCCATGCAAAATTTAATAAAAATACTATAACATTAATATAGATTTCATAAATATGGCTTAAATAAAATAATGTTAAGTTTGAGACAACTAATCCAGATATAAACACATCAATCTTTATAAGTGATAAAAATATTTGATAATTTTTGTATAGTTCTATAATTTTTTTAAAATGATTGTTAGTTTTTTAACAATAAAAATGAAAACAATTAAAATTAAGATAAAACTTACTTCTTAATTCTATACTAGTTCCAATTTTTCTATACAATTTCCAACCAAATTTTTTATATGAAAAAATACCTAAAATAATATTAAGAGGTATAAAAACCAATACTGATATGAATCTAATTGAATTTACAATATCTCTATTGAATGTCCAAATATGATAAAATTGATATGTGCCACCAATTGAAATAGTTGACATTATAAGAATAAATAAAAATAATTGAAATTTATTTTCTTTCCAAATCTATAATAATAAAAATTAGTTTTCTTAAATTTCTTTTTTTTTTTTTAAAGACAATACTTACCGAATCAAAAGAATAATAAAACAAAAATAAAGAACATGATAAACCTAGTATTGAGATTTTTACATTATCATCCCATCCATCCCATTTGGCAAATCTTATAACAAGCATTGATAAACCAAACACTAATTCTAAAAAAACACATATTACAAATATTTTACCTATTGCTGGTATATCAAAAAATTCGGACTTTTTTTTCTTTTGTAATTTTATAATTAGTTTTTTTTTTTTTTTTTTTTTTTTTTTCTAAAATAATTTTAAATACTAACTTTTGGAAATACATCGATAAAAAGTTCATCGTCCTTAACTACTTCGTTGGTTATATTGTTGTAATCATTTATTAAATTATTTTTATTATTATTTATATCCATATTATTATAATAGTTGTAATCACTTAAATATGGTGCTGAAGGGTTTGGTTGAGATTGATAGGTCGATGATGAAGGTCCATAATATAAATTATTTTTATTTTCATTTGATAAATTGTTCATACCACTACCACTAGTACTACCTTTATTCATCTTTTTTTTTTTTTTTTTTCAAGAAAAAAAAAAAAATTAATAAAATTAAAAAAAAAGTCTTTTAACTTGTTGATTACAAAAACTTTATATAAATAAATAATTTGAAATAATTTCCTAAAAAATTTTAAAAGCACAAAGAAAAAAATAAAGAATTAATTTTTAAAATTTTTGTTTGAAAAAAAAAAAAAAAAAAAAAAAAAAAAAAAAAAATACAAACTAGGTGGTGTAAGAATTATTATAAAGAAATATTATAAAATGGAAAGAAATTTTAAAAAAAATAAAAAAAAAAAAGAAATATTTTAAAAGATTAAAAAAATATTTTATAAAAGACATAGTATTTCACTAAATAATATTATTATTTTTTATCACTATTATTTCAATTAAATTTTCCTGCTGCAATAAATACTAACCTTAATTTAAAAATTAATATTTTTAATAATTACTTTCAATGACATTACCAAATTTAAATAATGAGAAAAAAAATAATAAAAAAAAAAAATAAATAAAAGGAAATTTATAAAAAAATATAAAAAAAATATAAAAAAAATTAAATTAATTACATTGTTTAGAGCCAGTATTTAAAAAAAAAAAAAATCAAATGCATACAATTGGTCAATTACACACACTCTTTTAACTTTTTTTTATTTTATTTTTTTTGGTGTTTTAAAAAGATTTTTTTTAACAAATATTAAAAGTGTGTGTTTGTGTGGGTGGATATATGGTATGATCTAACAGATACAACAACAATTATTCCACATTAATATTATTTTTATTTACCAAATATATAATATATATATATATATATACATGTATATATGATTACCCTTTTTTCTTTTTTTTTTTTTTTTTTTTTTTTTTTTTTGTATAATTATAAAATTTTATTTAAATTATTGTTCCATCTGTATTTAAATCTTTAATTTCCCCAGGATTATTGCTATCATTATTTTTATTATTATTATTGTTATTATTATTATTACTATTATTATTATTATTATTATTATTATTATTATTATTATTATTATTATTATTATTATTATTATTATTATTATTATTATTATTATTATTATTATTATTATTAGTAAAGTCAAAATTATCTATATTATCAATATAATCAGTATTGTTATTATCATAATCATTATTGTTATCATTAAAATCACCACCATAAGTATTTCTTCTTAAAAAACCTTGATCCCCTACCCATTTCTTTTGATTGATAATATATTGTTTATTATTTTGTCTAATTAAAGTATCGATTAATAATTTCAAAGATTCGACTAAAGAATCACATACTTCTTCACTTTCACCCAATGACTTCATTGAAAGAATAGTTGCTTCCATCGTTGAAATTCTATCAACTTGAGGTTGACTTCTAATTGTATTAAATAATGATTTAAATTTTAAATCTCCAAATTCCAAATGTATCTTTTAATTATAATAAAAATAATTAATAAAAATTTAAAATAATAATTTAAAAAAAAAAATTAACTATACTATACTCTTTTTATATCTTTTGGTATTCTTTTATTAAGTGATTTAGCATTATTCCAAGTACCATCAGCAATAATAATTGTTAATTTCTCTAATTTATCAATATCAGATCTATCTTTAAAATTAATTTTTTTAATTGAATCTGTAATTGTTGTAATATCATTTTCAAAATCATCATTATTTTCATCAAGATTATTATTTTCTTTTTTGGTATTATTATTAATTTTAAATAACTTATCATTATCTAAAATGATTGATTTTGATTTTAAAATATCTTTTATATTAATTGAATCTTTTGAAGGGAATAAAACAAATGTTGAATCTCTTGAACAAGAATCCAATTTTTTAAAGAATAATTCCTCATCTTGTTTCTCACCCATTATATAGATTTTAGAGGATGATGATGAAAATGTTTCATTATTGATGTTATTATAAATTGATGAAGAATAATTTTCTGACATTGTAGTCGAACCATTTCTATTCTTAAAATTACTTTTATCACAAAGTAATAATAATTTACCTGTATTACTTGCTCTACACCATTCATTTGGATGAAATACAAATATATATTCATGTTTTAAATCTACTTTATTAACTTTTGAACAAATACAATTGATTAAAAGTAACCAACAATCATTACACTTTAAATCCTCTTTGAAGTATGAGAATTTTCTTTCCTTAACACCATCATTGATTTGTGTATATATTAACTTATTTTTCTCTCTATCCTCACCTGATATTGGTTTTACAAAATCTTTTTTAAATTCCATTTTATTTATTCTTCTTTCTTTATTAATCTCTTTTCTAAATTTTCTTTTCATTGAAACTTCATCACTATCATTTTCATTTTGTATCGTTGTTGTTGTTGTTGTTGTTGTTTTTGTTGTTGTTGTTATTGATGATGATGATGATGATGATGATGATTGTAAATTAGAATCCATTATATTTGTAGTTGATTTTAATAATGTTTTAAATTTTTTAACTATTTTATAATTATTCATAAAATAAATTAAATACAAATATAAATATAAAAATAGGAAACTGGTTGTTGTGAAAAAAAAAAAAAAAAAAAAAAAAAAAAAAAAAAAAAAATTTTTTTCTTTAAAATTTTTTAATCGGAAAATTATCAAAAAAAAAAAAAAAAAAAAAAAAAAATATTATTTTTATATTAAAAAAAAAAAAAAAAAACGAACGAATTATAAATATAAATGAATATAAAAAGAAATAGACCAAATATTTTAATTACAGGTACACCTGGCACAGGTAAAACTTCATTAGCAGGTGTTATTGCATCAAATAATGAAATGAATCATATTGATATTTCAGCAGCTGTTAAAGAAAAGGAATTACATGATGGTTGGGATTCAGAGTTTCAATGTTACATTTTAGATGAAGATAAAGTTTGTGATGAATTTGAAGATATCATGGTTAAAGGTGGTAATGTTGTTGATCATCATGGTTGTGAATGGTTCCCTGAACGTTGGTTCGATTTAGTAATTGTTTTAAGAACTGACATTCAAGTTTTAAATGAAAGATTAGAAAAAAGGTAAGGAAAAAATAAAATAAAATAATAATAACAACCAACAACAACCAAATATCCAACTAAGATCATAAATTAATCAAACTCATAATAAAATTTTTTTAGAAATTATATTCCACTTAAAATTACAAATAATTTAGATTGTGAAATTATGCAAGTTATTTTAGAAGAAGCACTTAACTCTTATAAAGAAAATATTGTTGTAGAATTACAATCGAGTACATTGGAAGATAGTGAAAATAATCAAAATTTTATTGCCCAATGGATTCAAAATTGGTTTGAAAGAAATAATTAAATAAAAGAGTTTTATTTAAAAAAAAAAAAAAAAAAAAAAAAAAAAAAATAGACAAACCCAAATTTACATTGGTCAAAAAAATTTTTTTTTTTTTATTTGTTATATATTTATAAATTAAATTAAAATTATTTTTTTCTTATGGTTTTGGAGCAACTGGATTAAAAGATTCTAAAGATTTTGTAATTGATTGAATATCTAAATTTAAAGTTTTTATGATAAAGGAAGCAATATCGATATTATTTATATTACCTCTTAAAATTGGATCGAGATAATTATCAATATCTTCGGTTTGATGATCTTTTAGACGAGTTTCAAATTTACCTTCAGAGATTTTATCACCAAAAGTGTAGAGATTAACATCCTCACCAGTGTGACCACCAGTAGTGAAACCAATATCTGCATAGTTTGAAACGATACGACCAATCACTTGGTTGAGATAAAAAGTAGAGTTGGTTCTACCGATCTCTTGTAGATCATCTACTGTCAATTTAATACCTGTATTCTCAAAAATGATTTTGGAAGGATCTGCACCACCTTTAATGAGTTCAGCCATTACATCAGCAGATTTATTAACTGCCAATAATTTCTCTGGCGACCATGAATACTTTGGATTACCATCGATAACCATTTGATTTGCTAATGTAAGACCACCAGTCTCATGATCGGCAGTTACAATTACAATGGTGTTTCCATCATTTTCAGCCCATTCCCTAACAATCTTAAAAGTTTGATCAAATGCATCAGTCTCCCAAATTTGAGTTGGTGCATCATTGATATGAGCGGCTACATCAATTTTTGAACCTTCGACCATTAAAAAGAAACCATTCTCACTGTTTTGAGAGATTAAATCCAATGCTTTGATTGTCATCTCCTGTAATGATGGTTTTGTTGACAATAGTTTTGGATCTCTTAAACGATCAATCTCCCAAGGTATGTTGTAGTCTGCAAATAGACCTAAAATTCTACCACTTTCAACTTGTTCCATATCTTGTTTACTCTCAACCAATGTATAGTTGTATTTGCTCGATACGGCATCTTGTAGGGTTTGTTTGCTAAAGTATTGTTTTCCACCACCCAATATCACATCGATCTCCCTCTCCAACAATTGATCGATGATAAAGCCCTCATCATGACGTGATGCACTATGTGCGAAATAACATGCTGGTGTTGCATCAGAGATACGAGTGGTAACGACCAATCCTGTTTTCATACCCAATTTTTTAGCTGCTTCAATAATTGTACCCACTGGTTTAGCGTTTTCATCGACACCAACTGCATTGTTGTATGTTTTGACACCACTTGCATAGGCTGTGGCCGCTGCGGCACTATCCGTAACAACACTATTGCTAGAGTAGGTTTTAACACTACCAACTATGAATGGATCCAATTGTAAGTGTGCTTGGCTTGTACTCTCTCCTTTGGTGTGAAATGCAACTCTTGCCATAGTTAATGCTGCTGGTCCCATACCATCACCGATCATCATAATGATGTTGATGTTTTTCTTGGGAGCTTTCCATCCTCTTGGTAACAAGAATACAATCAACAATACCACCGTCACCAATATAGCCAATGATGTCAATATATAGAATATTCTTTTATGTGTATTTGTGAATCTTCTTTTACTATCAAAGTCCTCCTCCAATAGAAAGTGTGACATTACTTTACCACCATTACCACTATTACCACCATTTCCACCTCCCACTCCTCCATTTACACCTCCAGATGAAGAGGTCATTGATTCCATAGGAATTGCTGTGGATCCATCTTCATTGCCACTACCACCACTATTACCAATTGCCGATACTTCTCTAGGAGCTTGCTCCATCTTTGTATAACTTGCTTTTGAAGAAGCGTTTTTCGACGTACTGTTACTGTTAATAATGTTACTAGGATTTGTAATTCTGTTCTTTTAATCCTTTATAGTTTCTTTAACAAAAAAATAACTTCAAACAAAACTACAAAAGATTTTGAAATTATATATATATATAAGTATTAATGGTATTAATTTTTAAATTAAAAAAAAAAAAAAAAAAAAAAAAAAAATTAAAAAAATTACCCGTTTTTTTGTTTTATTTTTTTTTTTATTTTTTTAATTTATTTTTTTATTTTTTTTTATTTTTTATTTTTTTAATTTATTTTTTTTTATTTTCTTTTTTTTTTTTCTTTTTTTTAATAATTTTATTATTTGATGCAAAAGAAAAGAAAATTAAAATTAATAAATAAAAAAAGTAACAAAAAAAAAAAAAAAAAATAAAAATTTTAAAAAAGAAAAAAGAAAAAAAAATAAAATAATAAAAAAAAAAAAAAAAAAAGGTTAATGGGTTATTGTTAGACTATCACAAACTAACACACATTTATGAACCCACTGAGATGGTATTTTGTTTTATTTTTAACACTTTTAACAATCTTTCAATGCCAAAATAATTTTTTTGTTTTATTTTAAAAATAATATAAAAATAAAACTTTATCAATATATCATCATCTTTATTGTCACTATCACTATTTTTATTTCATTAACACTAAAAAATTGATTATTTTTTAATAACTTCATTTCATGAATAAGGATTTTTAGTTGAATTAAATAACAATGATAATAAATAATAAATAATAAATAATAAATAATAAATAATAAATAATAAATAATAAATAGATAATAAATAATAATAATCAATTCTACTACTTATGAATTAAAATGGATTTTATTTGATTGAAAATATAAATGGAAAAAAAATGAAAAAAGTTTTTTTTTTTAAAAATGTTTTTCAAATAAAAAATTTTAAAAATTTTTAAAAAAAAAAAAAAAAAAAAAAAAAAAAAAAAATTTCGTGTGTCCTAAATTAATTATTTTTATTTAACAACAACAACAACAACATTACAACAATAATATATTATTTTATATATCTATATTACAAATAGAGCAATACTTTATTTATACATAAAAAAAACTAAAATAATAAGAATAATAACAAAATCAAAAAAAGAAAAAAAAAAAAAAAAGAAAAAAAATAACATTATTAAAAATAAAAACCAATAAAAGATAATATGGGTAATATTATCGATAAATCAAAAGATAATCATGAACCTGTGAATCAAGATGCATTTGTATTTTGGAGATCTTTAAAAAAAATTTATGAGGATCCTGATTCATTAAATACTAGATTCTCTGAATTCATGGATAGCTACCAAAATGGTGATTATGATAATGAATCTTCTTCTTCAAATACTAAAACAGGTAATTAAAAAAAAAAAAATAATAATAAAAAAAATTTTAATATTAATTTTGTTATTTTATAATTATATATTAATTTATTTGTTTATTTGTATTTATATTTTTTTATTGGAAAAAAAAAAAAAAAAAAAAAAAAAAAGGTAAAAAAGAATCAAAAAATGAATCATATGTTTTAATGGGAGAAACATCAAAAAATGATGTTAAAAAACCAATTAATTCAAGTAAGATATCATTTGTATTTTCAGAGAGTCAAGAAGCAGAGGCAATTAATAAAAATTTATTACAAACAATTAATTGTAAATTACAATTGATTCCAATTGAATTGAATCATTTTACTTTAAATTTGGATAATCATTATATAAGTGAGAGAATGTTCCTCTCTATATGTGCAACCTTTTTAGAGAACAATAAAAACTATCATAATCGTCATATGTCCACCACTTTGAAGGATACACCTTTGAATACAGTGAAAAAGAAGAAAATTCAATCGGAACTACAAGATTACATATCGAAATATTATTTCACAATAACCAAACTATCATTAAAAAAGATATTACTCTCAACTAGATCATTGGAGGGTTTATCACAAGTTCTTCGAACTAATAGATCTATTGTGGAGTTAGATTTAGGTGGTAATGACCTAAGTTGCAATGGTGGTGTTCCCATCTTAATCGCTGGTTTAAGAGAGAATAAAACAATCACTCGTTTAAATCTATCAGATATTCATGCATATGATGAAGGTGCTTTCATGATCTCATCCTACTTGTTATGTAATAAGTCGGTGAAAATCATTGACCTCTCCACCAACCATATCTCTGATAGAGGCTTCGATTCATTGTTGGCAACTGTCACTAGAAACACAAACATCACCTCACTATTCCTCTCTGATAATAATATAGAATCCTCAAAAATTCATTCTTTAAATCATCTCCTCAAAAGAAATACCGCCATCCAATCGATTTTCGATCAAATCTTTGATGCAATCCCTTGGAATAGAAAATTCAAAACAAAGGTTGCCTCTTTTAAAAGAAATGTTTTAAAAACTAGAGCAAATAGTACTCTAAATGTTGAACAAATTGAAGATGATAAAACTCCGTTGTATAGAGTAAGTAAAACAATAATTTTTTTTTTTCAGTTTTTTACTTTGGAAACTGGTTGAAATTTGTTGAATTTTTAGATTTTTTTTTTTGTTTTGTTTTTTTGATTTTTTTTCGCATTTATTTTTTATTTATTTTAATTTTGTTTAAAATTTTTTTTTTTTTTTTTTTTAATTTTTTTTCTTTTAATTTGATATTTAGAAATCACAACATAATTTATCCATCCACATATATTCACTTTGCACACAATCATAAAATAAAAAAATAAAAATAATAATAATAATAATAATAATAATATAATAACAATAATAATAATAATAAAAATAATAATAATAATAAAAATAATAATAATAATAATAATATAAATTATTTGCGTGGGTCGAATTAATTACTTTAATTAACCCCACTTTTTTTTTATATTTTTAAATTTATTTTTATTTATTTTATTATTTATTTATTTTATTTTTATTTTTTTTTTTTTTTTTGTATACAAATACGAATTCAAAATTAATTAAATTTCACCATATACAATTTCCACACGTATATAAATAATATTTTAAAAATATATTTATTTTTAATTAAAAAAAAAAAAAAAAAAAAAAAAAAAAAAATTATAATAATAATAAACGCCAAATAACTTCATTTAATATATATATATATATATATAATTTTTTTTTTTTTTTGTAGTTTTTTTATTTTATTATCATCAACAAATAATATTAGTATTTTTTTTTTTTAAAAAAGTTCATTAAAAAAAAAAAAAATACAACCAACTTATTTCAATTTATACACATACCATTTTTTAAAAAGAGCCAGTTATTGGGTAAAAAAAAAAAAATAGTTTTTTTTTTACTTTAAAGCAATAACAAAAAGATAATCAAACAATAGGAATTATTCACAGTTGTTACTCAGGCGTAAATTATCTATTTATACATTTATAAATGTTATTCTTTTCTTTTATTTATTTCATTTTTATTTTTTTACCGTGTGTGTGAAGATTGGGAATTCATAACTATTTAAGGTTGTTCACATTACATTTTTTTGTTTTAAAAATCAATTTCAAATTTTTCACCCAATTGTCAACTAAAACTCGTAATAATATCTTTGATAAGAGGTCAAAAAATCGTGTTTGAACCTTTTTTTTTTTTTTTGTAATTGTGGGGTCATGATCACTTTTTATTTTCTATTTTTTTCTTTTTTTTTTTTTTTCAAAAAAAATTACAATTTTTTTTTTAAATTTTTACAAAAAAAAAAATTCTTTGTTGTGACAACCAATCAATCATAAACTTATAATCAATCTTTAATCCAAATATATATATTTTATTTTTGTTATAAAAGAGTGGGTGCGAATTATTATTTTATTCACATAACCAAGATCTTGGGGTTTTTTTTTTATTCCACACAAAACTAAACCAAATAAAAAAAAAAATAAAAAAAAAATAATAATAATAATAATAATCACCCAATAAGGTTATACAATTTCTTAATTTAATTAATTAATTTGATTTAATTTTTTTTTTATAAAAAAATTTGTTTTTTTTTTTTTTTTTTTGTATTTTTTTGCACAATTAAAAAAATAATTTATTAACCTATTAGAAATTTTTTTTATTTCATTTTACAAACTAAAAAGTTAATGAATAAACAAGGCAGTAGCAGTGCATTAACTGCCTCACCAGAGGAGATTGATAGCTCTAGATTTAAGGTTGGAAAGAGTGAGATGACTGGCAAAAGACCGACAATGGAGGACAGAATGGTTACATATGGAAATTTTAGAAATAATCCAAACTCAGAGTTATATTGTATTTTCGACGGACACGGAGGACGTGCTGCCTCAGATTTCGCAGCAGATAATATCTATAAAATATTTGCAGAGTTTTTAGACGCAAACAATACACCAGAGGAATCGTTCACAAAAGCATATAGAAGTATCAATACACAGATTTCACCTTGGCCATTCATTGGCACCACCGCAGCTTCAGTATATATATGTGAGAATAAAGTTTTTATAGCAAATGTAGGTGATTCAAGAGTGGTTTTAGGTAAAATTATAGGTTCCGATAGTGGTGGCGGAGGTGGAGGAGGAAGCGCTGAAAGTGGAAGTGAAGAACAACAACAACAACCAAAAAAAATTATAGCAGAAAGATTAACATTTGATCACAGACCAGTCGAAGAGTCTGAGCGTTTGAGAATTACTGAAGCAGGCGGTACAGTTTTAAATGGACGTGTCAACGGTATGTTAGCTGTATCAAGAGCATTGGGTGACTCTTTCCTCACTCCTTACGTCATTCCAGATCCTCATTTATCCTCATTTACACTTTCAAAAGATGATAAATTTTTAATTTTGGCTTGTGATGGTGTTTGGGATTTAGTATGTTAACATAATAGTACACGTTTTTAAAAAAAAAAAAAAGTTAACTAATAATATCACATTTTCTCTCTCTTATTTCTCACTATAATTTTTAGATATCAGATGAAGAAGCAGTTGAAACTGTTGCAGGAATTTCTGACCCAAGCAAAGCTGCTGAAACTTTAAGAGATTTGGCTTACAATTCTGGAAGTACTGATAATATCTCTGTGTGTGGTATGTTTTTTTTTTTTTTTTTTTAAAATTTTTTTTTCCCCTCTTCGTTACAATAACCCAAAATTCTGTGAACTAACATAAGTGAATTTTTTTTTTCCTAAACAGTTGTTAAATTGAATGATTATTAAATTGTAGTATATGAATAGTTACAAAATAAAAAAAAAAAAAAAAAAATAATAAAATAAACTCAGTGGTTGTTATTTCTAAATAGTAGTATGGTATAGTAATAACAATTTAAAATTATTTATTTAATTTTTATATTTTTTGTTTCAAATCATAAAAAATCTTCTAAAAATTGTTAAAGAAAAAATTTTAAAAAATAAAAAATAAAAAATTAAAAAATATTTTTTTTTATTTTTATTTTTTTTTTTATTTTTTTTTTTTTTGACAACACCACAATAACTCTATCGTTAATATTGCTTATATTATTGCTTGTAGGGTTTAACAAAAAAAATAAAAAAAAAAGAAAAAAAAAAAAAAGAAAAAACTAAAAATAAAAAGAAAAAAGTTTGTTAAAAATAAATAAAAAAAAGTTGGGCAATTAAAATTTAAACATAATTTTTTGTAAATAATAGCTTGACAATAATAATAGTTTAAATAAGGTTTTTTATCTTTTTTTTTATATTTTTTCTTATCTTTTTTTTCAATAAAGAAAAAAAAAGAGAGAAAATCACAATGAAATATATTAAAATACTATTTTTGATATTACTAATATCTTTTATGTGTAACAGTAATTTTAATACAGTAAGTTAAAATAATATACATAAAATATAATTTTTTAAAATAGTACTCATATTAATAAAATAATTAAAAAAAAAAAGTTCATATCAGCCACAGAAACTAATAATAATAATAATAATAATAATAATAATAATAATAATAATAATAATAATAATAGTAATAATAATGGTGATATTGATACCAACCAAAATAATATAGAGATCAGTAGCATCGAAAATAGAAGTAGTAATGAAAACAATAATAGCAATAATAATAAAAACGAAAATAATACATTAAATGGCAATAATAATAATAACAATAATAGTGAAATAAATTCAAATTTAGTTTATCCAACCAATTTAACGCGTACCTATGAAGGAGCTTGGAATATTTTACAAGGTACAATTTCAAAATTAAATGGATTCGAAAAGAATTCAGGTGTAATAATATTTAATCTTAGAAATCATAAAATCGATAGAGAGTCAATACAAGACACAAAGTATTTGAATGAAAGTCAACAATACGATCTCGTAGAGGGTTCAATTAGAATCAAAGATGGTAGCTATAGAGGTGATTCAGGTATTGAGGGATTCCTCTATGGTATCTACGAGTTTAACACTGGTCAAAGTACAATATTGGTACTACCATACGATAGTAGTGAAATCATCTTTAAAAGACCAACCAATCCAATCAATATAACAATGGCTATAAATATGACCCAAACTGATCAAATTCAATTCATTAAATATCAAATTGATACAATCGTTCAAAATAATAATCCTTACTTATTTTTATATGGTAATAATGGTACATTCATTCACAATATAACAAATACTCATCAACTCAACAACAGTAATGATAATGATAATATTAATGATAGTGAACAAATTAAAGAAAATATTATTGAAGATGATATTAAATTTTATAATGGTAATAATGAATTTATAATGATGAAATTGGTTCAAGAGTTTCAAATGATAACTAGACAACTTGATGAAAAGGTTGTTAATGATTTAGCTATAAATAATTATGTAGATGAAGATCAAAGTAAATATTTCATTGCCAATGGTACTTTGGAATCCTCATACTTAGATTTAACATTGTCTGTTAAAGTGAGTGGTTTTGATTTGCCTTTATTCAGATCAAAGATGATGAACTATGTCGTTATGGTTTCATTATGTTCATTCGTTCAAATCTTTGTACTAATTCGTCAAATGGATTACACTGGTACTCAAACTAGTGCCGCTAGAGTTTCAATTTACACAATTGGAATTCAAACAATAATGGACGCTTATCTTTGTCTAATCCATCTTTCAGCTGGTGTAATTATGGATTATCTTTTCAATGCTTTTGCAACTGCTTCTTTCTTCCAATTCGTTACTTTTGCTCTCTTTGAAATGAGATATCTATTAGTAATATTAAAAGCAAGATCACCTTCTGCTTTCGCTGATGGTTGGGGTAATTATTTTATTGCCAATATATAAATATTAGATTGTTGTTTATTTTTTTACTTATTATTATATTAACACTTTTTTTATAATTAGAATCATTAAGAAGACAAATTTCAATATTTTATTTAAGATTTTATTCATGCCTTTTTGGAGGATTTGTATTATTGTATTATTTTAGTAACTTTTTCCATTTCTTTTTATTTTTATTATTTTCATATTGGGTACCACAAATCTACACCAATGCAAAGACATCTGTTAGAAAACCATTCCTTTGGAAATATGTCATTGGAATTTCAATCACTAGATTAACCATTCCATTATATTTCTATGCTTGCCCAAAGAATATCTTTGTTCAACCAAACCCATTCTTTGCAAATATTTTAATCTTTTGGAACATAACTCAAATTTTAATTCTCTACTTACAAAGTAAATTGGGTCCACAATTCTTTATACCTGCAAGAGTAAGTTTTAGTTAATTCATTCATATATATAATAATAATAATAATAATAATAATAATAATAATAATAATAATAATAATAATAATAATAATAATAATAATAATAATAATAATAATAATAATAATAATAATAATAATAATAATAATAATAATAATAATAATAATAATAATAATAATAATAATAATAATAATAATAATAATAATAATAATAATAATAATAATAATAATAATAATAATAATAATAATAATAATAATAATAATAATAAAAAATATACTAATACCTTTTTTAATATATAATAAATAAAAAAAAAAAAAAAAAAAAAAAAAAAAAATAAAAAAAAAAAAAAAATAGTTTTTACCAACCAAGTATAATTTCTATAGACCAATATCTATGGAAATTAGAAGTAGAGAAGAGGGTCAGGGTTGTGTAATTTGTATGTCTGATGTTGAAGAAGGCCAAAAATATATGTTAACTGAATGCAATCATCTTTTCCATGAAAAGTGTTTATTGCAATGGCTAGAATTCAAAGCTCAATGTCCAACTTGCAGAAGTGAAATTGTTAATTATATAGAATAGCAAAACTCACCCAAAAAAAAAAAAAAAAAGTTATAATTTAATAAAATATATTTATTAAAGATCAAATCAAAGAGAAAGTTAATTAAGTAAATATTTATTGCTTTTTCAAATAAACACCTCAATTTTTGAGTACACCACACCAAGAGTTTTTTTCTTAGAATTTATGACCAAAAAACCCCAAATTATTAAGTACATTAACGTCGTTTGATTTTTTTTTAAAGATATTTTTTTTTTTCATTTTTTTTTTTTTTTTTGCATATAAATAATAAAAAAAATCTATTCCTTTTTTGATTTTTTTTTTTTTTTTTTGTGAACAAGTAATGAAAATTTTATTTACACTTTTAATCATTCTCTCAACTTTTAGTTGTTTTGTTAAATCCCAAAATGCAAAATTCATAAATTTTGTACCATATCAGGATTCTTTTTGCACTGGGGCTCCACATGGGTAATATTGCAAAATAATTGTGATAATATTTTATTAAGAAATAAAATTTTTAACATAAATAATAACGTTTTCTTTTGTTTTTTTTTATTTTTTTTTATTATATTTTTTTTTCGATAGTTATGGATATTCAATTGCCGCTCCACAAGTATGTATCTATGATTTGGGAAATGGGGGATCGAATGCGCCATTATCATATTCAGTTGGTTGGGAAGAAGAAAACTCAAATTCAACAATCATTTACTATACAACATATAACAACACTGATTTTGCATGTCAAAATGAATTAGAATATTATACTTTCTCAAATAATTCATGTAACCCAAGTATGATGTTACCATTACCATTTAATGGCACAGTAGTTGGAGCAGAATATCAATTTTCTTTAGTCTCTCTTACTGATGAACCAGTTTATGCTCCAAATTCTCTTATATTCTCACAATATTCCAACCCAGATTTTGGTGTATGCGATTCAAGTGATATTGTTTTTACCACAACGATTTCAAATGGATTAAAAATTGTAAATGGTGATTATTCAAACACTTATCTTTGTAATAAAAATACTTCATACATTGAGAGTTGTATAAACCGTGTTAACTGTAAACTCACCAATGTTACTATGTCATGTGATCAACCAGGTAATTCTCAAAATCAAGTGAATTTTTGTTAATAAAATTATAATTTTAAAATAGATTTTTTTTTTTTTTTTAATTGCCATATTTTTTTTTTTTTCAGTTATAAATAAAGTTTGCCACTAAAGAGCCTTAGATAGTTTAATTGAAGTATAGTATTACCATAAAAGGGAAGAGAGATTCGCCAATCACTGAAAAATAATTCATCAATCTGTAAAAAAAAAAAAAAAAAAAAAAAAAAAAAAAAAGGTTGGAATGTTTACTGAAAAAAAAAAAGTTTTTGGTGGGTATTCGACATTTCGAACTTTTTTTTTTTTTTTGATTAATTTTTAAATGTATAAATATAAATGAATTTCATTCATTTATCAAAAAGATTTTATTGTAATAATACTAAAATAATTAGTAAAAATATTATAGAAATTTTAAAAGAGACCAAAGATAAATTAAAAAAAAGTAAAAATGAATTAATTTCAAATTGCTCAGAATTGGAGAGTAAATTACTAGTTTCTCATGTGTTAAAAATTGATGATAATCAATATCAATTATTTGATAAAAAGGTACAATCTAGAATTGTTACAAATGAAGAGTATTACCAATTACAATCATTTGTCGATAGAAGATTAAACAATGAACCAATTAGTTATATAATCGGTTACAGATACTTTTGGAAAAATAAATTTTTTTGTGACCACTCAACATTAGTACCAAGACCTGATAGTGAAACGGTATTTATTATAATTATTATAATTATTATAATAATAATAATAATAATAATAATAATAATAATTATTATTATTATTATTATTATTATTATTATTATTATTATTATTATTATTATTATTATTATTATTATTATTATTATTATTATTATTATTATTATTATTATTATTATTATTATTATTATTATTATTATTATTATTATTATTATTATTATTATTAATATGTTATTGTTTTAAAAAGATTATTGAAAAGATTATTGAAGTATCAAAAGAAAAAGAATTAAATATTAAAAAAGTATTAGATTTAGGTACTGGTACAGGATGTTTATTATTATCAACATTAAATGAATTTAAAGACTCAGTTGGAGTTGGTATTGATAAATCAATGGATGCATTAAAGGTTGCAAATAAGAATGCCATAGAATTATCTCTAGATAAAAGAGTTAGATTTTTAAATTTAGATTGGAATGATAAAGAACAAATAGTTTCAAAACTATTAAACGATAATAGTGATAGTGGTGATAAAAAATTTGATTTAATTATTAGTAATCCACCATATATATCAAATGAAGAATTCAAATATTTAAATCCGACTGTAACCGATTGGGAACCTAAAACAGCATTAATTGCCGATGAAAATGGTTTAAAAGATTATAAAAGTATAGCTTCATTTTTAAATGAAAACAAAGATTCACTTTTATCAGACAATAGTTTAATTGTATTTGAAATTGGTAAAGGTCAAGAAAATGATATTCAATCGATAATGGAACACTCTTTCAGATATATTGACTGTAAAAAAGATTTAAATTCAATTATAAGATGTTTAGTTTTTATGAAAAAATAAAAATATATACACGACATATATGTGGTATTTTATATTTTAAAATATTTTATTGAAATAATACACTCTTTTCTAAAGTATACTTTAGTATTTCTTCTTCATTATTTGTTGAAAGTAATTTTTCAAGTTCTTGTTTCTCATTTTCTTGTTGTTGTTGTTGTTGTTGTTGTTGTTGTTGTTGTTGTTGTTGTTGTTGTTGTTGTTGTTGTTGTTGTTGTTGTTGTTGTTGTTTGTTATCTTGTAAGAGTTGATTATCTTGATTTTCACTCTTTTCTAGTGATACAATGCATTGATGTTCATTATTTATGGTTTCATTATTAGTAAAACTCTTTTCAATAATCATTTTACCACCACCTTTAACAACACTCATTGGTAAATTTTTTACACTCATTGCAGTGTCGAAAACATCTTTAGAAATTGAAATGGTTTGATCGGTTACTTTAGCAGCATGTTCACCATATTTGTAGTTGACTAAATCAACCGTTGTTCCAGTGGCTTCATCATAGACCATACTGATACCATCACCAATTGCACCAATGATTGAGCCAATTGATTTAATTGTTGTTTTACCAAAGTTAACTGCCTCAGTTGTATATGGATTCTCTTCTTTTGATTGTTCACAATCGTCATCATTAGCAGGACGTACTAGATTAACAACACCCCCACCAACAGTTGCAACCGCACTTGATAAAGAACCAATAATATAGGAAGATCCTTGTTTAGCATATGATGTTACACTTTTTACACCCTCAACAGTATTTACAATAATTGGTGAAACTTCAGCAGGTTTTTCATTCTTTTCCATTGTTGACATTAATTTATAACCACCACCTCTTAAACTTAATGATATTATTGAAGATGCTGATAGAATACAAGCTGCAATGGTTTGTGAGCCAGAGTCAACACCACTTGTTGCAGATTTAATTGAACTAACAACAAAGCCAACTTCTTTATTTTCCTCCGAAGTTGCTGTACCATCATCTTTTAAATTTAATGTATCCTTTTCATTTAATATTGTTGTGGTTATAATAGTATTATCATTTGTTTGTGTATCGATGGTTGTTGTAGTAGTTGTAGTAGTTGTTTTTGTTTTATTATTTTCATTTGGTAAAGTAATTAAGAAAGAGATTGATTCCAATTTTCTTTCAAGAATATCAATATAAACCAATGGTAAATCTTCAGGGAATAATAAACCAAAGTAATCATCATCACTCTTTAAAACATAATGACCTTTTGAGTGAATTAAAATTGGTGTTTGAGAAGTTAAAATAAATGTTTGATTTGAAATGCCATTTATACCTTGATTCTCATTATTCTGTAATGATTCATTGAATCTAATTTGAATGTAATGAATTTTATCGTTTGCTCTCTTTAAATAAAATATACCATTGCCAATGATTTGTTTTTCAATTATAAATTGATTTGATTTCTTTGAGTTATTATTATTATTATTATTATTATTGGTAGTAGTGGCGGTGGATGACAAGGAGCCGATTTTAGGAGAAGTTGTTAATTCAAATACTTTCTTTTGTGCGATATTATCTTCTTTCCATTTGTAAATAACACATTTTGATAAAGTTAATAATGTTGTGTGTTGTTGATTTTCATTGTTATTATTTACATTCACATCCTTTGATAATATTCTTCCTTTTATTTCAATTGCTTTGTTTCTTTTCTTTATTAATTCAAATCTTATACTTTCAATTTGTTCCTTTGTTTTTTCATTAATTTCTTTATCTAAAATTGAAAAAAAATTTAATAAAAGATATTATAACAAAATATTATTATTACTATTGATGTAGGAAATATATGTATATATATTTATTTACCTTCAGAGATGTCATATGATAAATTAATTGCTTGTAAATAGTGGTCAATTACTGTGTTTATATGAAATTCACCAACATTACTATCGATGCTATTAATGGTATCTTTTTTTATTGTTTGCTCTATACTCTCTAATATATCATCTGCAATCGATTGAATTGATTTACAATTGTATATTGAGTCTTCAATTTTTATATTAGTTGACATTGTATTACAGTTTGTATAGTTTTAATATTGCGTGGTGTGTGTTTTTTATGCCAAACAATGTTGTGATATTATTGTTTTGTTTTTACTTTTTTTAGAATTCTATTTTGAAATTTTTTTAAACAACAAAAAAAAAAAAAAAAAAAAAAAAAAAAAAAAAAAAAAAGAAAAAGTATACAATTACTCAAAATTACTGTTACCAAAAAAAAAAAAAAAAATTAAATTTTAAAATAAAAAAAAATCAATTAAATTTTAAAATATAAAAAAATAAAATAAAATAAAATTAAAAAAAAAATTAAATAAAAAAAAAAAAAAATAAAATAAAATACAAAAAAAAAAAAAGAAAAATTTAAAATATATAAATTGATATTTTAAATAAAATTAAATAGTTTCAACAACGAAAAAGTTGAAATAATTTATCTTTTTTTTTAATTTTTTTTTAATTTAATTTTTTTTTCAAAAATAGTTAAATTTTTTGAAAACTTTACTTTGAAAAGGAAGTAGTATTTAATATATGTTCATAACCCAAAATGAGGATATTTTTTTTAAAAAAATTATAACTATTCAATGGGGAGTTTAATTTTCGTTATCTGAATTTTTTTTATTTTTATTTTTTTTTTTTTGATTTATTTTTTTGATTTATTTTTTTTTTTTTAATTTTATTTTATTTTATTTTATTTTATTTTTATTTTTTTTTTTTTGATTCCCAACAAAACAAAAAAGATCAGAAATATCAGAATAATTAATATTGAATCAAACACTGATTTGTTTGGTTATTATTTTTTTATTATTTTTTTTTTTTTTTAAATTAATTAAAAAATTATTTAGGGGTTTATTCTTAAAACACTTGAAAATATAAATAAAAATAAAAATAAAAATAAAAATAAAAATTATCGAAAGTACTCACATAAAAAAAAAATCATTAAACAAATTATAACCAAATTAATTAATTAACAGAGTTTACATAATAAATAATCAAATCAAACACACAAAAAAAAGACAAAAATAAAAAAAAAAAATCAAATATACGTTGAAAGCATTTATCGGTAATCGATATGAGTAAAGTTATTGGCTATATTGATTATGGAGACCCGGATGGAAATGAAGAACCGTCTCAACCAAGTGGTGAATACACGTATAACAATAATGATGGAAACGATGTTAATGAATATCACAATAATAAGGGTTACTATGGTACCAAAGATAAGGATACAAACATTATTGGTAGCAATCAAGAGGAAGACTATGGCTTTGATATTCCACATGTAGATTATTTAACACCAAAGCATTCCCAATTTCAATTAAGTAGAGGACGTTTATATCAAGGTCATCAAAGTTCTCATATAATTTATCCACATCAAAGTTATAAATTAAGTAATAGGTAATGTATCTACATGTAGGAATAAACAAACAGATTATAAATAGATAAATAAATAATAAATAAATAAATAAATAAATAAATAAATAAATAAATAAATAAATAAATAAATAAATAAATAAATAAATAAATAAATAAATAAATAAATAAATAAATAAATAAATAAATAGATAGATAAATAAACAAACAAATTAACGATGATTATAATATTATAGTGGCGAAAGTATTAATAGATCAATTAATGAAAGTAAAGATGAAGATAATATAGAGAATAGTTTACATGATGATGAATATCTATATGGATATGAGGATCAACATGATCAAGGAAGTAGTATATCGCAAGAGTCATCACAGGGCTTGGATGAAACTGATTTTGATAATATAGATAAATATTTTGAAAGTAATCAACATTTAATACATGATGATCAAAATGGCAACAATAACAACAATAACAACGATGACAACAACAATAACGACAATACCGACAATAACGACAATAACGACAATAACAACAATAATAGAAACAATGAAAATAATAATAAAAATAGTAGTAAAAGTAATATAATAGATGAAAACCAATTAGAAATTCATTTAAATGATTTATCAATTGAAATTGACAATAGAAATTATGAAAAAAATAAACAACATGTAAATAGTAATAGTAATATTAATAGTAATAGTAATAGTAATAGTAATAGTAATAGTAATAGTAATAGTAATAGTAATAGTAATAGTAATAGTAATAGTAATAGTAATAGTAATAGTAATAGTAATAGTAATAGTAATAGTAATAGTAATAATAGTAATAGGAATAGTAGTAGTAATAGTATTGATGGTAATAGTAATAGTATTGATGGCAATAGTAATAGTAATAGTAATAGTAATAGTAATAGTAATAGTAATAGTAATAGTAATAGTAATAGTAATAGTAATAGTAATAGTATTAGTATTAGTATTGGTAATAATAATGTTGGTAGTATTAAAAACAATAGCAATGGTAATAATAATAATAGTAATAATAATAATAGTAATAATATAGAAGATGGAAATAGTGGTAAAAATACAGAGAATAATAAAGAAAATGTAAATAATATAGAATTAATCTCGAATAAACCTGTTCAATTATTCTCAGACTATGATCCACCGATGATATCACCTTCAGCATCATTAACATCATCAACAAGTAAACCAAAAACACAACCACCATTTTTGTTTTTTAGTTCAAATTATTTGAATTCGAGTAGTACGGAATTAGATTTATCAGAACAAGAATTGAATGAGTTCCCAGTGTTCGATGAGAAAGAGATAGTACAGGACTATAAAATCATTGATTTATCATTCAACAATATTAAATCAATACCATTGGATTCATTTGCAAACATAGTAAATCTTCAACAATTGATTATGTTTAATAATAATCTAAGCGATGTACCTTCCTCAATTGAATTTTTAAAAAATTTAACAATTTTAGATTTATCACATAATAATTTACATGATATTTGCAGAGAATTAGGTAACTTACATTCATTGCGTGAATTGTATCTATCAAATAATTCTTTAAAAAGATTTCCAACAACTGGTAATCTTTGTAATCTTAAGAAATTAATTTTAGATAATAATCAAATTACAACCATACCAATTGAATGTGTTGAACCATTAATACAATTACAAACTTTAGATTTATCTTATAATAAAATTGGTAGTAGCAGTGGTGGTAATCAAATTATAAGTAATAATGGTATTTATCAAAAGATGAAAAATTTAAAACAATTAGATTTATCACATAATGAATTACAAGAGATACCATCATCATTAAGACATTTATCAAAGCTACATAGTTTATCTATTGACTATAATCAAATTAGTGTATTACCTGATAAAATAGTTGCATCATTATCACGTTTAGCTAAATTAACAATATCAAATAATAAGATCAAACAATTGCCATTTGCAATCAATAATCTATTATCATTGATTGAATTGAACGCCTCAAATAATGTCATTGAAATATTACCCGATTCAATATGTTATCTAGGTAATTTGAAGAAATTGAATTTAAATAATAACAATTTAAAAGAGTTACCAAACAATATTGGATTCTTAACGAAATTAGTAGATTTACAACTTTACAATAATCAAATATCATCATTACCAATAAGTTTCTTAAAATGTCGTTCAATTAGAGAGATTGGTACAGATGGCAATCCATTACCATCCTATTATCATCTTGGTATAAAAGCAATTCGTTATCATATTAAAAATCCTGATTGTGATTTTGATGATCTTAATTCAATTTCGCCAACCATTGATTCATCCACGAGTCAATCACAACCATTTGTTCAATTATTTGGTGGCGGTTGTGATGATAGTAATAGTAGCATTGATTACTGTAGTAGTGGTACTGTTAACAATAGTAGTAGATTATTTTGTAATAGTGGTGAATTATCACCATTAATTGATAGTTTGGAATGTATTGAAATGCCACCACCAATGCAAATCTCGGAGAATATCAACATTGGTACTCTTAGAAAACCACTAAATGTTAATTCACCGTCATATCCATTTCAAAAATTGGATCCAATTCCACAAACACTTTATTCGTCATCAAATCCAAGAAGTCATACAGAATCTGATATTCAAAAATTGAAAATCAATGATAATACAATAACAACCATTTCTACAACAACTACAGCAGAAGAAACCACAACAACAACAACAACATCAACAACAACAACAACAACAACAACAACAACAAAAACAACAACAACACTAGGAATACCTATTAATGGAAATGGTATTATATCAAATGGTAGACAATCATCACTTCAACGACAACAATTACAATTTAATGTACCAACAAATAGTAAATTACCTAGAATTAAATATACATGGGAGATTGATTTCGATGAGATTCAATTCTTTAATTTAATTGGACAAGGTGGATTTAGTAAAGTTTACCATGGGGTTTGGAGAAGTAAAGATGTTGCGATCAAACAAATCGAATTACAAAATAATAAATCATTGGATGATTTTAGACGAGAGGTTGGCATTCTTAGTAAATTGAAACCCCATGAAAATCTATTAGCCTATTATGGTGCTTGTAAAAATGCCAACTATTGTTACATCATTACTGAATATCTACCAAGAGGTTCATTACATGATCTATTACATCGTGAACAATTGATGAAATTAGATTTTAAACAAAAAGTTAGTTTTGCAATTTGTGTTGCATTGGGTTGTTATCATCTCTCAACTTATGAACCACCAATCTATCATACCGATTTAAAAACAAAGAATCTTTTAGTTACAAATGCATTGAAGATTAAAATAGCAGATTTTGGTCTAGCTAGTTTTGCAAAGAAAAGTATAAACAATGGTATTACCAATGGAGGTTCGTTGAACAATGGTAATTCAAATATTACTTCAGTAGATCAATCAAGATTGGCCTATGCATTCTATGCTGCTCCTGAAATTTTAAATTCAAAACATTTCTCTGAAAAATCAGATGTTTTCTCATTTGGTACTATCCTTTGGGAATTGGTTTCAAATAAAATACCTTTTGATGGAATGGATCCATATGAAGTTAAAGAATTATTAAAGTCTGGTAAAAGATTGGAAATACCCGAAAATTGTAATGAGGTCTTAAAAAATATTATTCAAGATTGTTGGAATCAACAATCTGAAGATAGACCAACCTTTTTAAGTATTTACCATCGTTTAGAAAATTTAATGAAATCAATCACAAAGAAAAGAAGATTTTAAAAAAAAAAAAAAAAAAAAAAAAAAAAATTTAAACAAATTAATTATTATAAATAAACTATCATATATTATTGATTTATTTTCCAATTATTTCTTGACCATTGATTATTTTTTTTTATTTTTATTTTTTTTACAATACTTTAAATGGGAATTCTTTTAATTCTTTTAATTCAATAAATAAAAAAACAAGATAATTAGCAATTTTTTGCATTTAATTTAATTTATTTTTTTTTTCATTTTTTTTTTTTTTTCGTTTTTTGGTGTTTTATTTTTATATTTTTAGAAACAAAAACAAAAACAAAAACTATATGATAATCTCATGTGTATCAAAAATAAAGAGAAATACAAGTAAAATTGTAAATACTTTTTTATTAAATAAATGTGACAATATTCTTTTTATTGAATATAGAAATTGTAATAGTGTTAGAGGAGGAAGAGAATTTTACAATTCATTCTGCACAAAAGCAACCGACAAAGATGAAAAATTATCAAGTAAAAATAAAAAGAGTAAAAAATCAAAAAACTCTGACAGTGGTAGTTTAATAGAAGAGGAAGAAAAAGGAAAAGGTGGTAAAAAAAAAAAGAAAACAGAATTTATTGTTGTTCCTACTGTTTTCGAAGATAACGATAGTAATAATAATGAACAAATAAATGACGAAATTAAAGGTGAAGGTGAAGGTGAAGGTGAAGGTGAAGGTGAAGGTGAAGGTGAACATAAAAAAAAAAAACCAGTAGTCTCTACGAATATTGGTGGAATTTTTAAAGATCCTTCAACAATAAAAGAACAACAAGATGTTATTGATATTAAAGATTTAAAGAAACCAGTCCCACCAACAAATTTATGTTGTGGTAGTGGTTGTGGTTTATCATGTGTTTGGGAGGTTTATTTCAATGAGATGGATGAATATAATAAAAAATTAAAAAAAATAGATCCAAATGCAAAAGATTTACCTCCTGATACTTCCGATGATAGCGAGGATCCCATGCAATATTTCTTAAAGATGGAAAGATACAATTCAATGATGCAAAGAAAACAACAAGAAGAAAGAGAAGAAAGAGAAGAAAGAGAAAAGATGAAAAATGATGATAATAACCAATAATATCACAATAACAAAAAAAAAAAAAAAAAGAAAAACTATTTAAGTGTATATCTCGAAAAAGAATTGGTTATCACTTTTATGTATTAAATTAAATAATTCATCAACATTTCCAACTCTTTTTCATATATTATTATCATGATATTAATAACCATTTCTTTAAAAATGGTGAATTTTATTCAACAATGACCCAAAACACTTCCAAATTTGTGAAATTATGTTGTCATAAATTTATAAAAAAAAAAAAAAAAAAATAAAAATGAAAAAAATGAAATTTAATTTTTAAAAACAAAAAAAAGAAAAAAAAAAAAAAATTCTTTTTTAAAATTATAATTACTTTATTTTTTATAACCTCACCCATTAAAATAAAGAAAATGACAGTCGATGTTAAAAAAGCATTAAATCATAAGATTAAAACAATTGAATATAATCTTACAAGAAAAGATGTTGCATTGTATGCAATTAGTTTAGGATGTGGTAGAAAAAATTTAAAATTCGTTTATGAAGGTTCACATGATTTTTCAGCTTTACCAACTATTGGTGTTATTTTTCCTGGTCAAATGATTGTTGTAGGTTTTTATTTTTTAATTTTAATTTTTTTTTTTTCAAAATTTTAAAATATAATATTTTTAAAATTTATTATTAGGATGTTATTTCAGAAGGTATTGATGGATTAGAATTTGATCCAATGATGTTATTACATGGTGAACAAGAATTAGAGATTTTAAATGAGATACCTGTTGAAGGAGTATTTGTAACAGAATCAAAGATTACTAATCTTTATGATAAGGGTAAAGGAGCATTATTAATTTTACAATGTATAACCTCTGAGAAATCAAGTGGTAAACCAATCTTTAAGAATGTATTTTCATTCTTTATAAGAGGTATTGGTGGTTTTGGTGGTGATCGTGGTCCAAATGAAAAGGCAATTTCAATACCAAAAGATAGAGCACCAGATGCAATCAGTAGACAAAGTACATCTGAGGATCAAGCTGTTATCTATCGTTTAGCAGGTGGTGATTTAAATCCATTACATATCGATCCAGAAATGAGTAAAATCGGTGGTTTTAAAGTACCAATTTTACATGGTTTATGCACTTATGGTATTGCATCCAGAGGTGTATTAGAACACTTTTGTGATAATGATCCAAGTAGATTAAAATCAATTAAAACAAGATTCACCAAACATGTTTATCCTGGTGAAACTATTGAAACTGAAATGTGGAAAATTAATCCAACCACAGTTTTATTCCAATCTAAAACAAATAGAGATGGTAGTTATGTTTTAAGTGCCGGTCTTGCTATAATTGATCCAGTTAAAAAAGGTTCTTTGTAAAATTTATTTATATAAAAAAAAAAAAAAAAAAAAAAAAAATAAAATTGTAATAATAAAAAATAATTATAATTATTCATATCTATTCAAAATTCAATTAATTCTCATGCTTCATATACATTTGGTTTTATTGTTGAAGGTTCACAATCACCAAATCTTCACATTTTAAAATATTTCATTCTGATAATTATTATAAATTATTTATTTTTATTTTTTTTTTTATGAAAAAAAAATAATATAAATAAAATTTTATAATTTTACATTTCCACATTTTTAAATTAATTAAAAAAATAAAATCTATCTAATGTAATTTTTATTTAAAAATCTTTTCTTTAGGTCTAAAAACTTAAGATTAGATTTACAATTTTGTTTTTTTCAATCTTATAAAGGTAATATATTTCTAAAAAAATACCTAGTAAAATTAAAAAAGCTTGTTATTAATTTTTTATACCCATTAAATTTTCCCTAATAGGGGTTTGTTTCCGAAGGTGTGTAAAAGTATGAATTTAAATTATATTTCTTTTCTTTTTAAAAAATTAATTTTGAAAAAAAAAAAAGTTTAAATAAAAAAAAAAAAAATTAATTAATTAAATGTTATCAAATTAAAATTTTATAATTAGATATTAAAAAAAAACAATGAAATCATTTTTCTTTATTTTATTTGCCTTATTATTATTAGCTTCAGTTTCAATGGGTGAAAATTTAGATACTGACCAATTTTACAACAGAGAAATTGCTGATGCAATTTATCCACCATGTGTTAATGGAAAATGTCCTAATGAATCAATCTGTATTGATGTTAGAGGTTTAAATATTTGTTTCCCAACTCATTTATAAAAAAAAAAAAATCCTGGCGCTATTAAATTTTGTTTAATGAGAATAAAAATAAATTTCTTTTAACTCTATAATAAAATTCAAATCATTATGTAAAAATTTTATTATTATACTAAATTATTAAAAAAAAAAAAAAAAAAAAAAAATAAATAATTAATTGGGATTTATTTTATTAAATATTTTATAACATATCAAAAATGGGTGGTATTAATTAATTAATTATATATATATATATATCATTTGTAAAAAATAATTACAATTGTATACACCAAATTGTAAACACCCAAAAAAAAAAGTACTTTCACTATATGGGTGTGAATAATTTTTTTTTTTTTTTTTTTTTTTTTTTTTTTTTTTTTTTTTGTGTGTGATTGTTGCTGTGGTTGTTGTAAATGAATTCATTATATACAATTTTTTTCGTGCCATTTTTTTTTTTCTTTTTTTTTTTTTTAAATTAATTTTTTTTTATTTATTTAATTTTTAATATTATACAATATTATTATTTTTTTTTAATTTTTTTTTTTAATTTTTGTTTTATACAAATTTCATTTGTTTTTTTTCTATTAATTATTTTATTTATTATTTATAATTCATATCACAGTATTATTATTATAATAATTTAATTGTAAAAAAAAAAAAAAAAAAAAAAAAAAAAAAAAAAAAAAAAAATGAGAGTTTTATATTCTTTGATTGCATTATTGTTATTGTTATCAGTTTCAATGGGTAGTATTCAAGAAATTGAAGAAGTGAATGCATCTTATCCAAAATGTGAAAGTGGAAAATGTAAAAGCAAAACTGATATGTGTATCAAAGTGAGAGGTGATGAAATTTGTTTCCCAAAGAATTCCATTCAAGCTCAGCGTCACTTGGCCAGTCTCAATAATAAACCAGCAGCAAAACCAGCAGCAAAACCAGCAGCAAAACCAGCAGGTAAACCAGTTTCAAGATCTGCTAAACCAAGTCAAAAATCAACTGCTTCCAAACAAGCCGCAGATAAACAAGCCGCAGCTAAAAAAGCCGCAGATAAACAAGTCGCAGATAAACATGCAGCTGAAATAAAAGCCTTTGCTGCCAAACAAGCTGCTGCCAAACACCCTGTGGCTAAACAAGCTTCCCATAAAATTGCTACTCCTAAACAAGATGCTGCTAAACCAGTACCAAAACAAGCTAAACCAGTACCAAAACCAGCTAAGCCAACACCAACACCAGCTAAACCAGTACCAAAACAAGCTAAGCCAGTACCAAAAAAAGCTGTAAGACCACAACCAACAGTCAACCAAAAGTCCACTGCAAAACATTAAATAACTAATTAGTTAGTATAATTATGTTTAAAATTAGTTGAAAAAAAAAAATAAAAAAAAAAAAAAAAAAAATTCAACTATATACAATATTAAATTTATTTTTATTTTATTATATAATTAAATATTAATCATATAAATCCTGATCATTTTGATCGCTAGAGTAATCAAGTATATCACCATCATTATCATAGCCAACATCATAACCAGATGTACAAGTCCCAACGGTATAGTCAGAATCACCACCGAATAATCCACCACTAGTTGATAATGATAATTTGGCGGTTACAGCATTGTTTAAGTTGGTAATCGATGATGATGATGAAGATAAATCCAATTTACCATTAGTGTTTATTGGTTGATTTTGATTTTGATTTTGATTTAAGGGTTGTTGTAAAGGTACAAGGAATTTTGGTATATTTGCAATTGGTAAATTTTGAATTGTTGTTAGAATTTGATCGAATGAAGGTCTATTAATTGGGTTTTGATCCCAACAAATTTGAATTAAATTTGACCATCTATGATCAATAGTTTGAGGCAATGGTGGTCTTTCACCATTTGCAATCTTAAAGGAAGCTGAAATTTGTTCATAGTCATGAAATGGTACTCTTCGAGTGAACATTTCATATAGAATCATACCGAAACCAAAGACATCTACTTTTTCACTATATTTTTGACCTTTAGTCACCTCTGGTGATCTAAATCTTGGATTACCAATGGATGTCATTGTTTTATCACCAATATCATTCTTAAATCTTGAGATACCGAAATCTGCAATCTTTGCAATACCATTTCTGTCGATTAGAATATTTTGAGATGTTAAATCCCTATGAATAATTTGTGGTTTCAAACTATGTAAATAGTTCATACCATTTGCAATATTTAATGATAACGTATTAATTGATGGTAATGATTGAATTATATCATTATTATTATAATTATTATTATTATTATTATTATTATTATTATTATTACCACCAATTGGTATAGTATTTAAAATTGTATATAAACTACCATTATCACAAAATTCTAATATTAACAACAATTCCTTTTCTTCTATACAAGTTGCATATAATTTTACAAAACTTGAGAAATTTGATAATTTAACCATTAAAACCGCTTCTAAAATGAATTTATCTCTAATCCATTGATAGGATTTACCAGATTCCAAGATTTTTTCAATTTTTACTCTTTTAACAGCAACATTTTTATTTTTCCATTCCAATAAATATACATCACCGAAAGCACCGGCACCAATTTTTCTAGCGCTTTTAAAATTGAATTCCTCTTTACCTACAATGTATCCTTCATATTTTAATAGCTCAATTGCAATTGTGAAATGATTATTCAAAACTAATAAATCAATTGGTGTATTATTCTCTTTATCAGGTATTTGAATTGATTGTTGTGTACTACCACCATTTGAAATTCTTAATCCACCAATATTACTTGAAACACTAAGATTATTATTACCATTACCGTTGTTACCATTACTAGTATTACTATTATTATTAATATTACTATTACTATTACTATTATTACTACTACTCATTTTTGAATATAACTCTAAAAAGTATCTAATTAAATCAATGTTACCATTTACACAAGCATTATGGATTGGATATCTACCATTTATATTATCAATTGATAATCTTGCACCAGAATTTAATAATATTTTAGCCAATGCTAAATTACCACTTAAAGAAGCTAAATGTAAAGGTGTATTATTACTTTGATCCAGAGCATTAATGGTTGAGTCATCTATTAAGCATTTGACAACATCGACATGACCATTCAAAGAATGATAGTGAATTGGTAGCATTCCTTTATAATCGATATCATGAATATTACAACCTAATTGTAATAATAGTAATGTCATCTCTCTAGTGGTCGAATAAAATAATGGTGACCTATTGGTTATTGGTAATTTACAATTTACATTGGTAATACCATATACATTTGGTAAAATAGATAATAGAAATCTAACTAAACTGCTACCACCATTTACTTTTACAATTGCAAAATAAATTGGATAAGCCTTTAATACATTCTCACCAAATGGTGATACAGCTGTATAATTGGTATTAGTACTATTAGTGGTGGTAGTGCTTGAATTGGTGATGGCAGCGGTTGTTGGTGTTGGTGTCGTTGTTTCAAAAAACTGTAAACATTGATTCAAATCTATTAATTCATTTTGTGTTGGAATTTGTTGATTAAATTGTATATTATAACTATTATTTGCTAACAATCTATTATTACTAATACCATTATTATTATTATTACTACTACTATTGCTATTATTTATATTTGATATAATGAGATTTAATAAAAATAATAAAATTTGATCTTGTGAATATATGATTGAAAAACAAATTATTCTGTCCAATGTCGATATTTTTTCACCTCTTAAAATTGTTATAAACAAATCATTGTTATCTAGATATCTATGTAAATTAAATTTACATTGAATTAAAAAGTTTAATCTTTCAGATATTACACTAAAATTACTTTTAATTGATTTAATTTTATTACATTTATTATTACTATTATTTTTATTGTTATTATTATTGTTATTTATTATATTGATCCAATTTGGATTAAGTTTAGCTTTAATTGATAATAATTTAAAAATTTTCAAATAAAGTAAGAGATAACTTTTATTTATAATTTGATAAAAGTAATCATTCTTCATAATCTTTACATTAAATTCTTTATTTATTAATGATAATGAACCAATATCATTATCATTTATATAATTATTTAAATATAGTATTGGTAAACATTCTATAATTTTATTGTTTTCCATTATTTATTTATTATTATTATTATTATTAATATTATTATTATTATTATTCATGTGTGAGAGATTCTGATAGAAGAAAGAAAAAAAAAAAGATTAATTAAAAAAAAAAAAAAATGAAAAATAAAAAAAAAAACAAAAAATTAAATTTTTTATTTTTTTTTAATTTTATTTTTTTTTTTTTTTTTAAATTAAAGTTAAAAATAGAGCAACTATTTTATCCTCACCATAAAAAAAAAACTATAATCAATTTAAATTAAAATAGTTGTACACAACCATTTATTTAAATAACAGAGGTAACTCAAAAAATTGATTGGTTTTTAAAACTCAAAAAACCAATATAATTTCATTAGAAGTAAAATTATCAAATAGAATTAATAAAAAAAAAGTGACTCAAATATCTTGATAATTATTCATTTTTTTTTTAAATTCTAACCACTTCAAATTATGTTAATATAAATAGCTGTATCTTTTTTTATTTTTTTATTTTCAGCTGAGTGAACAATTTATAAATAATAAATAACCATTTAATAATAATAAAAAAAAAATTGTTATTTCAACATAATTTTAAAAAAAATATTGGCCAAAACTTAGGGTTGGTAATATATTTTGATGGGTTTATATTATGATGAATGGTTTCAATTTATATGGATGAACGGTTTCAATTTTACATTTTATCATTCAACTCCAATTATTAATATTCCTAAAAGTGATAATACATCTTTAATTGTGCCCTGGTTCAAATTTTTGTAATAGTTCTGATAGTGAAATTATTCCTCGATCGTACAAAGGAATTTATTTTATTTTTTTTTAGATGATTTTCAAAAAATATTAATTTTAAAATAAAAATATATAAAAAAAATAGTAGTTGAATCTTTAAAATGTGTACAAAGATTTAAATTTGTGAGAATTGAAAAAGTTTACAAGTTGTTGGTAAAATAAATTTTTTTTTTTTTGGAATTGTGGGGAGATATTATTATTTTAATTAAAAAAAAAAAAAATAATAATAATAATAATTTAAATTTTATGCGATAAATACTATAATTAAAGGCTGTTATATTTTTTGAAAAAAATTAAATAAAAAGATAAAAAAGGAAATTTTTGGCTTGAATTTTAAAATACCCTCTTTTTTTCAAAAAAAAAAAAAAAAAAATTTTATTTTTTAATTTTATTTATCACATTCCATAATAATAATAAAATTTATCTATATAATAATATATTTTTTTCAAAACAAACCAATCATGCAATCATTTTTTAAAATATCAGAGTTAAAAGAAATTTTTTCCTATAACAATTTTTATATATTAAATAATAAAAAAAAAAATAGTCTCTACAAATGTAGAGAATACTGTAATCAAGTGATAAATGAAATGACTGGTAACATATTTGTTGAATTTCCAATAGTTTTTGAATTACCAATTACATCATTATCACCACCATCACCATTGCCACTTTCACCATCACCATCATCACAATCATTATCACCATTATCATCAATTTCATCTTTGTCTTCATTATCACCACCATTATCACCATTATCACCTTTATCACCACCTTTATCACCATTATCACCTTTATCACCACCTTTATCACCTTTATCACCATTATCTTTGTCATCATTATCATTGTCACCATCTTCACAAGCATCATTATCATCGTTATCAATATCATCATTATCGTCATTATCTTTGTCGCCATCCTCACAATCATCATCTTTATATTTGTCTCCATCCTTACAATCATCGTCATCATTATCACCATTATCATCAATTTCATCTTTGTCTTCATTATCACCACCATTATCACCATTATCACCTTTATCACCACCTTTATCACCATTATCACCTTTATCACCACCATTATCACCTTTATCACCATTATCTTTGTCATCATTATCATTGTCACCATCTTCACAGGCATCATTATCATCGTTATCAATATCATCATTATCGTCATTATCTTTGTCGCCATCCTCACAATCACCATCCTCACAATCATCGTCATCATTATCACCTTTAACACTTTTATCACCACCATTATCTCCTTTATCACGATTATCTTTATCATCATTATCATTGTCACCATCCTCACAATCATCATTATCTTTGTCACCATCCTCACAACCATCATCTTTATCTTTGTCACCATTTTAACAATAATCACCATCTTCACCACCATTATCACCATTTTCTTTATCTTCCTTATCATCATCCCATTTCCACAATCACAATCATCAACAGTATCACCATTATCATCATCCACTTAATCATTATTATGATTCATTACTATCACCATCTATTTTTTTTTTAAGTTTAGGTTTCAAAATATATCTATTTTAGTTTTACAAATATACTAAATCAAATTAAATACAAAATCTCAAGGTAAGTTTGTTAAATAATATTATCTAAAAGTTATTTATTAAACTAATAATAAATTTAAATAGTTATTCTCAATTTAGGTTCCAAATATAGTTATTTTAGTTTTTCAAATTTATTAAATCAATTTAAAATTAGATAGGAAATTTCAAAGATTGGTTTGTTAAATAATATTATTTAACAGTTATTTATAAAAACTAATTTTAATTTGTTAATTTATTCTTAAATTAGGTTTCAAATTATTTTAGTTTTTCAAATAGATAGAATAGGTTCTAGGTTTAAAAAGGGGAGGGGCCCATAACAACAATGGGACAAAAAAGGATCTGATCCTTTTTGTCCATGGTAACAATTGGACAAAAATGATCAGATCCTTTCCTATCCTGCTCAGAATCCAAATAATCGTGTGTTGCACCTTTAATTAAGGTGGATTATTTGGATTTTGGGCGCCCCAAAAAAAGGGGGGGTAGGTTTTGCATTTTTTTTACTCATACTTTCACTTTTTTTTTATATATTCTTTCTTCTTTTTTTTTTTTTTTTTTTAAAACTCTTTATTTGTAAAGTATTTATATTTATAATCATATAAATCAATCATATAAATCAAATACAATAAATTTTAATTATTATTCAATTTTAGTATTATTTTTAATTAGAAAATCAAAAACAATAAATTTTAATTATTATTCAATTTTTTGGCTTTTTTATAGCACCCTCAAGTTTTTTTTAATTTATGGTATTTATTTTTTGTTACAGATCTGATAAAATAAATTTGGTAACTTTAATTTCTAATTATTTAATTTTTATTTTTTTTAAAAAAAATAATCAAATTATTAAAAAAAAAAAAAAAAAAGGATTCACCATTTTTATTTTATTTTTTTATTTCTTTTTTATTTCTTTTGTATTTTTTTTATTTTTTTTATTTTGAAAATTATTATTTGGGTTTATATTAACCAATATACAAAATCACAAATTTATATTGAAAAAAAAGGATTTTTTTTAAAATAATATGGACGAATGAGAAAAAATTGTTGGATGCAGCTGAAAATTACATGGATAATCCAAAAGTTGGATAAGGTAAAACACTAGATTAAATTGTTGTTTCTGTTGTTATTGCTGTTGTTTTAGTTGTAATTGTAATTATATTTTATCACAATTCTTATGTGTTCATATATTATTAACAAAAAAAAAAAAAATTAAAAATAATAAAAGGCCAAAAGGTTTTATTTTTTTAAAATTTATGAGATTAGAATAGTTAACTTAGATTATTTTTGATAATCTAAAAATTCAGGTGAAACTGCCTCTCCCCATTGATAATCTTCGAATTAAAGCCACTCAATCTTTTTTGATGATTATTAGAATTGTAGATATTTTCTAAAAAAAAAAAAAAAATATAAAAATATAAAAAAAATAAATTTTTTTTTTGATTTCTCTTTTTTAAAATTTTTTTTTTTTTTTTTTTATATTTTTTTTTATTTTTTTATTTTTAGAACCACATCTACAAGATTTTACTTTTTTTTTTTTTTTTTTTTTCATTTCAAATAGTTATAAAAAAAAATGATAAAGTTAAATAGATTTATAACATTATTAATTGTATTGGTAATAATTAATTGTAATTATCAAATAGTGAAAGCTGATGCAGAATCCAAAGCATTAGATGTAATTAACAGATATCGTGATATTGGAAGATATACTTTTTTCACAACTGATGGTCATTTGGAAAGTTATCCACCTGGATTTTGTGGTGGTACACCAATTGATGAATGTAAATGGGATGAATATATTGAAGCAGTTATTTTATTATCAGCAATTGCGTTGGTTGTTGGTCTTATAACATTAGTTTTTGGTATAATATTTTGGTTATTTAGATGTATTTGTTTTGGAGGTTTTAGACCAACTCATGGATTTTTTTGTCCAAAAACAAAATATGATCCAGATATTGGTGAAGGATATAGTGGTGGTAAAGTTTTAATTTTAAAAATTGTAACATTGGTAATGGTTGCAGGTTGTGTTGCAGTTTTCATCACAGCATTAAAAGGAAATTCATCAACCAGCTCTGGTATCAATAACCTTAGTGATACAATTTTCAATAAGACTTCAAGTACATTAGATGAATTGACTTTAATTAGCCAAGAACTTAACCAAACTAAATATGAACAATTCGGTGGAGGTACACAACAAATTCAAAACCAATTAAATGAAATAATTTCCTATGGTGAAGATCTAGAGAGTAAAGGTGAGACAATCAGTAGTAATGCAAAGGATGTTAATGCCATTAGAACAAAGATTATCGTTATTGGTTTAGTATTTTGTGTTATTAATGCTGGTACAATTGGTGTTGCAGCACTTTGTGGCCTTCCAAAAATGGCACGTTCTGCAGCAATGTCATTGGTACTTTTAATTCCATTCATGTGGATAGTTTTCTCTGTTCATTATCCAATCAATAGTGTTGTTGCAGATGTTTGTATGACTTACAATAACTCTGCCACCCATGGTGTTGAACAATTAGCAAACTTTACAAATCCAATCATCTCTCAAATATTTGGCACTTGTCAAGATAGTAACAACTTTAATTCCTCTGCTTTATTGAATTTAGAAACAACTGTAAATGGTCTCATTCAAAATGCCACTACTACAATTTGTGATAATGTTAATGACGCTTGTCAACAAACTTTCCCTCGTTATCCAAATGATGATCCAACTCAAACTCCATTCAATCAAAATGTTTTAGATTGTTCACCAAATGTAACTTGTGGAAATTCAACATTCAATGTATTTGTATATAATTCAACAGTTCATGATTTCAATTACAAATGTAAGAATAGTCAAACTTGTGGTGATACCTCTACTTGTGATCCAACAGTTCCAACCAATATTATGACTTGTGGTTGGGTTAATGTTACCTCTGTAAACCAATGTTCACTAGGTGGTTGTATTTACAATAGTCAACTTATTAATTCTGCAAAAGAAATTGTTAAAGTGAGTGATTCTTTAACTTCCCTCTTATATATTTGGACTGAACAATTCCTCCCATTATTTAGATGTTCATCTCTTTTGTCTTTCATTGATGAAGTTCAAAATATAGTTTGTATTGATGAAGTTAATTCTTTAGATCTAATTGTGGCCCCTACTGCAATTTTCGCAATATTATTGACTGGTCTTGGTATCACTGGTGTATTAGGTTCAAAGAGATTTAATAGTCATTATAAAATAAAAAAGTAATTCTTGTAAATTATTTATTTATATCAATCATTTAATCTAAAATGTATACATAAAATCGAAAAAAATAAATAAAAAATTTTAGATTCACATAAAATTTTAGTACGACTTTAAAAAAAATCATTTGATATCTGTTTTTATTTTATTTTTTTTTTTATTATTTTTTTTTTTTTTATTATTTTTTTTTATTTATTTATAATAATGGTTTTAAAATGTTTCACTAGGTTTATACATTTTTGAAACTTGAATTATACCAGTCTTATATTCAGGATTTTTAAGGGTATCTTTTAATAATTTTTGACAACTTGGAAGGAAAGATATGATACGATAAAAGGTAGTGATGTTGATTAAGAGACGTTGATCAATTAGAATACCAACAGTATTTTCGGTTAACTTCTTATAGATCATATGGAATTTAATGA
The DNA here is from genome assembly GCA_036169595.1 of Dictyostelium firmibasis. Taxonomy (NCBI): domain Eukaryota; phylum Evosea; class Eumycetozoa; order Dictyosteliales; family Dictyosteliaceae; genus Dictyostelium; species Dictyostelium firmibasis. Next base: position 3,559,142 of record CM069765.1, on the reverse strand, counting down.
AACAAGAACGTTCGACAAAGAAATTTAATAAAGATTTTACATCCTTTTCACTGTACTTGGTATCGATCGCCGATGTGCCAGGTGCACGAAGTGCGTTCTTTCTAGTTTCATAGCTCACCAAACTGAACAATTTACAAAGGTAATGAAGTGCATTTGTCAAAACCACATTACCAGCATTCAAACTGATTATATCCATTAATGCATTCAAATATTTACTCTTTTCCAAATATTCAATATGACCATGATGGAATCTAATCATTTGGAAAAATAATCTCCAAACGTTACGATTGAATTCAACATTCTTACCATCTCTACATGCTGGAATTAAAAACTTATTATAAAGAATAGATTCTTTTTTAATTGAATCGAAAATTTCTGATTGCTTTAATAATTGTCTTAATGCAATTAACATATCTAGATTATAAAAAAGAATTAATATTAATAAACTTTGAAATCCTAAAATTTATATTTGTGTATATATTTTTTTTTTCTCAAAAAATTACTTACTTGTTTTAATATTTGAGCCATATCTATTATTATCAAATGAAGGATTTTGTAAGAAACCTAAAATCTCAAACAATAAAGTTGGAGAGATAGCAACACCAGTTTCAACATCGTTTTGTTTCTTTGGATCAACTTTACCACCACTTTTAATACTATCACTATTTTTCAAAAGATTAAATTTAGAGAGTACCCTACAGAGAGAGGCGAATAGTCTGGATGTGACTTCTGTGCTCTGAGTGAAATTTTTACATTTTACGATCGAGTTATAAAGTTGGAAAAAGATTGAATCGTTTAGTATAAACTTGTAGATTGGTTTTGGAATTGGAGCACTATTGATATTCTCTAAAACGGAGGTACAAAAGTTAAAAGTCAACTCAGAGATGAGACTAATCGATGGGATCGAACGTTTTGGTGCATCCTTCATTGTGGTTAGATCTATCAAATGTTGAGATTCATTCTTTTTGATGCTTTCAGTGTAGGATGCCATTAAAAACTCCTTCCATGGATCCTCTTGAAGTATTTGGTATAATCTTTTAGCGGCGAATCTAGAGTGTGACGATTTACTAGCGGATAAATCACGAATATGCATTAAAAGATCACCTTTGAGTAAGGATTGAACCGTTGGTGATTCAGACATTTTAATTAATTGAATCAATACAAAGAGGAAACAATTACTAACCAATGATGATGATTTTCTACCCAATGCTATAAATATCTTATCTAAAAATTCTCTATCGTTTTGAAACTGAATACCGATTCTCTCAGCAGCATCCTTTCTCGAGGAGTTTATGTAACCAAGAATACCAACGTTGTTACAAAAGAAATTCAAACGCTCTTGAATAATGCCCAAATAATAATATACAAATACCAATCTAACTACCTCTTGTGTGGAGCCTTTATAGATCGATGGTGTTAACATTTCGTTCAAATGAGTTGGATAGGTGAACAAATCCAGTGGAACCGCGTCAAAGAAGGACATTGCTCTTGCCAATCCATACAAAGATTGTGTATCCTTTGAAAAGAGAATATTCTCAATGACCATAGTGCCCTTTAGTTCAGAGGTCAACACTAACAATACCAACGACGATATCTTTCCAAGTACTAGCTTCTCATTAGTCAAGTCCATAAATTTAAGTAACTCTGGGAAACTATCGGTGTTAATGAGTGAAAGGAATGTATTGCTACTGACACTTGGTGTATTTGGATGTGTACTAATACTACCACCCGAATGACTTCTTGGTGAGGATCCACGCTCAACAACCGCTGTCAATTGTGATGGTGTTCTTGGTGAGTCCATTGAACTTGAATTGGTTGGTGAAATTTTACCACCACCGCTTGGTGATCCTATGAAACTAAATGAACCTGTTGAACCTTGACGATTTGGTGGTGAACTTAACAATGAAGAACCACTTGGTATGTGTGGTGATGGAGGTTGACCACCACCAATACTACTATTGCTACCTGGTCTAGCTACATTTGGTGATGTACCCGATGAAGTGGAAGAGATACTACTACTACCACTGGCACCACCACTACCACTACCACCACCATTAATGAAAACCGATGGTACGATTGCAGGTAGAATTGGTATGGTTGGTGCATATAATCTAAGATCCACTTGATCGAATGTCTCTTGGAATTTATCCAAAAAGTGTGATGAGTTATTAATCAATGACCAAACACCTGTTTGTAGGTCAAATCCTGGTGCCGCTACGATATGTTCAATGTCCAATTTCTTCTCTTGTAATTCCATTGGTGTGTAACCGCCTTCACTCCAACTGTTCAATGAATCTAAACGAAAACTAAATTGTAATCTCTGCTCATAGGTTTGAAGTATCTTTGTATATTGACGTCTTTCCTCTTTGGTACTGATGTTGGTAGTGTTATTAATTGAATGCATTGCAATATAATTTGCTGTCTCTTTATCTTTATCTTTTTCACTCTTTCCACTTGATCCACTTGTACTCATATTCAAACCACTACCACTACCACTACCACCACTGCCACCACCACTGCCACTACTACCACTACCACTACCACTACCAGTTTGTTGACCACCACTACCTCCACCAATTAAACTATGTGAAGTAGGCATTTCAAGCATACCTAAAAAATATTGAAGGTTCATGTCTGGAGGCAATAACTTGTTGAAATTAATTGGTAACTCTGGTATTGGGAAGGATAGTTCTACACGTTTACCATCAGCTTCACTGTTGATATCGGTACGACGTAAAGCCTTCAAGGCCAATGGTGATAAGATTGAACTTTTCTTTTGAACTGAATCTCTCCAACCACTTTGGATGGTTGGCATTAAAAAGTGATTTGCCCAAAGTCCACCTCTGAACCAAGTGGAGGTTTGACGTTGAATTGTCAATTTCTTTCTATACCAACGATCAATGGCTTCTGTGATCTTTAACTTTTCATCGGAGACTAATGTTTTCCAAATTTGTGATGGTGGTAACTCTTGATCGATTGTGAATAAATGATCATATTCGCTACCACCTGGTTTTGATGAATTGGATTGTGCTAGAATTCTATTGAATACCATTGTTTCCTCTGTTATTATTGGACGAATGATTGGACGAAGTGTCCAATTGGCTTGATTCTTTGCCATTTCGAATTCCATTTCCAAGATATGTTTTGCCGATCCACCCAATTGATGATTACCACCATCAACACCACCACTACCACCAACACCACCAACACCACTACCATCGTCTGTCGATAACTCTGAATTCTTTGGTAATTGAATGAATTGACTTGGGTGTGGTGGAAGAATAGTAGTTTTTGTGATAACTTCATGTGCCCAATTCTTCATAGCATATTCATATTCTTCATAGGTTGAGAATAGATCTGGATGTGGTTCAGTTAGAATCAATTGTGAATCCCATGGATCCTTTTGAAGGAACCAACTCTCTTGATCCATTCCAAAACCTGAACCCGATCCTGATCTACCCATTTTGCCATACATTGAACTATCCAACGATTGTGAATCCGCTAAACGACTCTGTAGCATAGAATGCTTGGGTGAGAGTGAATTGGAACGTTGATTTCTTTGATCGAAATATGTAATACTATTGGTTCTGCTTCTGGTTCCATTTGCAACAAATCCTGCCAATGATCCTGTACTTGGGCTACCATCCATTGGACTTGATCCGTCCAATTGTGTACCTTCAAATGATCCTGTACTTGTGTCACTATTTGAACGTTCACGTAAATTTATACCAGAGTTTGGGTGGTGTAATGTTATGCCATGACTAGCACTTTGTGATGGTGCATTATCTTTGTTTGAGGTACTGTCGTTCAAGTGGCTACTATTATTATCACCACCAACTGACAATGAACTACCATTAGCACCTCTAAGTGTTGGAGAATGTGAAAAGGATTCACCATCGTCGTTCACAGAGGAATTACTTTCTTTCATGTCGGAATCTGTTAGTTTTCTCTCCATGTCATATGAGATGGAATCATCATTCGATGCTTCTGAATTCTTTCTAAATAGTTGTTCATGAATTACCTTTGGTCTCGAGTATGTTCTACCCATTGAATGTGGTAATTGAACTATACCAATATTCTGTTCGACTTGTTTCTTCCATTCAACCAATGATTCCTCATAGTCCATATAGTCATCGTATGCCATTGACTCTGGAAATGATGTATATATTTGATCGGTTGAATTAAAATTTAAATATGGTGTTAAATCGCTAATTGAATTATTTTTTTTAATTTGTTTATTGTTAGTGGCGGTTGTGGTGTTTGGTGATGGTGATGGGGAGGGTGATGATGATGATGATGACGATGATGATAATGATGGTGATAAACCAGTTTGTGGCAATGGCTCATCAATTCCAATAATCTTAATTGCTATATAATATTTATTATATAATGTTCCATTTGCACCTAAAAATAATGGTGTTTTATATTCTTCTGATTCTGTATTAATATTAATTGGTTTCTTTATATTATCTATAATTTCTGGTCCTGAATATTCTTCACCACCTAAATAAATAAATAATTTTTTTATTAATTAAATTTTTTTTTTTTTCACTATGATAAAATAATTGCAATGAAGATGATTGTTTAAATGATAATTACTTAAAAATCTAAATGCATGTGGTTGACCAGGTGTGCCTTGAGGTTCTAAATTTAATGCAGCTCTTCTAAAACTTTTAGCTTTAGAAAAAGTACCTCTTCTATTTGTACTTGGTGCACTAAGTGAAGGATCTAATGATGACATGTTTTTATTTTTCTTCTTTTTTTTTTTTTTTTTTTTTTTTTTTTTAAAAAAAAAAAATTTTGATTGACTACTATTTACTATTACAAATTTTGATGTTTATATGACTGTTAATTTTTATATGACTGACTGTGTGTATATATGGTGCAATGGTATTATAATTATTATTATTTTTTTTAGATTATTTTACAAATTAACAATAATATTATTATTATTTTTATTATTATTAATTATTATATATTTAATATTACTATATATTTCTATATAAATATATATATCTTTTTTATATTTTTTATATTTTTTTTCTTATTACTATTATTTTTATTAATATTATTTATTGTGCTATAAAAAACCACTAATGATATTTATTTTAAAAAAAAAAATTTGGAGGTGGAAAAAAAAAAATTAAAAAAAAAATAAAAAAATAAAAAAATAAAATTTTTTTTTTTTTTTTTTTTTTTTTAAAATGTAAAAAAATTAAAAAAATTGATGGAGGGTGTTGGGTGTATCTATATTTATATACAAATATTCAAAATTGTATATCTATCTGATTTTATATATAAATTTATTAATTTATTTTTGATTTTTGATTTTTGATATTTTTTATTATTATTATTATTTTTCAAATAAAAAAAAAAATATAAAACATTTAAAAAAAAAAAAAAAAAATTAAGAGTTTTGGAAAAAAAAAAAATTTTTACTAATTTCGAACACAAACGATATGCTATTTATTAATTTTTTTTAATTAGTTTTTTATTTTTTATTGGAAAAATGAAAGCCACATAAAAGAGGATTTTTTGAAATTATCTGAAATTATTTTTTATTTTATTTTTTGGTTTTAAATAAAACCAATAAATTAATCCCTAAATATCTTAGAGCTATTTTAAATAGGATATGGTGATTTCTATACCACCTTATTTTAATATTATATGAAATTAATAATATAGAAGTTTTTACTTTTTAATAAAATAGTTTTTTAAATATAAATAAAACCAATTATAGAAGAATATGTGTTCATTGAAATTATTAAAAATAAATGCATAATTACTGAGAAAGGATTTTTCAAAATATTTTTTTTTTCCCGCCAATTTTATTTTACACAACTTTTTTTTCCCAGCGCCTTTAAAAACAAATTATTTTTTTTTTTTTTTATTTTTTAATTATTTTCTTAATTTTTTTTTTTTTTTTTTTTTTTATATATTCATAGTCTTTATATGTGTACATATGAAAAAATATATATAATTAAGTTTATCTATATAGTATACTTATAATTAATAAAAATAATGGTTAAAAAGAGTCGTAGTGATGAGGATTACAGTGGAAGTGGTAGACAATTAAAGAATAATAATGGATTTGATAATATATTAGATTTTGGAATCGACAAAATACCTCAAGAAACATTGAATTCAATATGGAGAGGCGATGAGTTACCAAGAGACGGAAAGGAAATCGCAAATCATATTGCAAATAGTATTAAGAATGAACAATTGGAATCAGTTTTAAAGTATTTAAGAATTATATCAGATAGTATACCAGAATTGGACATCTCTACTATAAGCTATTCATCACAACAACCTTCAAAATCATCAAAACAAAAAAAACAATCAAAAAAGAAACAAAATGTAAATAATAAGAACAAAAATAAAAAGAGATCATCAAAAAAGAAAAAAAATGAAAGTGATGAAGAAGAAGATGATGAGGAAGAAAAAGATAAAGAAGAGGAAGAAGAAGAAGATAAAGAAGAGGAAGAAAAAATCGAAAAAATGGAAGAAGATATCCAATTACAAAATGAACCAGAACAAACATCTAATCAATTTATTGAGTTTTTAGAATTGAATGAAATATCAGTTCAAAATTTATCGGCATTATTATATTGGCTAATCACAAGTACCGCTATAAAGAATCAAGAGGTTAAATTTAATGCTGCATCTATTTATTCTCGTATGATTGTATTGGTTAGAAAATCATTTCATCCATTCATTTTCAGATCAGTTATGAAATTATTTTCAGTAAAAAAACCAGAAGTAAAGACTCCATTCTCTAATAATAAAAAAGATTCATCTAAATCATCATCACAATCACAATCACAATCACAATCACAAGGCGAAGAAAATGAAGATGAGGAGCAAGATGACGATGCTAATGATGAAGATAATGGTGAAAATAGTGAAAATAATGGTAGCAAAGAGTTGAATCAAAAAATTTGGTTAAAAAAAGTTTGTATATTATTAGAGGATATGAATTGGTTGTTTTATAGATTTTCATTGGCATCATTTAGTGAACCATTAACCAATTCAATCGAGTCGATTGCAAATCTTGCACGTAGTCAAAATTTTAAAAAGGTTAAATCCAAAGGCCAAAGGGCTAACAATCAATTGGATCATGATGAAAAGAATGTAATTGATTTATCTTTCAAGGTATTGGTTAATTTAACACAAGAGAATAGACATGGCCCATTACAAATTGTATTACCAATCATATTGAAAGAGTTCATCAACACCCTCACCTTAAATCCAGGTAAAATCATACCACCAACAGTCTCAAAGCAATTGATTTTAGATCGTGACTTTGTTTTGGATTTTATACATGATACTTTGTTACCAAACCCAAATACTCACGAACAAATTCATATTTTAATTCAACATATTTGTATGAGAGTAATGGATCGTTCAGAATATAGAAACCATACAGTTGATTCAATCACTAAAATATTTTCAAACCTTTCTTCTCATCAAAGATTTATAAATAATTTCTTTATAACTTATTCTAAAAATTCAAAAGTAAGTTTTAATGTTACTTTTTTAATATTAATTACCCTTTTTAATTTTTACTTATTTGATATTAATAAACAAATTCACTATACATTTTATCTATATAATTTAGAGTCATTTTAGATCATTTTCAGTCGAAGTATCACTTTCACTATTACAAAATTTCAAATCTATTAAAGAGAATTTCCAAGTTGAGGAAGAGTTATTGATTCAACAACTTTTGGGTATTCTTGTAAATAGATCCTCTGATAAAGTATCGGTAGTACGTTCAAAGGCACTTTCTTGTCTTTCAATGTTATTCGAAAATAATGATACCTTAGATTTAATTAAACATCACTTAAAAAATGTATTTGATCTTGATCATTATGAAAATAAAAATGAAGACTATAATAGTGACAAAAAAATGGTAGATTCTGATGATGAAGATGAAAAACAATCAAATGTAAATGCTATTAATAATGACAATGGAAAAAAGAAACCATCATTATTATCATTCCTTTCAAAGAGATCAGAGGATGAAAAAAGTGCAGTTAGAAAATCAGCATTACAAGTATTAGAAGTTATATCATTACAAAATGGTGCCACAAAACCAATTTTAAATATTTTATTAAAGAAAACAAATGATTCATCACCATTAGTGCGTAAACAAGTTATATCAACTCTCACTCTATTATTAAAATCATATCCAAATGATATGGCAATCATCGACACTTGGAGAAAAGCTGTAATTCCTTTAATCACTGATAGAGAACAAACTATAATGGATAAATCTTTAGATTCAATTAATGAAATTTTATTTGGTTCAATTTTAAATCCTGAAAAGTAAGTAAAAAATACAAATCAAAACAAAACACAATAACCAATTATTTTATTAATTTACTCTACTTTTGTTATTATTTTATTATAGCAATACTTTTATTTGGAAATTATTAAATGATATATCAATCGAAATGAAACCATATTTACACAAGATTTGTGGATTAATGTCATCAAGAAAGATGATAACACCACAATTGATAAAGAGTGTTCAATCGATTATTAAAGCATCAAAGGATGAGAATATTTCAGGTGGTTGGACGTTATTTTCGGAGATTTCATATTGTTGTCCAGATAAATTAGATCAAGCATTGGTAATTGGTGCTTGGAATAGATTAAAGGGACAGGTTGAGGATCCTTCATTATCCAATGAAGAACATACCGAAAAGGTATCATTGTTATGTTCAGTTTTAACAGTTATCGAAACCCTATGTACTAGTATCTTACCATTGGATAAATCGAATGCATTATTCAATGAAATCTATTCAATGGTTATTAAATTTTCATATGATCCAACCATTACCCAACTATTCATTATCATTTTAGTAAAACTAACAAATAGAATTTGTAAGGTTGATGGCTCATCAAAGGTTAATAGTGTTATTGCTGATTGGACAAATAATATTTTAAAGATTTGTGATGAAAGGTTATCAAAGTACGCACTTCCAAACTTATTAATAACTACATTAATGAAACCAACCACCAACGATGAGAATGATAATGGAAATGTTAATAGTAGTAGTGTTGATAAAGGTGAAAAACAACAACAACAACAACATGAAGACAAAATCGCCTTATACTTATTTACGATTGGTGAAATCATTCAAATACCACAAGCAATCATACCTGGTAGATTAAGAATCGTTGTACAGGCATTGATTGCACCAAGATTAATGGGTGATGAAGGTGAATTAATTCCAACATCAATTCGTGCTCATGCATTCATTACTTTGGGTAAACTATGTTTGGGTGATGATAAAATGGCAAAGAAATGTATTGCAACCTTTGCAAAGGAACTCGAGATATCCGAATCCCCTATCATTAGAAACAATGTTATGGTGGTAATGTGTGATCTTTGCATTAGATACACCCAATTGGTCGACAATTACATTCCAAATATTGCAATGTGTTTAAGAGACCCAAGTGAATTGGTTAGAAGACAAACTTTGGTTTTATTAACACGTTTACTTCAAGAGGATTATGTAAAATGGAGAGGTTCTTTATTCTTTCGTTTTGTAGAGGCACTAGTTGATCCATCACCAATCGTTAAACAATTTGCCAACTATTGTTTAATGAATGTATTACAAATTAAATATGGTACAATTCAAGGTGGACCTGGAGGTGCTAGTGGTGGAAACGCAAATACAGCCAAAGATCATCATGGAAATGTATTCTTCACTCATTTCATCGAGACTATATTTGTATTGAATAATTGTAAAGCTCATCCTAACTATAACCAAATATCAGCGAACCCAACATTTTCATTGGCAAACATTCGTAACGCTGCCAATGTCAATGCAGTTCAATTTTCACACCATGGTCAAGAGAATTTTGAAAAGAGAATGTCTATCTATGTCACTTTCCTTACAAACATGAAGGATGAACATAGATTCCTTACAATGAATAGGTTGGTAAAAGATATTTTATTAGAGGTCTCTGAGGAAAGATTTGATATCGAACAATGTCATGGTGTAATCTATGATACCCTCTCGATCCTAGCATCGAAAGAGATTAAACTTCAATCGATCAATGCATTAAAATCTACAATTGAAAATGCTGATGGTGAAGAAATGTCAGAGAAACAAGTGCAATCCGAAGAGGCAAAAGGTAAATTTTTAACACTCGTTCAAAAGAAAGCAATCATTGAGAGTATCATTCCAATTTTAGTTGAACTTAAAACATTGTTTGAGAAAAAGAGATCCAATTTAACTCGTTTGGTAGTTGCCTTCTTTAGAGAGTTATTTAAGGATTACAAAAAGGAATTATCTGAATTCCTTGGTGCCAACAGACAACTGGAGAAGGAAATTGAATACGATATTAAAAACTTAAACAAGAAACAAGTTCAATCACCAATGAAACAAAATCCATCATCGTTACAAATGGGTCAAACACCAATGAAACGTCGTAGTCTTGGTGGCGTAAACATAAATGGTTCTCCCTCAGTTGGATCAGGTGGTCCAATTGGTACTCCAACTAAACCTGATATGTCCAATTTCTTGGTACCACAAGTTCGTACTCCAAAACCACCAGGCTCAAATAGACGTCTATCAATAGCCACAACAACTCCAACATTGAAACCATTTAATCAACCATTAGGTAGACTTTCAGTAACTCCAATGAAACCTTCACCAACAACAACAACAACAACAACAACAGCCAATTCAACAGAACAACAATCCACCCCATTTAAACAAGGCAGTAATAATTTATTTGGTTCAAACTTAGGTGGAAGTACCACTCCATTTGCTAATAGAACGCCAATAAGATCAGCAATGAGACATAGCATTGGTGGAATTCCTTCATCAGCCTATAAATCAAATAATTCAACACCATCAGTTAGATTCAATGATACTGAAGATCAGCAACCAATTCCACCACCAAAATTCACAACTATTCCATCATCACTTCCTATTAGAATCCCAATGGAAGTTAAAAACTCTTTGGGTGCCGATATTGTACTTCCAAACCCTGATAAACCTCCAACCATCCAAAAATGGAATATAAGTTTTGGAAATGATGATGACAAAAAAATGAAGGACGCTGAGGAAGAAGAACATGAAGAAGAACATAAAGAAGAACAAAAAGGCGAAGAAAAAGCCGAAGTTGAAGAGGAGGAAGAAGAAACTGTACAAAAAAAAAGAGGTAGAAAGCCACAAACATCGAAAATATCAACCAGAACCCAAACCTTATCAAAAGAAACAACTGTAAATAATAAACCACAAAACCAATCGGAAAATGAAAAAGAGGAGAAAGAAGTAATATTACCTAAAAGAACAAGAAAACCTTCATCATCTACAACGACCACTACAAGAAGTAGAAGACAACAGCCAATCGAACTAGAACAAGAGGAAGAAGAAATTGTGCAAGTTAAAAAAAGAGGAAAAACCTCCAACTCAAAATCCACCCCAACAACAACCACAAAAAAAAGAAAATAAATATTTAAAATAACTGCCCTAATTATTTTTTATTATATTTTAGTGATTCAATTTTTTTATATTCGCTTGTGGGATAGAGAAAAATAAAAAAGAAAAAACAATAAAATAAAAAGTTTCTTTGTTTGATATAACACCAAAAATCTTTTTATTCGCAGACAAACCAAGATAATTTTTTTTTTCTAATAGCACTTCAGTATTATTTAATAATAATATGTTGTTGAAGAAGTTTTTGTTTGTAAAATATTATTGGCTTTATAAGTGACTCCGTCAACAATTGTTGTTGTTCTGCCGGATCCTGTGGCAGTAACACCAGTACTATAACATCCTGTCTCTTGAACGTTTTCTTTTAACTCTGAGGATTTATATGTTACTCCATCACTTAAACTACCATCATATCCAGTTCCTGGTGAGTCACTGCAACTGGATGTACCGCCACTTGAATCGCTACCACCACTACCACCGTCACCACTACCACCACTATAACCACCACTTGTATTACTACCACCACTACCGCTACCACTACCACTACCGCTAGTAGTAGTAGTAGTTGATGAGTGATGTTCAAATTTATCAGGCATTCCTGCATCTTTTGAATAGGTATATGATTCAACCTCTACATTTATGGCCTTAAATTAAAAGTTTTAAAAAGTTAATATAAAAATAAATTAATATTACAGTAATAGTACTTACCAATGATAATGATATTAATAAGCAAAAAATTAAAATCAATTTTAATAACATTTTTTTATTTAAATTATTTATGATAAATATTTATCTTTTTATTAAAAAATATAAAAATTAGAATATAAAAAAATAAGATTTATATTTTTTTTATTGTCGTTCCATTTAAAAAGAGAATTTTAATTATAAATATAAAAAAAAAAATTTTAAAAAAGAAAAAAAAATAGATATTCTATTCCCTGTGGAAGAGATGATGTTGGAAAGAAGGATTCTGAATAAAATTTTTAAATTTTAAAAAAAAAAAAAAGAAAATTACTAAAAAAAAATCCAGATATTTTTAAAAAAAAAAATTTCAAATCATAAAAAGAGTTTACATATGAATTCTATGGTTAATAAATAAATAAGATTTGGAATAAGAATTTTCTTTTTTATAATAATTTTTTGTTTTTTTTTAAAAAAAAAAAAAGTGTTTAATTTAGTGTGTTTTTTAATTTTTACAACGAGAAACTTTTTTATTTAAAAAAAATGATTTTATTACAATTAAACTTTTTTGTCGGTTTTGTTTTTATTCTTTTTGGTTTTTCAATTCAATAATTTTTTTAAGGAAAGATGATGTTCTTGTGAATTCCTTATCTTTTGATAAATTAGTTGAACATTCTCTTAACTCATTAAAAAATTTTTTTGAAGTGTCACTAAAGCTAAGGAGTGAGTGAGTTTTGGCTGAATCAAATCTTAAAACGAAAGCATTTTGATCGTCTTTAATAATTTCCATTGCTTCGAGGTAGAGTTGTTGTGAAGATTTTGATTGTTTAAATAATTTCATACACTCTCTAAGGTCTTTTATCCAACTTCCCTTAAATAGAACCTTTTTAGTAGTAACTCCATCTTCATAATCATCTAAAAAGTTTTGTAAACGATCATTCACCTCCTTGTTTTTCTCTGTTAAACCCTCTACATCTTTATCGGTGCATCCAATTGAAATAATTACAATATAATCTTTTGGATAAAGTATCTTTGCTTCGTGATATGCAATCTCAACGGGATTATTATATTTGAAACCACCATCTAAATATTCGATATCATCTTGCTTATGTTTTTGAAAGGCAGCTGGAATACTTGATGTGGCTCTAACGGCATCAGCGAGTGATAGTGGTTTCTCGCCAATGGTATAAAGTCTTTTAATAACTTCTCCTCTAATAACGTCTTCAGGTCCTTCTTTTGTCTCTTCTAATTGGTAGTTTGAAATGATTACTGGTGTTAAAATTTCTTTATTTTCACCAGTCTTTGTTAATGATACCACAAAGAAATTCTTTTGAGATGAATCGCTAGCTCCATCTGGTGTTGAAAACCATTGATTTACAATTTTGATGAGCTCTTCTGAATTGAACATTTCACCTCTTGATAAAACACCTTTGAATTCATCCCAAAGACCACCAAAAATTTTCTTAGATTCCTCTCCTTCATATAATTTCAATAACTCCTCATTTGAAATTTGTCTACTCTTTGCAATTGATAAAATACCTCCAGTACTTGTACCTCCAAATAAATCTACATATTCTGTAAAATCACAACCTATTAATTTAGCTAAATGCTCTAATATCTTATAAACAATAAATAAAAATAATGAAAATATAAGAATATGTTTTCATTTTTTTTTTTTTTTTTATTTTTTTTTTTTTTCAAATACTCAGATATATAAATGAGTTATACCTCTAATGAGTATAAACCTTTTGTGCCACCTCCATCCAATGACACAACAATTCTTATGTTTTTTTTATCTTCACTCATTCTTTATGTGATTGGATTTTGGAAAAAAATAAAAAAAAAAAAAAATAAAAAATCTTTGAAATAAAATGATGGATATTCAGAAAAAAAAAAAAAAATTAAAAAAAATAAAAAATAAAATAAAATAAAAAATAATTTTGAACCAATTTCAATCGGATCTTCTTTGAATTTTTTTTTTTTTTTTTTTATTTTTTTTATTTTTTTGTTTTATTTTTTTATTTTTTTTTAATTAATTGATTTTATTTATTAATTTACGAATTTGCTTTTTTATTGTTTTTATAAAAAATAAAAAAAAAAAGAACAATAATAAAAAAATTAAATGTTTGAGGTTTGATCAAAATATAGAATAGTCATTTAATTAAACAGACTTTAATAATTGCACATGGGTGGTTAAATTATGAGAAAAAATAAAATAAAAAAAAACAAAAAAAATTAAATTTTTTTTTTGAAAAAAAAATAAAAAAATTAAAATAAAAAGAATTAATTAAAAATTTAATTTTTTTTTTTTTTTTTTTTTCTTAATTTTATGTGTAACAATCGAGTTCTCTCTTTTAAACAAAATAATAATAATAGTAATAAAATAATAAATAATAAATAATAGTAATAAAATAATAGTAATAAAATAGTAATAATAAAATAATAGTGATAAATCATAAGTTAAAATTAAAAATTGAAATATAAAGAAAAATAAATAAAATAGTTGTCAGTATAAAAAAAAAAAAAAAAAAAAAAAAAAAAAAAAAAAAGAGAAAATAGAATCACAAATATCAAATTAAATAAATTAATAAATAAAATAAATAATAGTAATTTATATATTGTATGAGATATATACTATCTGTATATATTATACAAATAAATTATATCTTATAATATATGGGAAACGCAGGTAGTAAAAGAGACAACACAGATAACCTTAAATATACACCAACAGGTCTATATAAAGATTGTGAATGGGATCAAAAGATTATAAAAAAATTAATCATCGATAAAAAGATAGCTCCTCTTACAGTTGGCTTAGAAGATGAAGGCCCAAATCTTGAGGAATGCCCAATTTGTTTGTTAGTATGTAAAAAAAAAAAAAAAATTCTATTAATAAACAATCACACACCACATAATCACACTATATATTTAAATATAATACTAATAATAGAAATATTATTATTTTATATATTTTATAGTATTATGCAGGTGGATTAAATAGATCGAAATGTTGCAAAAAAGGTATTTGTACAGAATGTTTTCTACAAATTAGGAAACCAAGTACTGACAGTATCAGCTGTCCGTTTTGTAATCAAAATGGCTACTATGTCATATTCACTGGTCCACTATCAAAGGAAGAGGTCCAAAAAGATGAATTAGAGCAAGCAAAAGTCATAGAATTAACAATTAAAATGAGAAAGGAAGAACTTGAAAGAGAAAAGAATGGTGAAAACCTATCAACAAGTAAATCACCAACTCAGCAATACTTTTCACAACAATTCTCTCCACCAAAATCATTTACCTCCAGCCAAATTGCTGAGTCTATTTCACCCTACTCCTCTCCAATTAGAATTCAACAACAAGCCATACACCAACAGCAACAACAACAACAACAACAAAATAGAAATAGTAACTCCAATATTAATAATCCACTGCAACAGCAACAACAACAACAACAACAACAACAGCAATCTGCTGCATTGTCCTTCAGTGATCTTTTCTCTGGTAATTACTCTGAATCTGAAATGGAGAATTTAATGCTAACAGAGGCTATAAGACTCTCTCTACTATCCCATTCAAATGAAACAAAACAACAAACAACTACCACAACAACAACAAATAGAAATGCCACTAGTAATAGTAGTAGTACAAATAGTAGTAGAAGAAGTTCTAATAATCAGCCATATTATCACCACCATCAATCATCCTCATCATCAAGAAGTAGTGTCGGTAGCAATTTTAGTGGTAATAACAAACATAATAATAACAATAATTACAACAATACTATCCATGGAACAAGTGTGTCACCAAACTCTATTGATGAACTCTTTAAAAATACTGATAATGTCATCAATAAAGAAAGAGAGAGGGAAAAAGAGAGGGAAAATGGTTCCGATATTTTTTCAAAGAAATCATTAACTTCAAACACCAACACTCTAAAGAGTGCATTTAATGATTCTGATGATCAAAAGAATCTAGCAGATTTATTTGACTTTGGCATCAAAAATTCTTCGAACTCCTCTCCTGCCAAGCTTGGTGGTATTTTATCAACTAAACAAACTACAACCACAACAACAACAACAACTACAACAACTACTACGTCAACATCTCCAAATCTATTGGGTTCTGATCCATTATCAGCAATGCTACAACAACAACTACAACAACAACAACTACAACAACAACAACAACAACAACAACAACAACAACAACAACAACAACAACAACAACAACAACAACAACAACAACAACAACAACAACAACAACAACAACAACAACAACAACAACAACAACAACAACCAACAATTACAGTTGATTCAGAACCAAAGCCAACCACAACAACAACTACAACAACTACAACAACCAACAATAGCTCAGCAAACATAATATCTGATAGTTCCAGTAACAATAGTAGTGTTGATAGTTGTGCCCTTACCAATAATATCATTGATAATGAGAGTGAAAAGAATTGTAACTCTAATTGTGCAACCGTATCCACTTCGGTCATTGATGATATTCAAAGCAATCTAGAGAGTGAATGTTCAATATTTAGTAGAGAGGATGAAGAATATGAAGAGGAAACAGGTGATGTTATTTCACCACCATTTGACCAAGAATCAACTACAAGTAAGATTAGTAATGTAAGTGGTGGAAGTAGTACTAAAAACTATTTATCCCACTCCAGACACTCTTCGAATAATAGTTCAACCAGCAGTGGCTTTGATTTCAATTCATTTAGAGATATAAATAATTTATCAGCCAATATCAATAACAATTTAGATTCAATAAATAGCGCAAAACAACAAAATAGAACAAAAACAAACCAAAATAGACCAAAATCAAGTCCAGTAAATAATCAAAAATCACTACTTTCCACTAATCCCGCCTCAAAGAAATCATCTGATAGTGGTACTATGAATTCTTCTGGTAACTCTATAAATATCAATATTAGTATAAATAATAATAAAACTATAATCATAAATCAACCAATTCTTTCATCTCAATCTCAATCTCTACCTCAACCTCAACCCCAACAAACCCCACAGCTTGGAAATTCTGTAAATAATAATAATAATAATAATAATAATAATAATAATAATAATAATAATAATAATAATAATAATAATAATAATAATAATAATAATAATAATAATAATAATAATAATAATAATAATATTAATAATAATAATAATAATAATAATAATAATAATAATAATAATAATAATAATAATATCACAAATGATGATAATGTAAATAATAATAGTAATAGTAATGAAAATTATGATAATAATACAACCGCAACACTTGGTAATGAAGAAACCAGTGATGCTGTTGAAGAGATATTAGCTGTAATAGGAAGAAATATTATAATCCAAAATTCTGAAAAATGTAATGATGTTGATGAAAATACTTTGATCAATAACAAACTAAACGAAGAAATTGAGAAGAATGAATCACAAAACTCCTCACCCTCTTCGACCACCACAACCACCACAACAACCACCACAACAACCATTTCTCAAACTGGTATCATCACAAATGATTGGTAATCTAATCACATATACAAAAACCCTCGAAACCTCTTTTCACATATATGAAAAAGGGAAAAGGAAAAAAGAAAAAAAGCATCTCAATTGTCCATATACGTTACACATCTCATCCCACAACTCAACTCTGTTCAAATTAAATTTTTATTAATTTATATAATTTATTAAAACGGAATTATTGAATTATTATTTTTATTTTTGAATTGTTTTGACATTTGTTTAAACCAACAAACAACAAACAAACAAATAATATGTACTATCTATATATATACTTTTATTTTACTATCATCAATAAATATAAAAAAAAAAAAAAAAATCTATCCATAAAAAAAAAATTTTATTAAATGACAAGATATAATTTTTTTTTTTTTCTTAATTTATTTCTTTAGTTTTGTTATGATTACGAGTTGTATGATCTTTATCAAAACTAATATGAGATAAAAACATACTCCAAAAAATACTAATGATAGAACTATAGAGTACACGTAAATTTGGTGGTACTAATGAGAAATTAACAATTTGAGCAGCTGGCCATAAAAGCCAATTAATTTTTACAGCATAAAATAATGATGATGGGAAATTATCTAAATCTTTTAATTCACCTGAATTATTTATAAAATTCATAACAGTCATGAAACCACCAATTGCAAATGGTGCAAATACCAATTGATCAACCAACATCTTTTTAATAACTACTGATTTACTTTCACCCTTAATCATAACATCCAATGATTTATACCAATAATGTAACATTGGTCCTGAATAAAGTACACCCACCGTTGACATAGTAATCACTCTTTTATAGTTTAATTTAAACTCGCCTTTTTCATCTCCATTAGTTCCTTTGAATTTATGTTCAAATTTTTGGGCTAGTATATCACCTGTTCCCATTAAAAAACCAGTTGATAATGATTTTGCTATAATTTAAATTTTTTATAAAAAAAATTATTTTTTAGTTATTTTTTTTTCTAAAATGGCTCATTGTTATAAAATAAAAAAGAAAAAAAAAAAAAATGAAAAAAAATGAAAAAAAAAAAAAACCATACTAACTAAAGGATGATTATCTAATAATCCCAAATACAATCCCCAAAGTTTTCTCATTTTTTTTTTTTTTTTTTGTAATATTAATAAAAGAAAAAAAAAAAAAAACAAACAAAATACTAAAACGATTATTAAATATCTTTTTCAATTTTTTCAAATTATTTTGCTTTTTTTTTTTTTTTTTTTTTTTTAATTAAAAAAAATGAAAATTAAAAAAAATAAAATTAATTTTAAAAAAAATGAACAAAAAAAAAAAAAAATATAAAAAAATAATAATTAAACTATTGATTATTATGATCCCCCTTTCTGTTAAAATTCTAAATAATCATTATAAATATAAATATTTATAATAATAATACTATACTTTTTTTTTTTTTTTTTTTTTCTTTTTTTTTTTATTATTTTTTTTTTTTAATAAAAATAATTTTTTTATTTTTTTTTTTTTTTGTTTTGGTGCCGCATTGCTAACACACCGGGCAATTATTTAAATCATCAAAAAATTTTTAAATTTTTTTCCAAATTTTTTTTCAATTTTTTTTTCGTCTCAGCCAAAAAAATTTTTTTTACGCGAACATTATTTTTTTTCTTTTTTTTTGGTAGTTATAACTCATACACATACATATTTCCACTATGTCTGAAATCAAAACTGAAGGTACATTGGAAACAAATAATAATTTTTTTTTTTTTTAAACAAATAAAAAAAAAATAAATAAATAAATAAAGAATATTTTTTGTATAAACTCTTTTCCAAATTACGATATATAAAAAAAAAAAAAAAAATCACAAATGATCACACACACAAAAAAAAAAAAAATAACAATAAAAAAAAAAAAAAATATAATAAAAAAAAAAAAAGAGTAAAAAAAAACTAGAGAAAAAAAATATAGAATACAGAAAATTAGGACTTAAAACTATATAATATAAAAATGATTAGATTACAGGAATAATAATAATAATAACAACAATAATAATAATACGAAAATATTTTTCGAAAAAAAAAAAAATTATAGCGAAAAAAAAATATATAAATAAATATATTATCACCATTTATTTTCAATATTGAAAATAATACCACATTACAGATCAGAAAAAAAAAATTCGCCACGATATCGGTTTTATTTTTTTTAAAAAAAAAAAAAACAAAAAATTTAATAGAAACAAACTATCGATTTTTTTTTTTTTTTAATTTCGTTTGGAGAAAAGAGTTTATGTACAAGGAATATATATTTTGAAAAATAAAATAAAGTCGATATTAACATGTTTTTTTTTTTACAACCAAATAGAACTCGCTTGCATCTACTCTGGTCTCTTATTACAAGACGACGGTATTGAAATCACCGCTGATAAAATCAAAACCTTATTAGAAGCTGCCAACGTCCCAGTTGCTTCTCACTGGCCAGGTCTCTATGCTCGTTTATTAGCCAAAACTAATATCTCTGAGTTATTATTAAACGCTGGTTCCTCAGGTGCCGCTGCTGCCCCAGTTGCCGCTGCTACTAGCGCTGCTGCTGCCCCAGCTGCCGCTGCCAAGAAGGAAGAAAAGAAAGAAGTTAAAAAAGAAGAATCCGACGACGATATGGGTATGGGTCTCTTTGATTAAATTTAAATTTTGTTAAATAAATTCTTTCTAAATTAATTATTTGCGAGTGTTTATGTTTTACTATTTTTTCATAAAATTGAGATATCACAAAAAAAGATCGAAATAGTTTTTTAATAGAGAATTGTAGATAAATAATTTTTATTTTATTAGTTTTTTTTCGGACATGTTTAATTGTTCATTTTCTTCAATTTTAACGGTTTAATGTTTCTAAGATGATATTTGTATTTCTTTGCGAGTACTATTGCAATTGTAATCAAAATTGCACCACCAACACATCCTACAACAATTCCAACGATTGCACCTATCGATAACTTCTTATCGTTGTTTTCTTTACAAATTGATTTTATTGATTGGGTATCTAAAAGAATTCCAAAATCTGGATCTAGTTGAATTAACTCTTTATAATTTGGTATCGATATTGCAACGTGTGATTCTGAAGAATAATATGTTGTATCATCGTTTAGATCATTGACAATTTTATTATTGATGGAGTTTAATTTACCATCGACTATTGCTCTTTTAATAAATCTACCATATAAACTATGATCATTTACTGTTAATTGTATATAGTTTGAATTATCTAATACTGTATCACCGAAATCTTGTGATGAACATGAACTATCAGTTTGTTTTGAAAATGCTTTTGCTTGAATAATTAATTCCAATGAATTTAATTGATTTTCGAATGGATATGATGTAATATTGATATTATACTTTAACGTTGATGGATTCATTATTAATTGTTGACTTGCAAATGTAATATTTGTTGTAGAGTTAAACCATTCTGTAATTACTATTGTTGTACAATTTAATTTTGTTCCATTGTTGAATGAAGTTTCTAAATTTGTCATATACTGAAATTTATATTCATTTAATTTCGTTTGAAGCCATTTTTCATATTTATAAGTTTTAATAACACTACCATTAAAATCCAATTCCCTTAATGATACAATTGAAACCAATGCAGTAAATGATGAATTTTCACTTGAGCTACTACCATTTGATGGTTTGGTAATATTTGTTGATGGTTCATTGTAATTTAATTTTGGTGGAGGTACAATTACAACTTTTGATTGACAAGTTGCACCAACCCATGGTGGATAACAAAGGCAGCCATTAGAAGAACAATAACCTTGTTTACTACCGCCACATTGTGGATTTCCTTTACAAGCTTGGGGACTATTTGTTGGGAGAGGGTCTGTGGTTTTTACAGGGGGTGAAATAAACGGTATGGGAGAAATTAAATATTCATTTGATTCTACACCATCAGATTGTACAGTTTTAACAAAGAATGGTTGATTTGTTTCTCTGATTATTATTGCTAATGCTGTTGAATAAGAAATAGAATTTATCTTATCGAATCCATTGCTTAAACCTCTATCTAAATATTTTATATATACATTTTGGGTTTGTGAGAAACCAATTCCAAATAACCAAATTTTACCACCATAATAATATACATCATCATGAGCAGTAATGATTGGCTTGGTAGAGGAAAACGTTGTGTTAATGTAGTATCTGCCTGGAGTATAGCTTAGAATATCTTGTGTACTATAGCCAAAATAATAACCATTTTTATTTAAAAAACCAAATATTGAAATAAAAATTGGACCAGGGTACCCAAATCCTACTGGGACTTCCATTTCGCATACACATTTAATTTGATTTGGGGATTCTTCTATTGTTGATTGACACTCAATTAAATCCATTGTTGAGCTTGTCATATAAAAAATTGGAGCTTGGTTATAATAAAACACATTACCACTTGGCAAATCAATGGTGGCATTCAAAGTAATGGATCTTTCCGTTGAACCAACATCAATTAATCGTTTAGAAAGAGTTAGTTCTTTTATTACAGGTTTTTCCAAAACTGGGAAAATCGAACGGCAGAAAGTTGATAGACGTGTAATTGATATACCAATACTATAAGAATTTATAAAAGGATTTGAAATTGGTTTTTGATTCTCTGAAAAGATGCTATAAATTGATGGTATTTGATTTCTATCTAATAGTGTGACATGAGTAATAACAAAATCCTGTGAAACACAGGGCCCATCAATCATGATTGAAATATTGTAGGATCCTTTCCATTGATCACCACTTACTAAATTATCTGTTGTAAAATTAAAATGATACACAGAGTTATCTATAGATCCCATTACTTTTATATACCCAGTTTCAAATCCATTATAATTATCGGTGATATCGAATGACCAACCAATTGAAGGCGATATACTACTAGTATTTGAAGTTGATTCACCATTCTTCACTATTGAGCTAAAAACTGGACCTTGGTTATCTAAATACGTTTGATTAACTCTAAGTTGTGCTGATTTTGGTAATAGACTATTATAGATCTTTCCACTCAAGGAATAGAATATTACATATGGTAGTTCTCCGAAAATATTATTTGATGGTATTATAAATTTACATTCAAACATTTTTATATCATCATTGTAAACAATTGGATACCTAATGTTTTTATTAATTGAAATTGAAACTGGATCTAATAGCATTAATGACATTGGCACATCTCTTTGAAGTGTCGTGGAATTAATATACATAATATTATAGCCTGTACTATTTAATAGATTCATGTCATTAATTGCAAATGAAGTGTTATTGAAATCATCCAAATTAAACTCTATTAATGAAAATATTTATTAGAATGGGTTGTTTTTTTCAAAGTTAAACGGTTTTTTATAAACTTACTATATGAAATAAAGGGTGATATATATTGTTTGATTGGGTTAAGAGAAATAATATCAAAGTTGCTATATACAGCAATATTTCTAA
This sequence comes from Dictyostelium firmibasis, assembly GCA_036169595.1. Taxonomy (NCBI): domain Eukaryota; phylum Evosea; class Eumycetozoa; order Dictyosteliales; family Dictyosteliaceae; genus Dictyostelium; species Dictyostelium firmibasis. Next base: position 3,536,013 of record CM069765.1, on the reverse strand, counting down.
ACGTATCAATTACTTGTATTTTATGAAGGGATTGGGTTGATAAAATTATTTCATAGTCCCCATCATAAAGATCCCCTGCTATCAATGATTTTAAATCTATTTTAACCATTTCATTGGAGTTTGATTTTGGGAAAGAATTTATTTGAAATAAACCATTGATTGAAACTATGTGTAGTTTTAATAAATATTTCAATTGTGATAATTGTACGATTTCAAAATTTGTTAAGGTGGGAGGACTTAATTTACCTTTTATTTTTTTAAAAAAGAATCAATAAACATATTTTAATTGTTTATAGTAATTCGTGTTTTTTTCTATACATACCTATTGGGAGTGTTTGGTTATATTTTATTGTATCCGATAAAGTTACAGATCTACATTGAGCTAAAAATAAATTATTTTGGTTTTCTTCTCCTGGAATCGATACATCAATTTTGGGTTTTGAGTTTGTACCATTGGAAAATCCAAACGGGAACCCTTTAGTTAATTTATTTTCATTTATTTTATACTCGTAGTCATTCAATAGGTAATTTTTTGGATAAAAAATTAACGAAAAAAGAAATGGTTTCCCAAAACCTGCCACAAAAGGGTTCCCTTCTAGACTTGTTGGTAAATATTCTAAAAAAATTGATTTGTTAAAATTTTGTTTTATTTTAAAACGATTTAAGATGTATACATACTTTGAACTATTAATGATTTGGTTTTTATTTGTATGGTGTTTTGACCTACCGGACTATAAATTATAAATTCAGTGATGTTGATACCATTAAATGGTTCGTTTTCAATAAAGCTATTAATAAAAATCATATCTCCTTTTGAACCACTAATCGGTGTGGAATAAGATGTTGCATTTCCATTGGTTATTATAAGAAATGGTCTATTAGTATTTGAACGCACGTTTCCATACTGTAAAGGACCAAAGCCAAAACCAAATTCAAATAAAACTGGTAGGGAATCGGGTGGAAAAATAACTCCATTATCAAAATTATTGGGTGAAGCTGGTACTAAAATTATTATCATTTTTATTTTTAAAAATTAAGATTATTTTGAAAAAAGTAAGAATAAAGAAAATTGAAATTTTTTTAAAATAATTAATTAATTTACCATCATAATAATAGGAGTTTGTTTTAAAAATATTCCCACCCCCAAAAGAATCAAAAATTTCAATGGACCATTCTCCTTGGATGTGATCAGGTATGTATGATGGACTCCATTTGATTATATACAAATCTGAATTTGGTATTGGTTCAATCTTCCCAACATTTTCATCAGTTAAAAATGTTTGAGGTTTTAATCCAACAAATCCTTCAATTTTTAAAAAAGAATGAAAATTGTCAATTACATTGTATCCAGGTTTTTCACCAATAATTTGAGGTATTGTTTGTTTAAAATCAATTTCTAGTAAAAAAAAAAAGATAGTTTAATAATTGTTTTGTAAAAGAAATTTAAGGATTGAAACTATAATTACTTACTATTACATAATAAATTTATATTAAAAGTTGTGGTTCCATTTGATGAAGTTGCATTAACAGAAAGTATTGCTCCAAAAAATGGTATTGAAGTCGATAAAATAAATACTTCACTGCTTATATTTGTCACAGTAAAAATTTCACTTGCCAAAAAACCAGGGGTATATTCACCTTTTGAATTTACGAGTAATACCTTTAATTGAACATCACAGGTATTAAAATTTGATGAAGTTGGATACAACGAAAATTGATTAAATGGCTCTAGAGTTAATAATGATAACTCTTGAGATCCACTAGCATACACTATTTGACCATTTATATAATACTCTCCATCATTTATTAGGAAAAATATTAATATTATAAATAAAAAAACTCTTAAAAACATTTAAACTAAATATAGTTTTTTTTTATTATTTTGTGTGTATTTTAACAAAAATGTGTTGTCAGTGGTATTTTTAAAAAAAAAATAGGTGAGGTCTCTTTTTTTTTAAAAAAAAATCTTTATCATAAATATCTCTTTTTTTTTTTTTTTTTATTTTTTTTTTTGAAAAACGAGATATTTTATTTATTTAAAAATGATTGTTTACATTTTTTTGTGAAATTCGTTGATTTTTTGAAAAAATTCTTTGATACTAATATGACTATAATATTAAAAAATATTAGTAAAACATGAAAAGAAAAAATTGTAATTCCTAAATATTAAGATTTCCGATTGTAAAAAATTTTGATTTTTTTTGTTTCCGTACAAATGAGTGTTAAAAAATAAATTAAAAATTAAAATTTTAATTTTTTTTTTTTCAAAATTGTGTTATTATTTCTTTTTTAAAATAAAAAAATAAAAATTAAAATAATATTAACAAAAAATTGATCAAAAATTAAAAAAATAATAAAAGCTGAAACATTTTTTTTTTGACAAGTGTTTAAATTTAAATCAATTATTAAAGGCAAATAATGAAAATTAATATGAAAATATATGTAGAATTGGTTTTATCCTTAATTTTTTTTATTACAGTTTCAAAGTAATGTATTTTAAAAAATTAAAATTAATAATATTATTAATTAATAAAAATAATAATAGTAATAAAAATATATTAAAAATTTTTATAATAATATAAAATTAAAATTAATAATATTAATAATTAATAAAAATAATAATAATAATAATAATAATAATAATAATAATAATAATAATAATAATAATAATAATAATAATAATAATAATAATAATAATAATAATAATAATAATAATAATAATAATAATAATAATAATAATAATAATATTAATAATAATAATAATAATAATAATAATAATAATAATAATAATAATAATAATAATAATAATAATAATAATAAAAACCTAGAAATTTATATTAATATAAAATAATAAATATATTAAAAAATAAATAATGAAAAAATGATAAAAAGGTGTCAATGTTCATCATTTGAAGTTAGTGAATTGTACGATAATTTAGATAAATACTATTTTAATAAAGATCAAACATTAATATTACAATGGGGTCATTATTAAAAGAGGAACCCCACCCAATCATTACCATTATAAATGAAGATGGTGAGTCATATAGAATGGAAGATTGTAGTGAAGTGATCATATTAAGAGGTCATCGTTTAATGGGACCATTAAGTTGTTTTATACCAAAAAAATTTACAAAAGGAAATAGTTTAATTGTAAATATAAAATGTTTTCCATCAAACTCTTTGGATTCTACATTTTATGATGATGAAGAAAATGAATTTGAATACGGTTGTATTGGTGAATACAATAAAACAATAACAATAATTGAACCAACCATTCTAAAGACTTATATAAAAGATAATTTTATTATAATAGTTTGTAAAGGTTTAGATGTGATAGTTGATAGTAACCAACAATTCAAAAATGTAGGATTCTTTTTAACGGTTAATAATAATAATAATAATAATAATAATAATAATAATAATAATAATAATAATAATAATAATAATAATAATAATAATAATAATAATAATAATAATAATAATAATAATAATAATAATAATAATAATAATAATAATTATTTTTCAGACTTTTTAAATTGCGCCACAGATGTACCAAACAGACAATGGAGATGTAAAATACCACAACCATCAATATCACCACTTTACCAAAATAAAGTAGAATATATACAACAATCTGAAAATTATAAATTTTTAAATTCTCCAATCTCTTCAAATATTACTTTTAATAATAACTGATAGTAATAAATGATAATGATTATTTCTCATCAATAACTATTTAATATTTTCATCATCTTCGTACTCTATAGTACAAATAGTTTAATTTTTAAAATAAAAAAAAAGGTCTAAAATTAATAAGTAAATGGTTTAGAATTTAATTTTATATTTATTTTAATTAAATGTTTTTAATTTTTTAATTTTTTTAATTTTAGAAGTAAAATGTTTCTAAGATGATATTTGGTTCTTTCGGCCACCTTGTTTAATTGTTAATTTTTAATGGTTTAATGTTTTTAAGATAATATTTGTATTTCTTTGCGAGTACTATTGCAATTGCACCAATAAAATACCAAAAACAAATTTTAAAATATAAAAATAAAAATATAAATAAAAAAAATAATAAAAAATATATGGGTGTTAGCTCAGCCTCCACTGAAAGTTTTTCCAAAAGGTATTGAAGATGTAATGGTAGCAAAAACTGAGTGTAATATTGTTTGAAAATGATGAATAATTTAAATTAATAATTCCAAAATAGTTAAAAAAATTAATATTTACATTGCATACCGAATTTGATGATATTGATGGATATAAAGAAAATTATTTCGAGGTGGGATTGCTTCAATCGTTAATTGATCAACAAATTGGTTTTCTAAAATAATTTGACATATTAAAATTGTGTTAAAAATAATAAATAAAAAAACAAACAATTGAAATTAAACAAAATTTAATAATTATCATTTTATTTATAAGTCTATTAATTGGAAAATAAAAAAATGAAATCTTTTAAAGAAAAAAAAAATATCAACCAAAAATAAAAAAAAAAAAAAATATCAATATAAAAAAAGATATTTTCCAACCTTTTTTAATTAAAAAAAATTCTATCTTTTCGTTTGTATGTCTGTCCATGTTAATGGTATAGTTATCAATTATTGTATATTTTTTTTTTTTTTCTAATAATCATAAATAAAAAAATAAAAAAAGTGTTTTGAATTGAAACAAACACAATTCTATTTATTGATTTGATGCAAAAATTAAAATTAGTTGGAACAAAAAAAAATTTTCAATGGTTTGGGTGATAATAATAATAATAATAATAATAATAATAATAATAATAATAATAATAATAATAATAATAATAATAATAATAATAATAATAATAATAAATAATAATAAAAAATAAATAAATAATAAAAAATAAATAAATAATAAATAATAAATAAATAATAAATAGTAATAAAATTAATAAATTAATAAGCAACCAATTAATTAAAATAATCAATAATCATATGTTTAAAAAAAATTGAAAAAAAAATTGAAAAAAATTAAAAAAAAATTAAAAAAAAAATTTTTTAAACTTAAGATCGGTGTATTTGTAATACCAACAATCACAATAACAAAGAAAAAAAAAAAAAAAAAAAAAATAAAAAAAATAAAAATTTTTTTCAAAAAAAAAAAAAAAAAAAAAAAAAAAAAAATAAAAAAAAAAAAGGTCACCTTTAAAAAAAAAAAAAAAAAAAAAAAAAAAAATTGCAATAATTAAAAAAAAACAAATAATAACAATAAAAAAGTAATAATAAACATAGTAATACCAATAAAATAAAAACTTGTATTTAAAAATAAAGAAAATAATATATATAAAAATAAAAAAATAAAATAAAAATAAAAAAAAATTTTAATTTTTTTTTAAAAATTAAAAATTTAAAAAAAAAAAAAAAAAAAAAAAAAAAAAAAAAAAAAAAAAAAAAACACACACAGAAAGATATGAATAAAAGCTCATCAGCATCAACAGTTACACCTCATTCTACACCTCATACAGCACATTCAACATCCTCTTCCTCATTACCACCATTATCAACCCACCACGCAAATACATCATCAACGAATATTAATAATAACAATAATAATATAAATAATAATAATAATAATATAAATAATAATAATAATAATAATAATAATAATAATAATATTAATAGTAATAGTAATAATAATAATCACCAACACCAAAATCAAAACCAACATAGCAATACAACACCAACATCAATATCAACATCAACAACAGGAACAACAGGTACAACAACAACAACAGGAACAATAACAGCAACAATACCAATAAATACAGCAGGAAGTAATCATAATATAAGCAATAGTAATTTAGCAAGCACTATAACACCACCATCATCATCACCACAAGTTTCAACATCAGTAGAGAGAAGATTTTGGATGAACGATAGAGGCTCAAGAAGATCGTCGACCTCATTAACACAACAACCATTAACCATGAATAGAACATCAAATAAATTACATGCTGCTGTTTCAGCCAAAGATTTAGCTAAATTGAAGCAAAGATTAGCACAAGCACGTAAAGCAAAGATCGAATTGGCAGAGTTTGACTCAATGGATCAAACTCCACTTTGTGCTGCTTTAAGAAATGGTTTATACGATATAGTTAGAGAAATTTTATTATTTTATCAAGCAAATAAGCAAGTATTCCTATTATTAAAATATACTTATAAATATATGAAAAAATTATTTGTATTAACTTTTTTTTTTTGAAAAAAAAAAACAAACAATTTTAGAATGGATATAAATGATCAAGATAAAAGTGGTTATACACCATTACATGTTGCAGCATCACATTGTGATGACCAAATTTTAATGTTATTATTAAATTATGAAGGTATCAATGTAAATATAACAAACGAAGATAAAAACTCTGCACTTCATTACTTTTGTCAAAAGTTTAGATCACCAAATTGCCAAGAGCCATTTTCAATATTTTTAAAAAAAGGTGTAAATGTAAATGCACAAAACAAAAATGGTGAAACTCCATTACATAAATCAATTTTTAATAATACTGTTCGTTTACTTATGGTAAACATGTTATTAGAAGTAAGTATAAATCAAAAAAAAATTTATTTCAATATTTCCCAATGTGTATAAAAAAAAAAAAAAAAAGATACATATATTAATTTGTATTTTTATTATTTTTTTGTGTGTGGCTTTTTTTTTTTTTTTATGTGAAAAATAATTTTAAATGAAAAAAAAAAATCAAAAAAAAAAAAAAAAAAACAAAATAATAATAAAAATAATTAAATAGGCAGGAGCAGAAGTAAATGTATTAAATTCAAGAGGTGAAAGTCCACTTCATTTTGCAGTGCGTCTTGGTAGAGAAGATTTAGTATCAGTATTAGTAAAAGCAGGAGCAGATATTACAATTAAAGGAAATGAAAAAAAGACATGTTATGAGTTATCTCTAACGATTGGGAATCAAAGTGTTATAAGATTTTTAAAGAATGTTCAAGATATTTTCAATTGGCTGAAATCGATTGATTTGGAGCAATATTGGTTGAATTTTGTAAAAGAAGAGATATTTATAGACATACTATTAGATATTGATGAGAGAATATTGGATTTATTAGGCATCACATATAGTGGCCATCGTTTAAAAATAATTAGAAATTGTAGAATATTAAGAGACCAACAACCATTGGCAACCACGACCAATACATTAATTGTACCGGTAAAACCAACAGAATCAATAAAATCCAGCACATCAAGCAGCATGGACTCCACTGGTAGCATTAGTTCAGACGATTTGAAGGTATCATTGACAAATCTTGAACATTGGGTAATTGATCACTCTGAATTGGAGTACACATTGAAATTGGGTAGCGGTAGCTCTGGTAAGGTTTATAAAGGTTTATATAAGGGTAAAGAGGTAGCAGTCAAGGTATTGAAATCAATTACCACCCAATCACAATTGGAGGAGTTTAAGAAGGAATTCCAAATCATGGGTTCAATTCGTTCTCAATTTATGGTGACATTTTATGGTGCTTGCATCGAACCAAAACTTTGTATGATCATGGAGTATTGTAGTCGTGACTCTTTGTATCATGTAATGAACACCAAAAAGTATGACATTGGTTGGGATAGATTCTTTCAATTCACCATGCAGATGACTTTGGGTGTACAATGCCTTCACAATTGGACGCCTCAAATTGTACACAGAGACTTTAAGAGTTTGAATCTTTTGGTCAACGAGGATTGGGAATGCAAGGTTTCAGATTTTGGTCTCAGTCGTTTTAATACCGCCGATAACTTGGAAACACTAAGCAAGATCCGTGGCACATTTGCTTACTGTTCACCAGAGGTTGCCGTCGGTAATGGTAGTCTCTACACAACAAAATCTGATATCTACAGTATTGGTATCGTCTTTTGGGAATTAGTAACTCGTGTCATCGATGGTGAGTACTCTCGTCCCTACAGTGAGTATCCCCACATCAAAATGGACTTCCAAATCATGTTAAACTCAAAGGATGGCCTTAGACCAACCTTACCACCAAATACTCCACCTGGTCTTGAAGCCCTCTACAAACAATGTGTAAACCAAGAACAAACCTTGAGACCAAGTTGCGAAGAAATCATTGAAACCTTAAATCGATTGAGACATGAATATATGTCTTCAAAAGCTGCCTGGGATTCTTTAATTAGAAAACCACCAACCTCATCTTTATCACCACCACAATCCCAACCAACTACTACTACCACCACAACCACCACCACAACCACTTCAAATAATATAAATAATATAAAAACCAATACTAATACTTAGTGCGTTGTCTGTCTTAATAATAATAATAATAATCAATAATCAATAACTAATAATCATTCAATAATAATAGATAATAATAATAATAGATAATAATAATAGATAATAATAATAATAATAATAATAATAATAATAATAATAATAATAATAATAATAATAATAATAATAATAATAATAATAATAATAATAATAATAATAATAATAATAATAATAATAATAATAATAATAATAATAATAATAATAATAATAATAATAATAATAATAATATTAATAGTAATTAATAATAATATTAATAAGTATACTTTAAATAAAACAAAAATAAAAAAAAAAACAAAACAAAAAAATAAAATAATAAATAAAATTAATAAAAAAAAAAAATTAAAAAAAAAAAAAAAGAAAAGAAAACAAACTTTTAAAAATAAATAATTTGTTTTTTTAATAATGATTTTATAGAAAGAAATAAACTAAAGTTTTATTACCAAAATTTTTTTTTTTTTTTTTTTTTTTTTTTTTTTTTTAATTTTTTTTTTTTTTGATTAAATGAATGGTTTTTAAAAAGATATATTAATAAAAATTTTATTTAATTGAATTAATTTATTTAAAATTAATTATTGGATTTTTTAATTTTTTTTTAGATTTAATAAACAATCTTTAAGATTGGAAGATTTGGAGCAAAAGCACCCTCAATAATGAAACCAAATGTATAAGTTGAATGAGCATTGATTGATTGTTGAATTGGTGGTAATGCTAAAATTCCATTTGGAATTCTAACCATATTCCAGAGAGATGTATCAGAGTTGTCACGTAATCTGAAAGTATTATCAGTACCAATGTTAATTTGTTTAATATTGTTGTTACCATTATTAACAATGGTTACATCATATTGAGAATAAGTTCTTCCACCACGTGAACCATCTTGCCATACTCCAATTTGTTTAATAATCAAATAAACTTGATTAGCTGTGTTTAATTGAACAATTGGTTCACATTTACAAACTTCACCAACCAAATGACATGTTTCTCCATATTTACAATTATCATTGTATCCACATCTGAATGGATGGTGTGGGTAACGATATGAAAGTGATTCTGCAATATCAGATTGTTGAACTTCTGCTGATGTCAATGCAATTGAGAATAAAATACCTAAAATTAAAGTTAATAAGAAAATAGTTTTCATTTTTTTTTCTTGTTTTTGTTTTTGTTTTGTTTTTGTTTTTGTTTTTGTTTTTGTTATCTTTAAAAAAAAAAATATGAAGTTATTTATAGTTTTTTTTTCCCTAAATTTTTTTTTTTTTTATTATTATTATTTTATTATTAAATTATTTTTTTTGTACAACAGATTTATTATTAAAATTAAATTCATATGATCTATCGTTTAATTGGTGGTTTGAAAAAAGAATGAAAAAATAATTAAAAAAAACTATTTGACAATTTAAGACTTTTTTTTAAAAATAGGAAAAGTAGGGGTTCTAAAATAATTTTTTTTTTTTTTTTCACTATATTAATTCTTTGAATTTAATATAAATTTGTTCAAAAAAAATAATACAAGTTTTAATGTTGAATGATTTTTGAAAAGTCATTTATTATATTATAATTACTAATAAATACATATCCAAAAGTAAATACTTTTTTATTAGTAATAGTGGTTGAAGCCCAATTTAATTTAATTTTTTTTTTTTTTTTTTTTTTTTTTAGGGTAAAAAGATATAAAACTAAATTGGGCTTAATTAAAACTATTCATTAAAAAATAAATAATATTCGGGGATTAATAACAAATTATTGGTTGATTCAAACATCTAAAGCTTGCGTGTAACTTTAATTTTTATTTATTTATTTATTTTTTTTTTTTTTATAATATTAAAGAAAAAAAAAAATCATTGAAATAAAAAAAAAAAACTTTAATGAAACGAACGTGCAATAATAAAAAAATCACTATTATTAATATTATTTTTTTTTTAAAAATTTTTTATTTTTTTAAATTAAAAAAATTTGAAGTACATCAAGATGTTTAAAGACGAGCTTTGTATGAAGCTTTGATTGAAGCAATACGGGCTTTCTTTTGTTTGAGGGTTCTCTTGCTGAGGTTCTTTGATTTGATATCTTTGTATGATTTACCAGATTTGGCAGCTGGGGCTGGGTTGGCTCTGATGGCTTTGTGGGCGTTGGCATAAATGGATTCGATATCTTTTGGAGCAACGTTGTTTTTGATGTATTGGGAGAAGACCTTTTTGTAGGCTTCTTCGTCTTCAGTTTGTAATAAGGACATGTATGAAGAGACGTGTTTACCAAAGATATAACCACGGAGAGTTTCAGCGTTTAATTTCTTGCTTTCAGCGTTGTAACCAGCGAAACGAGTTTCACCGTGTGGAATGTAGATACCACCATCGACAGCACCTTTGAGGACAGCGAAGACTTTAGCACCAGTTGAGGTACGAGCGAGACCAACATCGAGATTAGCTTTGAATGGTCTTGGTTTGTCATCGACTGGTTTGACGAGGAAAACTTTACCGTCAACTTTTTCAGCACCTTTGTAGAGATCAGCTAATTTTAATTTGGCTAATAATCTACGAGCTAATAAGAGACCAGTGGCATAACATGAGGCATAGTTAGTGAGACCGACCTTAACACCGAATCTGGTTAATTCGTGAGAGTAGGCAGCACATAAGACGAAATCACCGACAATCTTGGAGTAGACGATTTGAGCAATAACATCAGAGTTGGTGATACGAGCAACAAGTCTGTATTTTGGTGAGTTGTACTTGTTCTTATCTTGAGTGATTAATCTGTGTCTTTGTTGATAATCAGTTTTACCTTCACGTCTTCTACGGAATTGGACTTGATATCTGCTGTAGTAAGCTTTAGTTTTGACGACTTTGACGAAACCCTTTTAATTTTTAAAAAAAATATACATAATTATTAATATAATTTTTCTTTTTATTTATTTTTATTTTATTTTTTTCCTGTGATTCTCTGTTTTATTTTTTTAAAATTTTATTTTTTTTGATAATAATTCTTCAATTACAATATTTTAATTTTATTTAAAATCTTGTGGAAAAAAAAATTAAATAATCAAAAAAAAAAAAAAAAAAAAAGTTTTTTATAACTTTCGTACCATTTTGTATGTGTGTGTGTGCTGAGATTAACTGAAAGTAAAAAAAAAAAAAAAAAATTTTTATGTCAAAAAATTTTTTTTAAAAAAAATTAAAAAAAATTTGAAAATTTTTTTTTAAAAAAAAAACCGAGTCTGATGAAAATAAATGCCCGGATTAGATTTTTTTTATTTTTTTTTTCGAAACTTACCAATTTTTTTTTTACTTTTTTCCCTTTTTTTCCAGAGTTTATTTAAATAGGCTAGAATAATTTTAATTATTTTTAATTTTTGATTTTAAATAATTTTTTTTATTTTTTTTTTTATTTATTTTTTTTTATTTAATTAGTTTTTTTAGTTGGTCTTGGAGTTGATCTTGGAGTTGGAAGAACAAATCTTAATAAAACAAAAGTAGTAACTAAAATGATAATTGGAATATAGGAAAAAGTATTCCAAAGATGAATTGAACGTTCAATACTTAAAAATATGAATGAAGCACCAAAGAAAGATAACCACCAAACACAACAAATTGTGCCAACAACATCGTAAACTGTTTTCAAAGGTGTTTGAATGGCGACATCACCATTTTGTTGAACAAAGTATGGACGAATCTTACGACGCATATCTTTGGCAACTTCAGTGAGTAAAGTGCAGGCCACAAAGAAAATGTAATAACCTGGATAGAATCCATGCCAGAATGCAGAGATGACATAGGTTGAAAGTGTTGCAAAAAAGGTTGGTTTTGCACCTGCTGGTGTCAAACGAAGATAAACGTATCTCTTCAACCAATCACTTGTACCAATATTCCAATTGTTTGAAACATCTCTAACATTACTTGCAAACTCAACACTCAATGGATAAACATTGGTAATACGATCCCATCTCATTGTTACACCATCCTTTGCAAATCCATTAAATCCAATACCTGATAATACTGCACTACCTTCTGACATATACCATCCGAAATAATATCTAAATCTTGATAATACTACAAAAGCATGGAGTTTAATTAACCTTTTTTTTTTTTTTTTATAAAAAAATAAATAAAAATAAAAATAAAAATAAAAATTAGTTTTCTTTTTTTTTTTTTTAAATAATATATAATAATAAATATTTACTTATATAAAAGTGGTTCATATCTAAATTCATTGGTTGATAAATATGTTACAGGGTATTGACCAGATAAAGCAACGAATGGGAACATTAAGAGACCAAGACCTAAGGTTTTAAGGGCAGGTAAGAGAGAGGAAGGTGTTTTACCATTTAATTGTCTATTTTGGAACATTTTACCAGAAGTATAATCGAGATAATCGGTGATTTCCAAAGTTGGTCCAGCTAAAAAGGTTGGGAAAAAATAGACGAAACCAAAGAATTCCAAGAGTGTTGGTAATTTTTTAATAGATCTTCTCTTTTGATCCTCTGATAATTCATTGTCTGGCTTTGAACCATCATGTAAATTCCAAGCAAAACTGGTCAATTTCAATGTGAGGATCATTTGTGGTCCTGTGAAATCTAATGTCCAACCCATGTAATCGGTGTAGATACGATAGATATGTGAGATTGATAAATATCCTAAACAAAATGCAAACACAATCAACTGTGGTTTATAACGATTTGGTATCACCATTAATAATCCATAAGAAATTAATGAACTTAAGAATGAATGTAACCAACTCCATTCTCCTAATGACCATGTGCAATAGAAAATACCTAAACCAATGTTCATCAAATGCTTAAGATTGGCATTTGGTAATCTCTTTAATATAGCTGCAAATGGATATGATAATAATAAACAAATTACAGTTTTAACTTGATCCACTGGAAATCCAGTAGCTTCTAAATATGAATCTATCATTTCTTTCTTTCTTTCTTTCCTTCTGCCAAACGATAAATTTCAAAAAAAAAAATTAAAAAAAAAAATAAAAAAAAAAAAAAAAAATCACAATTTTCAAAATGTGTTTTAATTTTAAAAAATAAAAAAAAATAAAATAAAAAAAATTAAATTTTAAAAAAAAAAAATTAAAAGGGTTGTAATCTAATTTGTGAGCGATAACAATAAGATCTACCTATATCTATCTCTCTTTTATTTCGTTATTTATAATAATATTATCAGTAATATCAATATCATTAATGTTTTGTTTTGAAAAAAAAAAAAAAAAAAAAAAGTCAACACTAAATTCCTTTATAGTAAATATGAATTTTTTTTATTTTTATTTTTTATTTTTATTATTAAAGAAATTATAATAATAAAGAAAATAGACAAAAAAAACAAAAGTTCAAAATTTTTTTTTTTTTGCCTTTTAATAATATAAATAAATGACAAAAATAAACATATTTGTGGTAAATTGACTAGTCATCATCATTTTTTTTTTTTTTTTTTATTTTCAAGAAAAATCATAAAAAATTATAATTTCATTTTTTTTTTTTTATTTTTTTTTTTAAACAGTTAATTAACCTTTATTTTTTTTTTGTTTTATTTTTTTCATAATCAACAAGAAAAGAAAAAAAATAAAATAAATGAAAGAAAGTGCAATTTTAAATCAATTAAAAGGTGTTTTACCACCACATATAATGGAGATAATATACTTTAGATATAATCAAATTGATTCATATTTAAAACCATATAATTTACCAATCAAAACAGATATTTTACTCTTAGCATTATTTACATTAGTTTTTATTATAATTTCAAAATGTAATTAATTTATTATGAAATCATTTATCATTTTTCTATTCTTTAGTTTTTTTATTAATTTTCAAAATGTATATGTTATTTTAGTGGTGTTTGGAAGTAGTGGTAATAAAACTAGAAGTGTTGGAGGTAGGGCCAATAATGATAAAAAAGTCAAAAGAGGTAATACTATAGTAATATTAGGACTTTCAAATGCAGGTAAAACAGCATTACTTTTAAATTTAACAAATGTCGATAAAAAAATTGCAACACATACAAGTATCACGACAAACAATGGTGCATATATCACTGAAAATAAAAAGAAATTATCAGTTATTGACGTACCAGGTAATGGAAAAGCAAAAGCATCATTACCAAAGATTCTCTCAAACTCTGCTTGTATCATCTATGTAATTGATGGAACAACCTTTATTGATAATTCAACACAAGAAGCTCAGTATGTATTACTTACCTTTTATTTCATTTCTATTGTTATTATTATTATTATTATTATTATGTTTTTTCTTTTTGAAATGGAAATTATAAATTATTAATTTCTTTTTTTAAAGATATTTATATGATATTTTAACAAATGAATCAGTTTATCAAAAGAAGATACCAGTTTTAATATTTAATAATAAAATGGATTTGGATTCAACAATTGATACAGAACAAGTTACAAACATTTTAGAGAGGGAGTTGGATGATTTAAGAAGAACTCGTGGTGCAACACCAATTGTTTTAGGTCAAGAAGAAGATAAAAAAGATATTTATTTAGGTATTGAAGGTACACCATTCCAATTCGATCATCTTCCAAATGATGTTCAATTCTCAAATGGTTCCGCTGCACCTTCAAAAGGTGAGTTAAAAGAGATTGAGGATATTAAAAATTTCATCCAATCCACAATTCTTTAGATAATCACCAAAATTAAATAAATAAATAATATTTATATTAAAATAAAAATTTTATTATTTTTTCATTTAAAAGTCGGCTCTTCGAAAATTAAAAAGATTTTTTTAATTTTTATTTTTATTTTTGCACAAACTGTTGAAAGAATTTATGCCCTAAATTTTAAACTTGATTCATTTTTATTTCAATTAAATAGTGTGGGAAATCATATCAAATTTTATGCAAAAAAATAATTTAACTTTTCTTTTCTCAATGGTTAAGTAATGTAATCACACAGTGGTGGTAATTATTTAATGTTTTTTATTGTGAAATCTAAACCATCACATCAATCAATCAACTAAAAAATATAATGGTAAAGGCATTTCAAGAGATGGTAGTAATGATAATCATTTTACAAAGAAAAAAATGGATTTTAGCAAAATCAGTTAATTAAACACTATACTGATTGTGAGGAATCATTCACCAAGATATTTCATCAAGTTGGTCACAATTTCTTTTCACATTTTTTTGAACCCTTCCTTTATTTTTTAGTGGGTTTGAAGGGTCGAAGATGATTTTGGAGATCAATTTTCAGATGTTGTGGCATATTTAGATTTTTAACGAGAGTCGAACCAGCGATCTATTCTAAATCGCCTTTAAAAGTTTCGCCTAGACATGGGATCGAACCATGGACCTAGCGGTTAACAGCCGCTCGCTCTGCCTACTGAGCCATCCAGGCATTTTATATTTTTTTGAAAAAAAATAACCCAAAATTGAAAAAAATATGGAGGTTATTAACAAAAATAATAACAACTATCTATATTAAAAAATTTTAAATTGAGACGGTAAAAATAAAACCACTTTATCCTGGTTTCATCATAGGGGAGCTAAAATTGTATTAAAAAAAATCAAAACTTTTATCTCACCAAGATACAGAATGAAGAAACACCAGAACACATAATTTTCATGGAAAGATACCAAAGACAGTCTATCAAACCCTTTGATAAGAAACAATTGCAATCATTTTTGAAAAAGTATTGACCAAAAGAAACAAAACAATCCACAATGAATACTCAACAAATCACCCATAAACTCAAAAAGCTACAAGCCACAAGGGACAGAGCTTTAAAAAAAAGATTGATGGTCAAAATTAATTGAGGATACATTAATTCAAAGTTTAAAAACTATATTAAAATCGCATAACCTAAAATATATTAAATATCAATTTTAATAAAATCAATTCATCAAGAATTATAGTTAGGAATAAATTATTTATAATAAAAATATTAATTACTACTTAGGACTAAAAAAAAAGGCAATTTTGAAATTTATTAATGAGGGATTTAAATACAATTTTTATTTGTACAATTTTTTAAATTTTTATTAATTTTTTATTATAATTTCTTTTTAAATTCTAAATATCGAAGACTAAGGACCAAAATCATGGTTTTCATGAAGTTTTTCAAATTCTTGAGGTTTTTTTAAGTTTTGTTGTTGCTCTTGATCAAAACACATCAACATTGAAATAAAGGTTAAAATCATTTTGGGTTTAACTTCAACAAGATCTTCCCAGACTACAAATATACAACAACCTATTTTTCTAGCAACATTAATGATGTATTGAGCATTTAATTTCTTCTCTTCATTGGTTTCACCTTTGGTAACGATTGAATAGTTTACAACACTTTGAATTGAATCCAATAAATCAATCAAAAAGATACCGTTACCAATGGATTGATCTTTGAAACCAGTGATACAAGTTGATTTACCATGTTTTAAAACCTTTTTATTTGCCCATTGAATAATTTCACCCTCATTAAAGAATGAAGAGGAAGAGGAGGAAGTACTGAGTGATAAATCACTACTACTTGAATCCTTCATTAGAGATAAACGTAAATTTGTCAATAAAGACAAAAGATGATATTTACAAGCTTGCCAAATTAAAGCCAATGTTAATTTACGATTACCATCATGAATATCTTTACCACCTATACCAACCAATGAGAAACGTAATTGTTTTGCAATTGATATACCATAATTACAATTCTCCAAAGCCATGTATGCATTTGAGGGTGATGTATTAACTTCTTTCCAATTTACAGAACCTGGTTTAATCTTATCAAACATTTGTAAAATTACTAAACCATCTTGAAGATCTTGTTGTAGATTATTTACATATGGTTTAATATTCAATGAATTCATCCACATACAGAAAGCACGTTCTTCTCTTGTACCTTCGACATCTAAATTTACTTTTTCAACTAAAGCTCTTTGTTCTTCGATTGCTTTGGTAGAAGATTCCGTTGCTTTTATACCGATACCTTTCTCAGATTTGAAAATACTTGAGAGGAAGAGATAGAGTAATTTTTGGTTTCTATTTTGAATGGATTCAATAGTTAACCATTGGAATATATTAAAGGTTTGTTTAGATTGTTCAATGATCCATTTAAATTCATCAGATTCTTTAGTTTGTTGATCGACTGATGGAGATTGTGGTGCACTTAAAGCGAGATCCTTCTCTAAAGATATGAATAATTTGATTAGATTTGAAGGTGAAGATGCCAATTGATCCAATGATAACTTTGTTTTATCGAGTGCGAGATGGTAAATGAACCAACGTAATAAAAGTTTATTGGCCGATTGAACTACGAAATGTTTCATATCTTCATGACTCTCTTTCATTACCAATAGGGTTGGATAGGTGTTAATATTGATGGATGATGTAATTTGAACTCTTACTAACTCGTACAATAGATTCACCATTTCTTTTGGATCTGATTTTAAAGCCAATGGTGAAATGGTTGAGGGAATGACACAACCGATTGCCTTTGCAGAGTTAAAAACCAAATTTAAATTTTGATCAATTTCAATGTTACTCGTTGGCTCAATGTTTAAAACTCTTTCATCGATTGTACCATCACGTGCAAAATTAACCAATTTACCAAGCAATACACCATCGTAGAATGAATGAATTATATGTTTACTTGCGTCTATTGGGAAAACATGTTGAATATGTTTATCAGCTAAGAGTGTACCAATTGTATTTACATAGTTAATTAATGGTTCCTCCTCTTCGATGTAATAGTCTTTCGATTGAGTTGGTTTAACTATTCTATTAATTTGTTCCTCCAATTGTCTCTTCTTCTCAAGTTCTAATTCCTCTTGTTTCTTTATGTCCATTTGCATAGATAACTCTCTCTTTAGTACTTGATGTTTTCTAGTTTTCTCCTCTACCTTTATGAGTAATGCTTGATTTTCACTCTTCAATTGTGTTAGTTCGATTTGAATCGAATCAAATTCCTCTTTTTTATCCAATAACTCTACGATCAATAGTTCGGATTTCTCTTGATCTTGTTGATGTTGTTGAGTTAATTGTTGAATTGTTGATTTCAATTGTTCAATGGTTTGTTCTAATTGTTTAACTTGATCTAAAAGTTGTTGAACCTCTAAACATTTCTCTTTTATTGATTGTTTACTCTTTGTTTCTAATGTATTGAATTTTAATTGATATCTATCTAATGAGTGATTGAATGAATCCAATAAACCATTAAATCTTTCATCCAAACCAAAAGAGATTGTTGATAAATTAGAATCACATTTACTATGAATATCAGTAATGTTTGTTAATTTCAGTTGTAGCTCTGATAGTTTTTCATTTAATTCCAAAGTTTCTTTCTCTCTTTGTTGTAAAACTATATCTTTTTCTTTTATTAACTCTAATCTTTGTTGTGATTGTAATTCTAATTCTCTAAATTGCATCATTAATTTCTCAATCTCTTGTTTTAATTGTTCTTGAGTCAATTTAGAGTCGGATAGATTGGAATGAATTGAATCGATCTCTTGTTTCAATTGTGAGATAATTTGATCTTTCTCAACGATTGAACATTCAAATTGTTCTACTTTGGTAATTGAAGAAGATTCCAATGATTTTATAATTGATAGTTTCTCTTCAATTGAATCTAATTTCTCTTTGATGATTTTATCTTTATCAATTGTAACTGATTGAAGTTCATTGATTGAGGTGGTTTGATTATTTATGATTTCAACCTTCTCTTGAATGGTTTGATCACGATCTTTTATGAGTTGTTGTTTCTCTTTAATTAAATTATCTTTCTCACGAATTAATTGATCCTTTGTTGAAGATGTTGTTTCTAGTTCAATGATATCATTAGATTGACGTTGAATTAATTCCGATTTCTCTTTTATCAATTGATCTTTTTCAATGATTGATGACTCAAATCCTAATATTAATTGATCCTTTTCATGTAGTTGTTTAGTTTTTACTTTAATCTCTAAATCTTTCTCTATCAATTGGTTCTCTTTAACCTCTAATAACTCTTGAATCGAATGAATCGATTCAACATGTTTACTAATAACCAAATCCTTTTCATTAATAGATTGTTGAATGGATTCAATGATTTTATCTTTTTCATTCAATTTAAATTCGCCACCTAATACCGAAGTATCCAATTCTTCAATACGTGTTAGATACTCTTTAATCAATATTAATCTATCCTCTAGTAATGTTTCTAAATCAATGATTTTAACTTGAAATTCAGATTTAATCTCAATGATCTCTTTATCCTTATCTTGAATTGATAATTGTTGTTGAATTGAGAATGATTGTAATTGTTTCTCCATCTCCTCTTTAATTAATCTAATTTCTTCTTCATGTTGTTGTTGTTGCTGTTTATCATTTTGTTGTTCAAATATATTTGATTGTCTTAGTTCATCGGCTAAACTATCAGTACCAACACCAACACTACTATTAATTAATTGTTGTTGTAATTGTGTATTCTCCAATTGTAATTGATCGATTTGATCTTGTAATATTCTAGTATGAGATTGAATCGATGAGAAATTGTCTTTAAGTTCTTGATTTAGTTTATCTAATTCCTTTACTTTAAGTCTAAGTTTATTCTTTTCCTCTTCCTCTTCTTCACTCAATTCTTTGAATCTTTTATTAGAATCATACTTTGTATATTTATTAATTGAAATAATACAAATTAACATATATAATGCTGATTTTGAATCACTACTTGAATTAATTGATGATCCAACCGATTCAAACGAATCATTTAAACCTGATAAAATTGAATTACCACTACCGCAAAAATTATTATTATTTGATTCTTTACTTAATTTTTCCAATAAATTATTTTTTGAATTCATACCCTTATTATTATTATTATTATTATTATTGTTGTTGTTGTAATTATTATTATTATTATTACCACTAATATCTTGAATTGCTGAAATTAATTGATTGCTATTATTATTATTAAAATTACTTGTATAATTTAAAGATATTGAATTTGAATCATTTTCTAAAAATGAAATTAAAGTTGAAATTAAAGAACAATCATCAACATTGATAATTTCAGATTCTAAACGAGATAATAAGGAACGGGCATCTGATAAAACTCTTAGATTTGTAATTTTTGGAGTTGAAGAGATTAGTTCTTCATTTCTTATTAGATCATTGTAAGCGGATTTTAATATCAATTCTGGATTTTTAAGGGATCTTGATTCAGGAGATAGTTGAGTTTGTTCGACTTGAATTTGAAGTTGTTTATTTTTTTGACGTAAAAGTTTGACTTTACTCTTTAGTTTTTCAAATTCACTCTCATCGATTTTAGTATCCAATTGATACTTTAAATCGTGTACACTATTTTGTAGGTTTTCATTGGCACTTAAAAGTCTATCACGATTCTTTATTAGTTTACCTTGAGATGATTGTAATCCTTCAACTGCTAATTTCAATTCTTGTATCTCCTCTTTCTGTTGTTTAATTGTTTTAGTCTTCATTGGACTATTGAAGTCAATGATTGATTTCAATCTTGAATTCTTTTCATCCAATTGATTAGATAAATCAAATTCTTTGTGAACCAATATTTCATTCTCTTGTTTAGCGGTTGAGACTTGATTGGAGAGAAAAGCATTTTCATTCTTTAGTTTATCGACCTGTTGATTGAAAAGTTTTAAACTATCATTTAATGCCTCTTGTTCTTGTAGACGTTGTTTCAATGCTTTCATCTCCTCCTCTAAATCTTCATTCTTTTCCAATAATGATTGACCAATCTCCGCTGCCATTCTAGTGTCTTTTTCTTTCTCTTCCAATAGTTTTTCAGTTTGCTCTAATATCACCTTATGATCCAATTTAAACATCATAGTGTAGGATTTATTCTTTTGAACATTTAAATTCTTTAATGGTGTAAAATTTTGAAATTCTCTCTTTATCGTACTACCGCCATCAATGCTACCATTGTTACTATTCTCTAATTGTTGTGATCTCCTTTTACCAACCATAGATGAAATTGATTTGGTTCTTCTATAGTTCGATCTATCAAATCCTTCATCTTGATTCATTGGTGTCATTGGTGGTGACATACCAGTCGATGATGATAATGGTGATCCTAAACCACCATTATTATTCTTTGGTGTTGTTATAGTTGGATTATTAAAATATACAGTACCACCATTAAATTCATTATTATGTTGTGGTGTTTGTTGTGGTTGAGGCTGTGGTTGTTGTTCTTGTTGAGTTTGAGGTGGTTGTTGTGATTGATTCATATACAATTGTTGTTGAGTGGGCGTTAATTTTGTACTGTGTCTATTTTGTTTTTTATTATTATTATTATTATTATTATAATTATTATTATTATTATTATTGGTAAATTCAGAAGGTGAAATATTTGAAGGTGGTGATAAACTACCTTGTGGTGAAAATGTTGTACTCTTTCTTTGAGGTGATTTACTATCTTGTTCCATATGAGCCACAAGTTTAGTATTTAATTTACCATATTTAAATAATGGTTGAAACTCTTTTTGATTTAATTTCCTCTTCAGTCTAAGGTATGATGTCTCCTTTTGATAATGTTCTACCGTTAAATTCTTTATCTCCTCCGCTGTTAAATATTCATTCTCTTCCAATGATAACTCATTAACAAATGAATCATATCTTTGATTTCTTTGATTTCTGTAGCTTTCAATATCTTTATAATATTCATTCATCCATTTCTTTAATATTATTGTTGACTTATTATTATTATTATTATTATTACTATTATTTCCATCATTTGTATTTTTGTTTTTATTTTTATTTTTATTTTTATTATTATTATCATCAATATTATTATTATTATCTTCGTCGGATGAAGAGTCACTTTCAATTTCATCGTCATCAAAACTATCATCAAATATTGTTACACCTGTAAATAATGACATATCAATTTCTTTGACTGGTTGATTTGTTCCAGTGGTTGTGGTGGTGGTTGGATTTGATTCCATTGTTGTTGACGATGATACCGTATTCGTCGTAGTAGTTATTATCTTTTTTGACGCCGTTTCTGTTGTCTCCATGAAATTGGTGTGTTATATTTAAAAAAAATAAATGAAATTATTTAATTTCTATCTTGTTTTTTTTTTTTGTTTTTTTGCTTTTTTTGATTATTTACACACCAAATGTTGAGATTTCAAAATAAAAAAAAATTAAAAAAAATTAAAAAAAAAAAAAATTAAAAATATTTTTTTAGGGGGTGATAACTGCTCTAACTGAAAAAAATATTTTTTTTTTTTTTTTTTTTTTTTTTTTTAAATGATTTTTTTTTTTTAAATGATTTTTTTTTTTTTTTTTAAAATAAAATTTCCATTATTATAAAACATCGACTCCCTCAAAAATTAATCAGCTAACCTAAATTAGCTAAGTTTTTTTTTTTTTTTTATAAGTTTATTTTCTATTATTTTTTTTTTTTTATAAAATTTTTTCTTTAAAAAATGGGACCAAAAAAAAACAATAGAAATAAGTCTAAAAACACAAATAATAACAGTGTCAAGCCAAAATCAACAGAAGATGAAATCTCAACACAAGATTCTGTATCAACAGAAGATACACCAACCCTTGTATCACCACCATCTGAAGTTACACCAGATGAACCATCATCAATAGTTGAGGAAAATAAAAAACAAAATAATAATAATAATGATGATGATGATAATGAGAAAAGAGATAAAGTTGATCCAGTAGAAGAGAAAAAAGAATTAATTTGTAATAATAATGAAAATAATAATGAAAATAATAATGATAATGAAAATAAAACCACAACTACTGTTAATACTACTACCAATGTAAAATTAGAAAATAATAATATTAATATCGAAATGAAAGAAATGTTTAATACTACTACCACCACCAATAATAATAATAATAATAATAATAATAATAGTAATAATAATGAAGATATTAATAATAATGAAATAAACAAAGACTGGAAAACATTATATTTTATAGCTAGTAAACAAATGAATTTAGAAAGAATTAAAACTGAAACATTAGAAAGTTTAATAATTCAAAAGGATAAAGAGAATCAACAACTATTGGAACAAGTTAATAGATTAGAAACAGAGCTATTAACAGAGAGAAGAAGAATTAATAGAACCGTCGGTACAATTAGACATGGCACTAGAAAACTCCTAAGTACTGTTAAATTCGATCATAATATCGATATCGCTTCTATCATCGACGATCTAAATAATATTGATTCCTCTATATCTGCATCACCTTCATTTGCCGATGACTTAAATTTAACTTCAGCCTCAATCTTAAATTCAAATAGTAATAGTTTCTCTGATTTCAGTTCAGATCAACTATTACATAAATTAAATAGTTATCATAATTCATCCTCATCATTAATGAGTAATCACAATAACAACCATCAAGCTAATAACAATAACAATAATAACAATAATAACAATAATAACAATAATAATAGTAATAATGGTGAACGTTCAATTAATTTAAGTACCTCAAGTAATAATGGTGGTACAATTAGATTGTCAACATCTACAAATTCGGTTAATTCAATTGGCGTCAGTAGTGATTCTGGTAATAATACTGTTACAACATCACCAACGAATAATGGAGCTGCAATTGCAACCATAACAACAGCAGCATCAACATCTATTGTTATTAATCCACCAACATCACAAAGGGATTATATTGAATGTATTACTGTTGTACAATCATTGGTTAGAAGATGGTTAGCTAGAAAGAGATATAAGAAATTAAAAACCAAGAGAGCAATCGTTGAGGAATTATTTGAAACTGAATCAACCTATGTCAATCATTTATCAAATCTTTTAAAGATTTTCATTCATCCACTAAAAGCTAAAAAAGGTGACTCAATCTTACCAACTGATGATTTCGATCAAATCTTCTCTTCAATTCAAACAATCTATAAAACAAATTCTTACTTTTTAGATCAAGTTGATGAAATATTTAAAAAGTTCAATAAATGGTCTTGTTTTGGTGAAAAAGTTTTAAAATTAGTATGTATCATATATTTATAATTATTTTTAAATTTATACTAACAAATTCATATTTATTATTATTATTATTATTATTATTATTATTATTATTATTATTATTATTATTATTTATAGGTACCATTATTTAATTGTTATATTGATTATATTATAAACTTTGAATGTTCACAAAAATATTTAAAGAAAGCATTAAATAGTAATTCAGCATTTGCAAACTTTGTTAAACAAGGTAATTCTAAGAAGGAATTGGATGATTTGGATCTTGAAGATTTATTGATTATGCCAGTTCAAAGAATTCCACGTTACATTATGTTATTCAAAGAGATTAGAAAGTTCACACCATTGTATCATAATGATTTCAGTGGTATTGATAAGACATTAGAAGCATTTAAATCATTTGCTCAAAAAGTAAATAATCATTCTGGTTTCAGAAAAAAAGTTTTACAATTGGAGGATAGAATTTTAAATTATAAAGACGATATCACTTCAAATTCTAGAATCCTTTTAAGAGAGGGTCCTTTGAAATTTAAAAAATCAAATGAATACGCCTTCTTATTCAATGATATGATTTTAGTTTGTCATCCATCTCATTCTAAAAAAAATAAATCAAAATTATCATTGGGTACTCCAGTGATTGGTAACACTAATAGTAATAACAACAATAATAACAATATTAACAATAATAACGGTAATAATAGTGGTAATGGTAATACACCAACATCAACAACACCAACTATTGCATCAACAAATCCACCTTCTTCGCCACCAACCTTAAGAGAAACAACATCAAGTATGAATTTATTCGATAGCTCTTATTCATCCAATTCAGTTAGTGTGTTGAACGCAAGCAATGGAAGTAATCAATCATTGGGTTCATTAAGTGTTGTGCACGAATTCCATAGTAGTAATGTTGATATCAATTTCAAATTCTTACAAAAGTATCCATTAGATGCAAAGGTTAAAATTATTCAAGATTTAACCGAACCAAAATTCACCGTTTTGGTTCCAGATTCCTACAGTATCGACTTTTTCGCCTCGTCAATTGAAGAAAGACAAGTTTGGGTAACTGAAATCAATAAACTACTCACCGTAATTTCAAATAACAGTTTGGATAAAACAAATATAGATCTTTTAAACTCTTTACAATAAGATTACTAAAAAAAAAAAAAAAACAGAAAAAAAAACAGAAAAAAAAAAACAGAACTCAAATAAAAATAAATTTATAGAAAAAATTGGAGTTACTATATTCTTTTTAAATATAATTTTTTTTTTTATATTTTTTTTATTAGGTATAATGGTTTTTTTTTTTTTTGTTCTATTTTTAATTATAAGAAATTCAATAAAAAAATTATAATTTTAAAAAGTATTTGTGTTAAATGTGATAGCATCTGATAAATAATAATAATAGTAATAAAATAATAAATAATAAATAATAGTAATAAAATAATAGTAATAAAATAGTAATAATAAAATAATAGTGATAAATCATAAGTTAAAATTAAAAATTGAAATATAAAGAAAAATAAATAAAATAGTTGTCAGTATCAAAAAAAAAAAAAAAAAAAAAAAAGAGAAAATAGAATCACAAATATCAAATTAAATAAATTAATAAATAAAATAAATAATAGTAATTTATATGAAGGCATGGTTTTTTAATTTAAATGATTTGTTTTATTTTTTTAAACTCACCTTTTTGGTATGATTTATAATTTTGTTTTGGGTTTTTAAAATAATATATGGTTTATTATAAAAATATTTACAAAAAAAAAAAAAAAAATGAAGATAAGACAGAACATTTTAATACAATTAGAAAACACCGGTTTAAAAACTGAAATAGATGGTCTTAGAAATGAAAATACCAATTTAAAAACACTAATAGAAGAGTTACAAACATCAATAGCTGATTTATTGGTCAAGGGAGAACAAAGAAATAAAGCTACTGCTAGTCTTAATGACTAGATCAAAGGTTTTAGAATCAGGAAGTAGATCTTATAGAAAGAGTTTTTATGACATTAATAAACCAAAAACAGAGGAAGAAAAACAATTAATTGCCTATGCAAATTCTTCATCAATGGCAAATTATTATCTTGAAAACATATTATTACCCGAACTCGAATTATCATACAAAACAGCTAATAATTCAAAATTGTTCAAATGGAGCAAATTCAAATTCGAGTTCAATAAACACATAAGGTTTGTTGAGTATGCCAAAAAAAACCACCAAGTAAATCTCGAGGAAATAAGAAAATTAAAAGAAGACCTTAATGATATCATACATGATGGCGAAGATGAAGTATCTATTAATGATATTGTAGTTACAGTAGAATATTATACAAAACATTTAAATGCTATAGAGAAGTCTTGGATAAAGTTAAAATTGAAATTAATAATGTTTATGAAGTTTAGAATTTATAAATTACATTTTATAATAAATTAATAACTCTTGTTTGATAATGTTTGATTTTATGCGTTTTGTATGTATTTATGTTTTATATTTTATATTTTTTATTTTTATGTGCGTCTCAACAATATTCGTTGGTTCCATCTGTATCCCATATAGAATGGTGATTGAATTTTTCAGATACCAAACAATCTCTAGTATAGTAATTATAATCCATTATAGTGGTAGAACTTCGTAAAATTCTATTCATAGTTTCGTGTGGAAGTTCAATATCACCAGGATACATTATATATTTTCATCATCACCTTAAAAACTCACAAAACTATGAATCTTCATATGTTAAGTATCGGGTTTTAATGAATTTTTGCAACTTGATATCAACCTCTTTTAAAATTTTAACTTGTTTTGCTAAATAGACATAAAGAAATCAAGGGGGTTATGTGGGCATACAATTATAATATTTAGGTGACTCTGTTTTATTATATGGACTTTTATCTATATGGTTTTTAAAAAATAATGAATGGTTTTATTTAATTTTAAATTTTTGTTTTTGTTTTATTTAAAATAATGATACTGGCACATTAGACCATAATCGGTTTCGTATACCTTTTCACATATTTCGCCATTATCAAACCAAACATAAATAAATAACACCCGGCGCTATGTTTACTATCATAATTGTTTTAAAATGTTTCGTCAACCAATTTTGGAAAAAATTAATTGATTCGAAACAAATTATTAAAAAATAACAAAAAAACCAATGAAAGTAATGAATTAACTTTAAAAATTCTTTAGAAAAAAGACAAAAAAAAAGGTTTTTTTTATTATAAAGTTAAATTATTATGAGAAGTATATGAATATAATAATAAAATATAATAAATGAAATAAATAAAAATGATTTAAAGTATATATATTATGTTACATGTAAATTGGAATTGGAGGTCTTATTTTAGATTTCCCACTATATTTTCTTAAGTTAAATTCGGTTTTAATCGTTTGTACGTCCTCTTGTGATAAATCTCTTTTATGTGGTATATATTTGTTATAAATTGATTTAAAATGGTTATCTAATGATGTATATTTTTTCATTGCATACTCCATAAATAAAATTGCATTCTCTCTTGATTCTAAATAAAAAATAATAAAAAATTATTATTATTTTATAACTATTACTCTTATTACTATTATTTATATTTGATAAATGATAAAAACACTTACTTTTCTCTCTTTGTTCAAAATCTAAAATTGTAGAATCAAATATTTCATTAAAATGTGAAATTAAATAAGATATAACATTTGTAGCGAATATCTTATTACCAAATTGATCGACTTCATCTTTGGATTTTTTAAATCTCATTAAAACAAATGCAAAAGTTTCACCCAACATCTCTGGTGATAATAAAATAAATGATTTATGTTCTTCTTGGTTACATAAATTATTAAATGTAGAAAATAGTTTCAATATAATTTGAATATTCAAGTCTGGTAATTCCATTATACATTGTTTAATCTTTTCTATATCCTCATCTGAATAAAATAATAATAATAATAATAATAAAAAGGGTTAAAAAAATTATCCATATTAATTATTATTATTATTTTTTTTTTTTAAAAAAATGATATTTACAATATGCATTAACAATATAAGCTTCATTATAATTTTCCAATAAAAGTGGATGATTCAAAGAATTAAATATATCAACAATACAAAAACTTAAATCATGTCTTGAATATAAACCTCTATTTAAATCTTTTTCAAATTGTTTTGTGGGTGTAAAATTGTTAATATTTGATATAATTCTATTTATATTCTCTTGATTACCTTGTATTGAAAATAAATCGGTTTTATTTATACCTATGATGAAATTGGTTAATAAATGATCAATATTAATACACCACATTAAAAATATCAACAACCAACACAATAAACACAAATCATGATTATTTACAATTCTTTTCAAAGTAGTCTAAAATTAATAATAAATAAGGTGCAACATTTTCTAATCTTAATGGTTCAATCATTTTTTTATTTTTTTATTATTAAAAAATTGTAGTTATTATTATATTTTTTTATTTTTATAAATTTTTTTGTTTTTATATTTTGTGTTTATCGTGGTTGTTTTATTAATTTAAAAAAAAAAAAAAAAAAAAAATTATTATAAAAAAATAAAAAATAAAAAAAATAAAAAAAAAACAAAAAAAAATAAAAAAAAATAAAATATTTTCATAAAATGTGTGATTGACGATTGTTTTGGATTATTTATTGCGCAATAAATTAAATTACTCAAAAAAAAAAAAAATGAGTGTGGTGTTCATAAATCTATTTTTATTTGAAATTTTAAACCTAATAATTTTAACCAACTATTATTAAAAATTTTTATATTATAATAAAAAAAAATAACTATCTATTGGTGATATATATATATATATATATATACTCAAAATTATTTATTTATTTATTTAAGACATAAATAGGTCTTGAAAAGTTGTTCTTATCTAGATTATGATAAAGAGTTTAAGGCTTAAATGGTAGAAAATTGAAAAAATTAACTTTTTAAATTTAAAAAGTTTCTAATAAGGAATTTTCAATTATTATTTTAAATTTTACTTATTTATTTTTATTTTTTTTTTTTTTTTTTTTAATTTTTTTATTTATTTATTTTACTTTGTGGGTATTAAGGTATTATAAAATTTTTTTTACTATTTTTGTCATTATTATTATTATTTTTTTTTAATCAGAGAAAGAACCATTACCATTTGTATTGGTTAATGATTCTTTATCTTTGATACCAGAGGAACCAGTACTATTGTTACCATTTTGAGAAACATTTAAACTATTTGCTAATTTTGATTGTATGTTTAAGTGTTGTTGAATATCTTTATCTTTGATAGAGGTACAAAGAAGAGTGAAATCCAATTGTTCTTTGATGATGGCCATGGACATTTTATCGATCTCTTTGGAGAGGAAACCAAAGATATTATGTTTCAAACGAGAGTCAACCTTTAATAAGGCCTCATAAACATATTTTGAGGAGCAAGTTTCTTTATCGATTTTTTTATAAATTTGCTCCAATATCTCCAAAAGACTAAAGACCACTTGAAAGTAGTCTAAATCTTTGGCAATACTAATGTTGAAAATCTTCAAGAACTCATAGACAACGGTGGTACCAATTTTTACGATCTTTGATTTAATATGTTCATTCTCATTGACAACAGTATGAGTTGGTTGTTTCTTTGAGAGTAATACTTTCACACCTTGCATAGCTGAACCCAACTCAAAATGATAGTCATACTCCTCCATCAACTGTACCAATGAACGAATATATGCTGGTCCCTTATCAGTGGCGATCAATGGTGCCAAACTAAAACCTAAACAAAACCAACCCAATAATCTCTTTTGTATCTCTTGACTCTTTTCAAAGTCTTGTCTTTGAATCATTGTTACATTCATCCAATGCATATTCTGTTGGCTAGAGTATGGATTTGGTTCAATGTGTTGTCCTACTGCTACCATTGCACCTGCTCCACTATATAATTTATTTAAATTGCTACTACTATTGCTTAAACTTGATATCGATGATACCGATGTTGATGTCGATAATCCACTTGTTGATGCTGTCATATTATTGGTTGATGTCGATGTTGTCATATTATTATTACTATTATTATTTGTTGTTCCTGTTGTTGTAGTTGTTGATACATTTGTGCCGCTATTATTGTTACCATTTATATTTAATTTACTATTGTTACTATTGTTACTATTATTATTATTATTATTATTATTATTATTATTATTATTACTATTATTATTTATATTATTATTACTCTGTGCCGTTATATTATTCCCATTACTACAATTATTACTATTTATACCATTATTACTACTATTATTACTATTTAAAAAACTGTTACTATTTGTTGCTGCGGTGGTCGTTGTTGTTGTGGTTGTTGATGCTGTGTCATTTAATGATAATGAGGATATTGAGGGTGTGTTTGAAAAACCACTATTTCCATAATATGCAGCTTCATGTATCCTTCTTATATAATCTATTACCATTGTTCTTTTTTCTACAATATTTGTTATTGACTTTTTTCTTTCGAGGGTCTCCTCCATTTTAGTTACAATTGCATCCATTTTATTTTCTTCTTTATTTTTTTATTTTATTTTTTTATTTTTTATTATTTTATTTTTAAAATTCCTTTGTTTTCCTTTATTTTCTTTTATTTAATTTTTTATTTATTTGACTGTTTTAAAAGTAAATAAATAAATTATATATATATATTACAAATTTTATTATAAATACAACACTTTTTTTATACGAGACAAAAATAAAAAATAAAATAAAAAAATAAAATTCAAAAAAAAAAAAAAAAAAAATCCCAATTTTTTTTTATTTTTTTAAAAGCAATAATTAATCATCAAAAAAAAAAAAATAAAAAAATAAATAAAAAAAAAAAATAAAATAAAATATATAATGTTTTTGAAAAATAATATAAAAAGTATTTTTAAATTTATGTAAATAATAATGATGATAGTAAATAAAGAAATTAAAATTTTAAAAAAATCAACAATTCCAAACTGTTTTTTTTTTTTTTTTTTTTTTTTTAAAAAAAAAAATATATGACCCAAATTGATTCACTATGAATAAGTGAATAATAGAATTAAAATTTTTAAGAATGATATATTAATTTAAAAATGAGCTATTAATGGATTTTCTTAAAAAAAAAAAAAAAAAACTACATGTATATTAAAAATAATATTAATTATTTTTATTTGGTATTGGGTTTGGTGAAGATTTTGTTATAGTTGGAGAAGTTGCAATAATTTTTGGGGAAGGTGGTTGTGAAGTTGGACCATTAATATTGTTGTTATTAGTTTGTTGTTGTTGATGATGATCATTTCTTAATTTTTTTTCATCATCACTGTCCAAATAACCATCGTCACCTTCGCCAGCAAAACTATTTTCAGACCAATACATTGAACGTTTGACGGCTCTTTCCCATCTTTTAAAGAGTTTTCTCTTGATATCTTTATTCATTTTTGGTTCAAAGATTTTTGAGCTATGTCTTAGTGATGCCAACTCTTCTTTATTCTTCCAAATACCAACCTCTAAACCTGACAACATACAAACACCACTTGCAGTCATCTCTGGATGAGCAGCACGATCAATGTGAATACCACAAATATCGCTGATGAATTGCATTACGAAATCGTTTTGACAAACACCACCATCTGCAACCACACGTCTAATCGATTGATAGGCATCGGTATGAATTGCATCGACCAACTCCTTACAACGATAACCAAATGATTCCAAGAGGGCTCTTACTACATGCTCCTTTCTGGTCGATGGTGACATACCGATGATTAAGCCACGAGCACGTGGGTCATTGTGAGGTGGAGCTAGACCAGTGAAAGAAGGTACGAAAACAACACCTTGTGAATGTGGTACACTTGATGCCATTGCACTAGTTTCCCAAGGATCATTAAACATACCAAACGATTGAGCCCAATCAATTGCAGTACCAGCAGACATACCTTTACCTTCCATCAAATAGGTGACTTCATCTTTTATTTTCCAACCCACCAATGGATACATACCGAATCTTGAGGCTCTCGCTTGATTGCCCGTATTTATATTTACAAAGCAACCTGTACCAATTGTCAATTTTGTGTCACCCTCACTGAAACAACATTCACCAAACATTGCCGACTGTTGATCGCCACATAGTGCAGTGATTGGTATAGAGTGACCAAACAACTCTGGAATACAATCACCGAAATGATGACTGGTATCGTAGATCTTTGGCATTATGTGTGTAGGAATATTAAAGAGATAAAACACTACCGAGTTCAACCTCATCTCGAATGGGTCGAATAGACCCGTTGCACTGATGTTACTATAGTCGGTGGCATGTTCTTTGCCACCTGTTAAATTCCACAACAACCAAGTATCGATGGTACCGAATAACATTTGTTCCTCTTTTGCTGCTTTTTTAGCCTCTGGTAAGTTCTCCAACACCCATGCCAAACGAGTGCTAGAGTGTGCCGTTGAGAAATCCAATTGACTTGCCGCTAAATAACGTGGTTTTCCTGTGAACAAATGAACAAATTTTGTTGCACCATGTATGCCTTTGACCGCTAAACTATTGTTTGCATTCTTACAGATCTCACCGGATCTACCATCTTGCCATGTGATTAAATTATGAATTGGTCTGCCAGTGTCTCTACGCCATGTTAAGAAACTACTTCTCTGATTGGTAATACCAATCGATTTCACCATCTTTATATTGTGTTTTGCTGGTGATGATGCTATCGCCTCTCTCATTGCATCCTTACATGCTTCCCATAATCTATCAGGATCTTGTTCAATATATCCCGGTTTATTATCATCCGTCATCAATGGAATGGTTTGAATCGATTTCGATATAATATTTAAATTTCTATCAAATATAATCGCTCTTAAATTGGTTGTTCCAACATCAACTGTTAATATTAATTCATCACTAATAGGTATTGGATGACCATGATTATCATTCGCATTTTCATTATTATTATTATTATGGTGTATTTCGTTTGATTTTAAATTTGTTGAACCTGTTGTAGTGGTGGTTGTGGTGGTTGTGGTGGTTGTTGTTGTGGTTGAGTTTTCAACTGGTTTGATATTATTACATTGTTGGCGATCTTGGCTATTATTTATATTAAGATGTTCAATATTATTTACATTATAATTTTCTTTGATTATTATATTATCATTTCTTTCATTATATTCCTTATCATTATCATCCCTATTTTCATTACTGCTATTATGATCGTTATTATTCTTGTATATATCCATAGAGTTCGAAACTTTTTCAACTTATTATTGTTTTATACTTTTTTTTTTTTTTTTTTTTTCTTCAAATTTTATTTTTTCTTATTTAGCTAAGCTTTTTTTTTTTTTTTGAAAAAAAAAGAAATTGATATATAGTTTTATTTCTCTTTTTTATACAAAGAAATTAATCATTAAAATTAAAACAAAAATTTTTAAAAAACAATTTTTGAAAAAAAAAAAAAAAACTAAAAAGTAATAATATGATTAATAAATATGTAATATAATTTTTTCAATATAAAATAATAATTATTATTTACTATAATATTGTGTTATAAAAAATACTATATATGTACAAAAAAAAAAAACCCCTATAATAATACTTTTTAAAAAAATTAAAAATTAAAAAAAAAAAAAAAAAAAAAAAAAATAAAAATAAAAAAAAAAAAAAATAAATTTGAAAAAAAAATAAAAATAAAAATAAAAAATAAAATAAAAATGATCATAAACATAGAAAAAAATAATTTAAATTTTAATTTTCAAATATAAATGATATGTGTTTACAAAAAAATATGAAAAAAAAAAAATAAAAAAAAAAAAAAACAAATAATGAAAATTAGAAAATAATAACATAAGTTTTAAAAATAAAATCTGTTTTAAAAAATTTTTATTCTTGGAGCTTATTTTTTTTATATAAAAAAACATCCAATAAGGAACAATTGTTCGTTGTTTAATTTTCCCCATCCTATTGTTTTATTTTCATTTCTTTTAATAACAAATAATTTATATTTTTTTTTTTTCACTGAATCCAAATTTTTTATTTTTTATTTTAAAAATTAATTTTATTTCTTTTTTTATTTTTTAAAAAAAAAAAAAAAAAAAAAAAAGAAAAAAGAAAAATAAAAATGAAAAAAAATAATAAATATCTGTATTAGTAATTAATTTATTTTTTTTTTATTTCAATTTTTTTTTTTTTTTTTTCAAAAATTTTTTTTTAATTTTTTTTAAATTTTTCCCATTGACCATCACCTTCATTTTTTTTATTTTTTTTTATTTTTTTCAAAATTTTTTAGGTATCGAAAGAAAATATGTTGAGATTAATTAATCAAAATAGTAATAAGGTTGTAAAAACCTTAAAACAACAATTAGTTGTTTTGGAAGCAACAAACGTTGTTGCATACACTGGCACTAAATCTTTCATCACCACAAAAACTTTCAACAATAACACTCAAACCAAATCAAAGATTTTCACCTCCTCCACTACTTTATCTTTACAATCAAATGTTTTCAACGAACTTTTATTAAACAAACGTTCTTATTCATCAAAAGGTAAGGTTAAATTTTATAAAATATAAAAAAAAAAAAAAAAAAAAAAAAAAAAAAAGCAAACACACCCACACGAATCTCCACCAAAACTAATTCTGAAATGATACATATGAATTCATATATATGTAGGCAAAGAAATTACAATGCCAGCATTGTCACCAAGTATGACTGAAGGTAACCTCGTTCAATGGAAAAAGAAAGAAGGTGATCAAATTAAAGCAGGTGATGTCATTGCTGAAGTTGAAACTGATAAAGCTACTATGGATTTCCAATATGAAGATGGTAATGGTTATTTAGCAAAGATTTTAATTCCAGAAGGTACCAAAGGTATTGAAATTAATAAAGTAATGTATATTAGATTATAAAATATAAATCATTTGTACATCACATTACAATATGACTAGTCACACAAACCTATCGATTAATGTAACAAATATTAACCCAAACACCTTAAAAAAAAAACCATTAGCCAATTGCAATTATTGTATCAAAGAAAGAAGATATTGAATCAGCAGTTAAAAACTATAAACCAAGTTCACAATCTGCACCAACCCCAGCACCAGAACAAAAACAAGAAACACCAGCATCAAAACCAGCATCAAAACCAAAATCAACTAAAACTTGTAAATAATTAAATATATATGTGCACAATAACAATAACAATAACAATAATAATAATAATAATAATAATAATAATAATAATAATAATAATAATAATAATAATAATAATAATAATAATAATAATAATAATAATAATAATAATAATAATAATAATAATAATAATAATAATAATAATAATAATAATAATAATAATAATAATAATAATAATAATAATAATAATAATAATAATAATAATAATAATAATAATAATAATAATAATAATAATAATAATAATAATAATAATAATAATAATAATAATAATAATAATAACAATACTAACATTTATAACTTATATTAATTAGACCCAGAACATAAAGTTGTAGGTATGCCAGCATTATCACCAAGTATGGAAACTGGTGGTATTGCATCATGGTCAAAGAAAGAAGGTGATCAAATTAAAGCAGGTGATGCAATTGCTGAAGTTGAAACTGATAAAGCAACTATGGATTTCCAATATGAAGATGGTAATGGTTATTTAGCAAAGATTTTAGTTCCAGGTGGTACATCTGGTATTCAAATTAATCAACCAGTTTGTATTATAGTAAAGAAGAAAGAAGATTGTGATAAATTTGCTGATTATTCAGTTGAGGAACAATCATCATCACAAGAGTC
Organism: Dictyostelium firmibasis; assembly: GCA_036169595.1. NCBI lineage: Eukaryota > Evosea > Eumycetozoa > Dictyosteliales > Dictyosteliaceae > Dictyostelium > Dictyostelium firmibasis. The sequence continues at coordinate 3,499,940 of CM069765.1, read as the reverse complement.
AGAATCAACTCCATCACCACAAGAATCAACATCAACATCATCAATTTCATCATCATCATCATCATCATCACAAACCACTGCACGTAAATCAGGTGAAAGAGTTTTCGCCACACCAGCAGCAAGATTTGAAGCATCATCAAAAGGATATGATCTTTCAGCAATCAATGGTACTGGTCCAAACAGTAGAATTCTTAAAGCTGATGTTTTAGAATTCACCCCACAAAAACAAGAGGTTGCTCAACCACAACAACAACAACAAACCACTAAAAAACAAACCGTTGCACCAACTACAGGTGAATTCACTGATTTCCCACATAGCAATATTCGTAAGGTTACTGCAACTCGTCTTACTGAATCTAAACAAACCATTCCACACTATTATCTCACAATGGAATGTCGTGTCGATAAACTCTTAAAACTTCGTGCAGAATTGAATGCAATGAACACTGTTAAACTCTCTGTCAACGATTTCATTGTTAAAGCATCAGCTGCTGCCCTTCGTGATAATCCAGTTGTAAATTCAACTTGGACTGACCAATACATCAGAAGATATCATAACATTGATATCAATGTTGCCGTCAATACTCCACAAGGTTTATTCACTCCAATTGTTAGAGGCGTCGATATGAAAGGTCTCAACTCTATCTCCACCTCTGTTAAACAATTGGCTGAAAAAGCTCAAAACGGTAAATTACAACCATCTGAATTTGAAAGCGGTACATTCACCATCTCCAACTTAGGTATGCTCGGTATTAAACAATTCGCTGCTGTCATCAATCCACCACAAGCTGCCATCTTAGCTGTTGGTACCACTGAAACTCGTGTTGTTCCAAGCAATAAATCAGATTCACCATATGAAACTGCCACCGTTTTATCAGTTACCTTAAGTTGTGATCATCGTGTCGTTGATGGTGCCGTCGGTGCTGAATGGTTAAAGAGCTTCAAAGATTATGTTGAAAACCCAATCAAATTAATCTTATAAATAAATTAAAATTAAATAAAAATAACAAATTCTAAACAAAAAAACCATATATATATCAAATAATTAAAATAAAAACATATTTGATTTTTAATTAAAAATATAACAGCATTTTTATCTTTTTATTCAATAATATTTTTTTTTTTTTGTTCATTCAATATGTTTTGAAGAAGTTTAGTTTTACTTTTTTTTTTTTTTAATAGGTAACAGCTAAGATGGCTAAGTTTGGTTCATTATTACCAGTTAAAATGAAACCAAAATTGAAGGTACTATTATTTTAATTTTAAAAATGTAAGGGTTTTATTATTTAATTAATATTATTTTTTGTATTATAAGAATTATTATTTTAAAATAAATTAATAAACTTACGTATTTTTGGCAATTGCTGGTTGGTAGTATGGGAGGACGAGTTCACCAGTTTCCAATCTTCTGATATTCCACATTTGATGGTAATCTTTGGCAGCAATGTTTGAATTAACACCAACAAAGATATCAGAGATATCAGTCATGAGATTATTGTTTTTAATTGTTACATCATATTGAGCATAATGAGTTCCATTAAAGTCCCAATCAGATTTTTTACTGCTATCCAAAGTTACATCAAAACAATGAGAAATTTCAATACAGTTACATGAACCTTTTGAAGTATGACAAATTCTTCCAGCACCACATGGACTGTTATTATAACATCCATAATGATTAGCATGAGCGAAAGCAATTGTGAAGAAAATAATACATAAGACTGCTAAGAATTTCATTTTTAATAGTTTTGAATAATAAAAGTTTTTATTAAAAAAAAAAAGATTTTAATTTAAATATTTGAATATTAATTCTGATTTATAATAAAAAAAAAAATCTTTCTATTTATACTTTTTTTTTTTCTTCTCAAATTATTTTATAAAAATGTAAATACAATTTTTTTTTTTTTAAATTATTAATAAAAAAAATAATATTAACATTAAACTAAATTACAAAATATAGAAACTACAATTAAACTTTTAAGAAATATATTGGTTATATCAAATTATTATTTTTTTATTACCCCATTTATTTAATTATTAGTCCCATCAATATTTTGAGTAACAAAAAAAAAAAAAAAAAAGAAAAAGATGATATTATAACTGGAGATTCTCTTTAAAAATTATAATGATGAAATACATATATCACTCTCATTAAGATTTTATTTTATTTCAATTATGAGTGGTTAAAAATAAAAAGATATTCTACTCACCACATTTTTTTTTTTAAAGATATAAAAAAAAAAAAAATGAAAAATTTATTATGGTGTTAGAATTAATTATAAAAAAAACAAAATAAAATTTCTTTGTAAAAAAAAAAAATAATAAAAAAAAGATTTTATATATTCTAATTGGTAATATCTTATGGATTTCTGTACTATTTTGGAAAAATAAAATACTAAAATTTAAAAGATTATTTTTTTAATTTTTTTTATTTACATTTTTTTTTTTTTTTATTGTTTAGAAATAAACTCAAATTCAGTAACTGAGCCTGAGGCTGAACCACTACCTGAGGCTGAACCTGATGTTCCTGATGTACCTGTACCTGACACAATTCCTGAACCTGAATCCGATACACTTCCTGAACCTGAACCTGATAAGCTTGAACCTGAAGCGGAAGGTGATGGAGTTGATGTAGTTGAAGAAGATGGGGCCATACAAGTATTCCATCCTTTACATAAACCACTTGACCATGTAGTCCAAGCATTGAGCTATTATTTTCAAATGATATTGAATTATTAGGATTTTTTTTTTTTTTTTTTTTTTTTTTTTTTATTTAAAACTTACACCTTGAGCCTTTAAAATTGCGGCAGCACATGCTGCATTAACATCAGGATTCATAAGATCAGTTTTACCAGTACATTTACATAATTCACCACAATGTGATGCAAGATCTTGCCATAAACCAGTTGCTGAACTGCTTGGATTTGTTGCTGTTGGGTTCCATCTTTTTTTTTTTTTTTTAAGAATTATTGGTTAGAATTTTTTCAGGAAAAATTATTTATTCGAAAAAAAGTAAAATAATCTTACGATGATTCTTTTTGAGCAATACAAATCATATCAGTTTGGTATTCAGCTGGGAAATACTGAGCAGATAAAGCTTGCATTTGTGCACAATTTAAGTTTGTAGCCTCAGTACTTCCAAAAAAAGCCAAATAGGCAGCAACTAAAGAAAGAATAACAGATTTTCCAAACATTTTCATTAAATTAAATATTCACAATAATATAATAAGACTAACAAGATTAAATAAAAATATGCTAAAACAAAAAAAAAAAAAAAAAAAATATAAAAAAAAATACAAAAAAATAAAAAAAAATTAAAAACTTGTAGATAACTGCTAAAAAAACATATGGTAACCTAAGGTTTTTTTCATTGCTCGATTTTTTTAAAACGGAAGTGGGAAGGAATTTTTTTTTTTCGAAACACTGGTAAAGATTTCCAACAAAAAACAATTTTTTTTAAATTTTTTAAGTTTTTTTTGTTCTGATATTTTTTGCAGTTGGATGAAAAAAAAAAAAATAATAAAAAATAAGAAAAGTTAAATTAAATTTTCTTTTTTTTAATTTTTATTGGGTAATATATTTATATAAAAAAACTAGATTTGTGAAGAAACAAAAATAATTGGTGGAACATAATAAAATTTTATTTATTTTTAAATTAAATTGATTTAATTTTTTTTTTTTTTTTTTTTTTTTTTTTTTTTTTTGTTTAAGTATTTTTACTTTTTTTAATAAGTAACAGCATAGATGGCTAAGTTTGGTTCATTATTACCAGTTAAAATGAAACCAAAATTGAAAGTTCTATTTTAAAAATAAATTAATTAAAGTTAATATATATTTTTAATTTTTTATATAAGAATTATTATTTTGAAAATTATAAACTTACGTGTTTCTTTCAATTGCTGGTTGGTAGTATGGGAGGGTGAGTTCACCAGTTTCCAATCTTCTGATATTCCACATTTGATGGTAATCTTTGGCAGCAATGTTAGAATTAACACCAATGAAAAGATTAGAGATATCAGTTATGAGATTATTGTTTTTAATTGTTACATCATATTGAGCATAATGAGTTCCATTAAAGTCCCAATCAGATTTTTTACTACTGTCTAATGTTACATCAAAACAACGGGAAATTTCAATGCAGTTACATGAACCTTTTGAAGTATGACAAATTCTTCCAGCACCACATGGACTGTTATTATAACATCCATAATGATTAGCATGAGCGAAAGCAATTGTGAAGAAAATAATACATAAGACTGCTAAGAATTTCATTTTTAATAGTTTTGAATAAAAATTATTATTATTTTTTTTTTTAATTTATTAAATAATTAATGTTTTTGTTTTAATGAATTATATTTTTTTAAATCTTTCTATTTATACTTTTTTTTTTTGATTATTATTATTTTTTTTTATAATTTTTTTTTTTTTTTTTTTAATTACTATTTACATATAATTTATTACAAAAAATGTTTGAAAAAAGTAGGAGATCATTTTTTTTTTTTTTTTATATAACTTTGTAAAATCTTTTTTTTTTTTATAAGATGGGTTTACAATTGATGAATTAAAAAAAAGAAAAAAAAAATTAAATATAAAAATTAAAAAAAAAAAAAAAGAATTAATAAAAAAAAAAAATATTAAAAAATGTGGTAATAATTTATAAAAATTTTTATTGATTTAAATGAAGCAATTTATATATACATATGTCATTTCATAAATTTTTTTTTTTTTAAAAAACATTATATAATTTTTTTTATATTTTTTTTTTATTTTTTTTATTTACAAAACCTTTTTTAATAAAAATTCACCAAAACTTTTTTTTTTTTTTTTTTTTTAAAAATACTAGTATTAAAAGTATAAAATAATAATAATAATAAAAAAAATTAATTTTAATAAGTTACAGCTAAGATTGCCATATTTGGTAATCTATCACCAACAACAATGAAACCAAATGTGTAAGACCTATAAATATTGGAAATATTATATTAATTTATTATGGGAATAAAAATAGTTTTTTTTTTTTTTTTTTTTTTTTTTTTAATTAAAAAATGGTTTAGTACATACGCATTCTTGTTAATTGAACGTTGATATGATGGAAGAGTTAGTTCTCCATTGGGTAATCTTAAGACATTCCATAATGAATCATAATCTCTCAATTGAAGAGTACAATCAGTACCAATGAAAATTTGAGTGATATCAACATCAAGATAATTTGTAATGGATACATCATATTGTGTAAAACGTCTTCCACTATTATCATTCCATTGTGCCATAACTCTACTAGTTAATACAACATCTAAACAGTGAGGAATTTCAACACAACTACAGAATCCTCTTAAAGTAAGACATATTCTTCCCACACCACATGGAATAACACCACAACTATAATGGTTAGCATCAACCAATGCAATTGCAAGCAAGAAAATACATATTAATGAATTAATTTTCATTTTATTTGTTTTTATTATAAAGAAATTTGCAAATAAAAAAATAATTTATATAGTTTATATTTTTATTGATTTACAATTTTTTTTATTGGTCTATTTATACAAAAAAAAAAAAAAAAAAAAAAAAAAAAAAAAAAAATTAATAAATTAAAATTTAATTTAGATATATTAGAGATATAGCTATATTATAGTTTGTTAATGTGTTTATATATTCAAACAGTTCAAATTGGTAATTTCTACAAAACATGAAAAAATGGGATTAAATACCACTATATAGCAAATTTCGAAACACCACTTTTACTTGTACTTCAAAATCTAGATCTCTAAATGGTGGTGAAAAATAAAAATAAAAATAAAAATAAAAAATAAAAATTAAAAAACGCTATGTGTTTTCATAATTTACATACAAAATAAATTTAAACAGTATTTATCAATTTACAAGCAAAAATCAGTATTGTTTAGGTAGATGAAAAAATAAAAAAAAAGGTTTAATATGTTTTTGGGGTGAGATAAACTCATAAATTAGGTTGTTACATATTTGATTTAAAAAAAACAATATTTTATTTCAACAAATGAAAAATTACATGCCCATAAAAATTTTAAATTCAATAAAATATATTAAGTTGATTTAAAATAAAATCCTCAAAAACTTTCTATTATTATTGAAATAAAAATCAAAACAAATTTTATTTTATTATTTTAATCAAAATGAAAACAGATTATAAAAACAACTATTTACAAGATATAGAGCAAACAATTTAATATGTTACAGCTAAGATAGCCATGTTTGGTAATCTATCTCCTCTTACAATGAAACCGAATGTGTATGATCTATATTTAAAAAAATTTTTTTTTTTAAAGTGTTGGTTAAAAGAATATAAAAAAAAAAGAATTTAATAATTTTAGTACATACGCATTCTTATTAATTGATGGTTGATATGATGGAAGAGTGAGTTCTCCATTTGGTAATCTAACAACATTCCATAATGATTGATAATCTCTTAATTCAAGAGTACAATCAGTACCAATGAAAATTTGAGTGATATCAACATCGAGATAATTTGTAATTGTAATATCATATTGAGTGAATAATACACCACTGTTATCTCTCCATTGAGCCATTTGATTACTTCTTAAATTGACATCTAAGCAATGAACTATTTCAACACAACTACAGAAACCTCTTAAAGTATGACAGATTCTACCGAAACCACATGGAGCAACTCCACAACCATAATGATTAGCATCAACTAATGCAATAGCAAGCAAGAAAATACAAATAAAGGAAATAATTTTCATTTTACTTTTTTTTTTTATTATTTTTTTTTTTTATATAGTTTTTAATATTTTATAAATTTATTTTTTAATAGGAAAACAATATAATTAACAATAATTTTTTTTTTCTTATTTATATTGAAAAAAAAAAAAAAAATATATTAAATGTATAATAGTAAAAAATATGTCGGCATAAATCAAAAGGATTTCGATATATTGTTAAATTTAATTATTTAATTTATCTGTCCAAAATTGTAATTTTCCCCTAAATTGGGTAGAAAATAAACTCAGCTATAAAAACTACTTTTACTTGTACTTCAAAATCTAGATTCAACCAAAATGTGTGTGAAAAAAAAAAAAAAAAAAAAAAAAAAAAAATAATACTGTGGGAAATTAAAAAAAATTTAATTTTGTAATTTGAAATTTACTTTCAATCTTTTTTATCTAACCACATATTTTTTTATTATTATCACAATCAATTTGTACTAATTAGTTATTATGGCCCATTAATTTGTAAATATGAAAAATAAAAATTAAAAAATCTTTAATAATAAAACATTAATTCATTTCAATTTCTCATTAAAAAAAAAAAAAAAAAAAAAAAAATTAAAATATAAAAAAAAAAACAATCCAATTATATTATCCATTGAGAATTAACAATTCAAAAATATAATCATTTTTTTTTATTAATTTTTTTAAAAAAATTTTACAAGTAATTTATGAAATAAAAATTATTTAATATGTTACAGCTAAGATAGCCATGTTTGGTAATCTATCTCCTCTTACAATGAAACCGAATGTATATGATCTGTAATATTTATTATAAATGTTAGTGAAAATAAAAAAGTAATATTAATTATTAATTTTAGTACATACGCATTCTTATTAATTGATGGTTGATATGATGGAAGAGTGAGTTCTCCATTTGGTAATCTAACAACATTCCATAATGATTGATAGTCTCTTAATTCAAGAGTACAATCAGTACCAATGAAAATTTGAGTGATATCGACATCAAGATAATTTGTAATTGTAATATCATATTGAGTGAATAATACACCACTGTTATCTCTCCATTGAGCCATTTGATTACTTCTTAAATTGACATCTAAGCAATGAACTATTTCAACACAACTACAGAAACCTCTTAAAGTATGACAGATTCTACCGATACCACATGGAGAAATACCACAACCATAATGATTAGCATTAACCAAAGAAATGGCAAGCAAAAAAGCGCATAAGAAAACTAAGAATTTCATTTTTTTTTAATTATTTATAATAATATTTTTATTCTTTTAAAATTTAATTGATAGATGATTTATTATTTATTTTAAAAAAAAAAAATAAAACAATTTATACTTTTTTCTCTAACTTAAAAAAATAAAAAAAATAAAAAAGAAAAATGAAAAAATTAATATTCTTTATTGTTAAAATAACATATTGTTAAAAATTAACGTTTCTTTATTAATTTGCCAATTTGAACAGAGTATTGAGTATATATACATGAAATTACGTTATAAATTTACCACAAAGCATTGTCTTACCAAATTACAAATAGAAACGGTGCATTGTGGGGTTGGTGTTAAAAAAACAAGGAAAAAATAAAAAAAATAAAAACACCACTCTTTTTATATTTAGTGGTAAAAATATTGAAAAAAAAAAATACAAAAAAATAGATTTACAATTGATACCAAAATTAATATCATTTTTATAAATACAATCATAATACATCTGGATAATTTCAATTTTCTTGGATGCTCCACTTTTTAATATAAAAATAATTATTTTACTTGTAAAAAACTTGAAATAACACTATATTTCTATCATAAATTTAATAAAATTTTTTTAACAAATTCTTTTTATTGCGATTTTTTTTAATTTTTAATCATTAAAAATTAATTTATTTAATTAAAAATTATTTTTTTTTAAAATGAAATTAATTGGTGATACTATTCTTCTTATTAAAAAAAAAAAAAAAATGAATGACACCTTTTTATTAAAGATTTTTAATTATTTTTTTTATTTAAAAAAAATATTTAAAGTTAAGAAAACATCAACAGAATATAATCTTTTTATTTTTTTTTTTTTTTTATTTATTTATTTTTTTTTTTATGAAATATTTTTATTTTTGTTTACTGAGAGAGACCAATTAACCATATAAAAGTAAACATGTTTAAAATATTTTTTTAATATGTTACAGCTAAGATTGCCATGTTTGGTAATCTATCTCCTTTTACAATGAAACCGAATGTATATGATCTGTAATATTTATTTTAAATGTTAGTGAAAATAAAAAAGTAATATTAATTATTAATTTTAGTACATACGCATTCTTATTAATTGATGGTTGATATGATGGAAGAGTGAGTTCTCCATTTGGTAATCTAACAACATTCCATAATGATTGATAATCTCTTAATTCAAGAGTACAATCAGTACCAATGAAAATTTGAGTGATATCAACATCAAGATAATTTGTAATTGTAATATCATATTGAGTGAATAATACACCACTATTATCTCTCCATTGAGCCATTTGATTACTTCTTAAATTGACATCTAAGCAATGAACTATTTCAACGCAACTACAGAAACCTCTTAAAGTATGACAGATTCTACCGACACCACATGGAGAAGTACCACAACCATAATGATTAGCATTAACCAAAGAAATGGCAAGCAAAAAAGCGCATAAGAAAACTAAGAATTTCATTATTTATATTTTTTTAAATATTTTTTTTAAATTTAATATTCTTTTTTTAAATTTGATTAAGAGATGTTTGATTTTTAATTTTAGGAAAAAAAAAATTAATTTATACTTTTTTCTTCAACAAATAAAAAAAAAAAAAAAAAAAAAAAAAAGAGTAATTAGTATTTGTTAAAATAAACATGGATTAAAAATTAACGTTTTTTTATTAATTTACCAAGTTGAGAAGAGAATGGAGCATTTATATGAAATTAGGCTATTAATAAACCAAAGATATTAATAATTTACAAATATAAACAGTACAAATAATGGGGTTGGTGTTAAAAAAAACAATAAAAATAAAAATATAAAAAATAAATAAAAAAATAAAATGAACCACTCTATTTAGTGGTCGATAATTTTGAAAACAACAGATTTACCTAAAAATAACATCATTTTTTAAAACTACAATTGCTATAAATGTATCTAGATGATTTTAAATTTTCTTGGGATCTTTTACTTTTTTTTATAAAAAATGGGTATTACTTGTAACAGAACTTGAAATTTCACAAAAAGAATGCAATTAATAAATTCATTTTTTTAGGGTAACTGTACATATCAATTTTTCAATAGTAAAAAAATAAAAAAATTCAAATATCAAAGAACAATAAAAAATTCAAAATTAAACTAAATTAAATTTATTAACAAAATAAAGCAATAATAATATTAAAATTTATTTTTTTTATTTTTTTATTTTTTAATTTCTAAACCAAGAAATAACTATATACAAATGTAAACATAATAAAAATTGTTTTTTAATAGGTTACAGCTAAGATTGCCATGTTTGGTAATCTATCTCCTCTTACAATGAAACCGAATGTATATGATCTGTAATAATTATTAAAAAATGTTAGATGTAGAAAAAAATTTATTAATAATAATAATAATTTTAGTACGTACGCATCCTTATTAATTGAATGTTGATATGATGGAAGAGTGAGTTCTCCATTTGGTAATCTAACAACATTCCATAATGACTCATAATCTCTTAATTCAAGAGTACAATCAGTACCAATGAAAATTTGAGTGATATCAACATTGAGATAATTTGTTATGGTAATATCATATTGAGTGAATAATACACCACTATTATCTCTCCATTGAGCCATTTGATTACTTCTTAAATTGACATCTAAGCAATGAACTATTTCAACACAACTACAGAAACCTCTTAAAGTATGACAGATTCTACCGACACCACATGGAGAAGTACCACAACCATAATGATTAGCATTAACCAAAGAAATGGCAAGCAAAAAAGCGCATAAGAAAACTAAGAATTTCATTTTATTTTATATTATTTTTTTATTTGTTTTTAAGAGGTTTTGATTTTATTTGTATTTAATTAATTATATAAAAAAAAAAAAAATCTATTTATACCTTAATTTTTTCACCAAAATTACTTATTAAAATTATAAAAAAAAAAATAATAAAAATAAATTATTACTTGTTAAATTTGTAATCTGACTATTTTTGTTGTATAAAATGATGGTAAAAAAATAGCATTGTTATATTCATTAATTTGTAATTCTCTGAACGGATAAATATTCATTTTCCCAATGTAAATATATATTTACTGTTGTTGAACATATCCATGTCTAAATATTAATATTACCATTTACTTGTTTGTAATTTAACCAAATGATAAAAATGTGTGGTAATATTAATTGAGACATGGTGGTGAAAATAAATAAAAAAAAAAAATAATAAAACAGAAAAAAAAATTAGTGTTTTTGGGTGGATGCCATTTTTTTTTTTTTTTTTTTTTTTTTTTTCATCTGCTATCTATTGTATTTCTTTCCAAATATAGATAAAAAAAATTATAACAAAATAAATAATGATAGACGCCTTTGTAATCTAAGAATATCAATTAGTTTGGTGGTAATTAAAAAAAAAAATATATATCATGGACCAAATAATATCATGTTTTCAACATTAATTTTTTTTTTTTTTTTTTTTTTTTTTTTTTTTTTTTTTTTATTCTCACTATTTTTACTATTTTATTTAATGCTTTTTTTTTTGTACAGATTTATATTTGTTTATATTATTATATTTATGTTAATACAAATGAAGTAAATCACTATTTTCAGATTGGGATAATGATTTCTTTGCTTTCTTTAATAATTCTAATTTATAAATACATTCGTTTCTCTTTGCAACCACCAATTCATTCTCTCTAAGTAATTGATCTACTGATGATTGATCATATAATGAGTCTATTAATTCCTTTTGAAGGATATCCTTTGATTTATCAATTAATAATAATGATATTAATTTCATAGTATTTTGTTGAAGATTAAATTGGGCGATATCATTATAAGCTAATAATAATTTTCTAAGTAAATAAATTTGTTTCTTTTCATCCTCTGTTATATCATTAAGTCCATATTGTTCTAAATTGAATTTTTTATCTTCAACTATTAAATTTTGTTGTTTTTTTGAATTTTGTTGATATTGAATTTCATATTGTTGCTGTGGTTGTTGTTGTTGTTGTAGTTGTTGTGGTGGTTGTTGTGGTTGTTGTGGTTGTTGTTGTGGAGATGATCCAAATATTCTCGATAAGAAACCTGGTTGTTGTTGTTTTTGATTTTGTTGTTGATATTGTTTTTGTTGTTGGATTTGTTGTTGTTGTTGTTTAATTTGACTGTCTATTGGGTATGAACGATCGATATTGTAAGGATTTAAAGCATCATTGTAAGGATTAGAGTTTTGTGATAATGACGATGATGATGACGATGATGAAGATGATAAATGTTTTGAAGTTGTTGGAAAAGTACCTTGTGGTACAAATGAAGCTGAAGAAGAAGAAGCCAACAAGTTATTTAATTGATGAACATAACTTGGATGATTTGTATTAATGAATGACATTTCAGCATCAACCATTTGAGAGATTGATTGATTACATTCTTTTAATAATTTTCTAAGTGAATTATTTGATACTTCAACTATACGTTCCTTTAAAACTGGGAATCTTGATAAAACATTTGAATAATCAGCTTGTGTTAAAATTCTTAATAATTCATCTAAAACATATTCGGATGTTTGAATCAATGGTTCTCTAACTCTTTCCAATTGTTTACGAATGAGTGAATCGAATATTTTTTGAGGTATAAACATTGTTGAACCAGAGTTTCTAAGTGCAATTTTTAATTGTTGATCTGATAACCAATCAAATGGTTGTTCCTCAATACTGCCACCCACAAGGCCATGGTGATCATTATTATTAGATTGAAAAGCCTTTGAAAAGATGTATCTTATACGTGCACCACCATTGAATTCATTCAATACCAACTCTTCATTGGTACCATCTAAATCTGCTCTATATTTTCTAGAGAATTCATTTAGAATATCAAATAGAAGTCTAGATTTTTCAGATACCCTAAGTGGTATTGGTTCACCGTATTTCTCTAAATCAGATTCATATTTTTTAATGAGATGTCTAATTTGATTCTTCACCGATGGGAATGTATCACGAATATGTCTTGTTAATATTTTACTACACTTTTGAGCCAAATATTGAGTACCCAATTGATTAGTGATTCTATTATAGACTGGATGTTGATCAAACCATTTTGATTCATCAACTAACATTTTTTCAATTGGTTTTTTATTGAGTATATCTTGTTGTGATCTATTGACAACACCAACAAATCCCAAATTCAATGGTATTGAATTACCTAAAAGAATGTCGATTGCATCAGTACCTTTATCCATTAGATCCAATTTAGTTAAAACACCAATAGTACGTTTGCCTAATGGATCTACCTCTTGAGCTAACTTTAATGCATCTGATGTTACAATATCTTGATTGGCAGGTGTAATAGCTAAAATTATTGAATTTGGATTACTAATATGATTAATAATCATTGATTTAATCTTTTCTTCAATATTGGGTGGTTGATCTTCAATAGCAACACGTGTTAAACCAGGTAAATCAACCAATGTTAATGGGATAACCTTTGGTGAATAAATCTTTAATACAATTGGTTCTGATGATATATCTTTATTTGGTCCTGCAATTCTTTCTGTCTCTCTTTCAATCTCTTCTTTTATCTCTTTGAAATTAAATTTCTTTGTTCCACTATGTCCAAATTCCCCCCATTCTTCATCAATATCATCATTGATTGTATTATTATTATTATCATCCTCTTCATTCTCTTGCTCTTGTAATTGATCAATGTTTGAATTTCTTGTGGTTTGATATAATTGTAATACTAATGGTCTTCTAGTTACTAAGCCACTACCTCTTGGTAAGAAATCACGACCTACTAAATTCTCTAATACTGAACTTTTACCAGACGATTGTGATCCAACAACAATAATTTGTGGAAGTGTAATCTCTGATCCAATTAATGACGCATTCTCTTGTAATTTATTAATAATTGGTAAAAGTGAAGATCCAATTGGCTCATTAATAACTTCATTATTATTTTTAAATAATTGTTGTTGTTGTTGTCTAGCATAATTTAATTTTGTACTTGAGTAAAAATGTTTCATAACTTTTTTATCAATATTTTGATTGTTAAAAAATTTACTAATATTATTATTATTATTATTATTATTATTAATATTTATATTATTGTTATTATTTTTATTATAAATTTTTAAATTATTTTGAAATTCATTTTGGAATTTTATTGAGTCTGATTGAAAGTTATTTGATGATGAATAATTTTTATAATTTTTATTTCTAATATTGTAATTATATGTTAATCTATTGATTATAATCGGATAAATATATTGTTGATAATTTATTGCAACGCTTGATGTTTTTAATATTGATGATGAACTCAACATTTTATATTAAAACTACTATTATTTTCTTTGTTTTTTTTTTCCCCTTTAATCTCTTTGTTTTTTTTTTTTTTATATTTAAAAAAGGTTTTATTTTTATTATTTATTTGGTTTTATGTTTGTGTCTTGTTTTGAAATATTTTGCGCAAATTTAATTTGGATTTTTTTTGTTTTTTTTTAATTTTTTAAATGAAAAAAATGAATGAAAAAAAAAAATAAAAAATATAAAAAAAATAAAAATCCAAATAATAATTTGTTGTTTTTCTTTGAAAAATGTGTCAACATAGTAATTATCATTATATTTATTTTGAATTTTATTATTAGCTTTAATCCATGAATTACAAAAATTAATTTATAATTAGAAATTAAAAATTAAAAAAGAATAAAAAATATTTTAACGATAAATCTAAAATATATCAAGTAATATTTCAAATGATTTTAAAGAGTTTGAAAAATTACTATATATATTTTATTTTTTAATAGCTGAGGATTGCTTTTTTTTTTTGAAAAATTAAAAAAATATGGAATATGTTTTATAAATAGAGAGTAAATAACAAAATTTCTATTATTATAATTATAATTATTATAATTATTATTATTATTTTATTCTTTAAAATGGTCAAATATCCATTTTTATTTTTTTTTTTTTTGGGTGTCAAAAAAAAAAAAAAATTAAAAAAAAAAAATTAAAAATTAAACACATAAAGTGATTTGTTTAAAAAACTACACACAAAAGAAATAATAAAAAAAAAAAATAAAAAAAAAAAAGAAATTATATGATTTGTGAGTCATAACTGAGAAAAAATTGGTTGCATAATGGGGTAGGCTTATTAAAAATTTTAAAATTTTAAAAAAAAAAAAATAAAAAAAAAAAAAACTTTTTTTTCAAAATTTTTTTTTATGAAGTGGTCAACCTATTTTTACACTTAATAATACTTCAAAAATTAAAAAACAAACCTCTACTGATATTATTATATTATTTGATTTTTTTTTTTTTTCAAAAAGATTTTAGTTAAAATATAATAAAAAGAGATGGAGTATAACAAAGGAAATACAGGTTATAATTCAGGTGAAAATTACCCATCAATGGGTAAGTAGTAATAATATAACATAATCACTAAATAAACAAAGCAGAGACATAGAGATAGGAGGAGAAAATGGGAGAAAACGATAGAAAGAGGATAGAAAAAGAGAAATATACATAAAAAACGAAGAGATATGTATACTTTGTTATTAACCCCAAAATTTTATTTATACATATGCGATAAATTTAGATCAATACAACTATAATCAAGGCAATATGGGTAATATGGGTAATATGGGACAACAATATCAACCACCACCACAACAGCAACAACAACAACAACAAAATAGTAATAGCGGATTTGGATTCCCATCACCAACACTTTATAATATGAACGCACAACAACAACAACAACCACAACATCAACAAACATCACCAATGTATGGTAATAATGGTGGTTTCAATCAGTTCAATAATAATGATGTACGTTATAGACATATATTATACCAATTTAACTCTTTAAAAACTTTTTATGTAATGTTTTTAATAATTTTTTTTTTTTTTTTTTTTTTACTAGAATTCACATTTCTCACCACCACAACAAGGTGATATGTCAAGACAATTTATTTCACAAATTAGTGACAATCCATTAACACAAGCAGGTTTAACTTATGGTTTAAATTATGGTCAAACTTTATTTTCAGGTGGCAAACAATATGTAGATTCAAATGTGAGTGTTTTAATGAAAAAAAAAAAAAAAAAAAATAATCAAAAAAAAAAGAAAAAAAAGATAAAAAGAAAAGAAGAAAAGTTTATATTAATAATAACTATTATTATTATTATTATTATTATTTTTAATTTTAGTTTGGAAAATATTTTTCATTTTCAACATTAAAATCATACTTTAATGTAAATAATTCATATGTATTTAATAAAATAAAATTATTGATATTCCCATATACTCAAAAGACATGGAAGAGAAGAATCGGTAGAACAAGCGATGTAGATAGTTATCTTCCACCAAGAGATGATATCAATTCACCAGACTTATATATTCCTTTGATGGCATTCATCACTTACTTTTTGTTGTATGGTTTCCAAATGGGTATGGAAAAGAAATTCTCTCCAGATTATTTGGGTGCTTGTATTACCAAGGGTATCATTATATGGGCTTTCGAATTATTAGTCTTTAAATGTGGTTTCTTTTTTTCAAACTCAGGTTCAATTCCATTCTACGATATGATATCTTATTCTGGCTATAAATATGTTTTGTAAGTAGTTAATTAATTAACCAATAACTAATAGTTAATAATTAAAAATAATCATTACTTTTTTTTATTAATGTTTTAATGTTTTAATCTTTTTTTTTTTCTCAGGATGGTTATATTCCAAATATCATCAATTTTATTTGGTAGTTATGTATCTTACATTATAAAATGTGTTTTATCAATATCAATTGTATTTTTCATGTTAAAAACATTAAGATTAGTTTTCTCATCAGTTTCCAACAGCCATGACCACATTTCCCCAGATTATTATGAATCTAGTAAAGCAAAAAATTACTTTGTATTTGGTTTTTCCGTTTTTCAAGCTGTGTTATGTTTTTTTATTTAATAAAATAAAAATATAAAATGAAAAAAAAAATAAATAAAAAAAAAAAGTAGAATATTTAAAAATAAAATATATAAAAATAAAATGTATAACAAAATAAATAAAAAAGAGATTTAATTTTAATAATTTCTATTTTTTTTTATTTTTTTTTAACTTTTTTTTTTTTTATTGTTTTTTTGTTTCCATTTTCTTTCTTTCTTTCTTCGACCTTTGCTGTAGTATATAAATTTTTTGTTGTTTTTTTTTTTAATTCTTTTTTATTTTTTTCTTTTCGAAATAATCTTATTTAAAGACCACCACGTAAAGCTAAAACTAAATGAAGAACTGAACCACCTTCAATTGAATATTCTTGAGCAGTCTTTTCGTCACCCCTAGAATTTTGATGATAATAAATAAAGAAATAAAGATAAAATAATAAAAACAGAGATTAGTATGTTGTTTTGAAACAATCTAAATAAGAATTTGTTATTCTTACATTTGTTTACCACCAAAAATAAGTCTTTGTTGTGATGGTGGGATGCCTTCTTTTTCTTCAACTCTTTCTTTAATACGTTGGATCTAGATTTAAAATATAAAATTAATACTTAATTTTCACCCAATTATTATTATGAAAGGATGAAGATCATCATTTTTCCAAATTATTTCTCATTTTGTATAGGTACCTTATCTGTTGGGTCGATATCGATTTCAATTTCTTTACCAGTTAAAGTTTTTACTTTAATTAACATTTTATGTATGTGTATATGTGTATATGTAATTATATAAATACAGAGGAGAAAAAAAAAGAGATATATAAATATAAATTTGATTTATAAATTGCAAAAATAAAAAAATTGAAAAAAAAAAAAAAAAAAAAAATGATTTTTTTTCAAAATTAAATTTTTTTTTTTCTATTTTTTCCCTTTTTTTTTTAATTAATTTTTTCAAACTTAAGTTTGGTGGTTTGCACTATTATTACAACTATTTTTTTTAAAAAAATCCATAATAAATTTATTATTTATTTTTATTTTTTATTTGAATAATCTCTCTCACCAAATATAGCACTACCAACACGGACACTTGTTGAACCAAATTCGATCTTCATTTTCGTTTTGTTTCGATGGGAAAAAAAATAAAAAATAAATAATTAATATTTTTTTGAATTTCCACTAAAAAAGAAAGTTGAAAGAAAAAAAAAAAAAATACATACAGCAGGTTCAAAATCGTGACTCATACCCATTGACAATTCAATTGAATCTAATGATATATTTAATTGTTTTGAAATATTATTTTTACAATCTACCAAACATTTGAAATCTGGTTGGTCAGGTGTAGCATTTGGACTTCCAATTGTCATTAAACCTAAAAAATTTAATACATTTTTGCAATTCTCATCCTCTAAACAATGCTTAACCAAATCTAAACATTCCTCTGGTTTACAACCACTCTTTGATTCTTCACCACTTGTATTAACTTGAATCATAATATTTAATTTTTTATTATTATTATTATTATTATCATCACTATTTGATAATGATTTTGCCAATTTATCTAAAATCTTTTTATTTTCAACAGTTTCAATAACATATAAATTCTTTACTGATGTTAATACCTTTGCTTTATTTGATTGAATACTACCAATAAAATGCCAATTAATTTCTGATAGTTCTGATAATTCTTCAGATTTTGTGACCAATTCTTGAATCTATTTTTTTTATTAAATATATATATGATATTTTGATATTAATATCCTATATACACAGAGCAACTCCTTTTCTATATTTGAATGGGTAAACTATTAATTATTGTGAACTACATACATAATTTTCACCGAAATGTCTATGACCTTTATCATATAATACTCTAATCATTTCAATTGGTTTTGTTTTACTAACTGCAACTAATTTAACATTATGTTTATCGAATTTGTTTGAAATGATTTCAACTCTATCCTTAATATTCTTATAGTTTGAAATTAATTCTTTTACATCATTTTCATCCATCATCTTTTTAAATAGAAGATCTTTGATTCTCTTATTACTGTTGGTTGTTGTATAATAAAATTTTGTTGTCGTTGAAAGTTTTTTAATTGTATTATTATTTCGAAAAATAAAAAGCATACTGTTGAGGGGGTGTGTTCAAACAAAAAAAAAAAATTTTAAAAAAAAAAAAATAAAAATAAAAAAAAAAAAAAAAAAGAGAATTTAATAAAAATAATAATATAATAATTAATTAATAACTTTTGAAATTAAATTCCTATATTAATATAATTAGAGTAAAAAAAGAACAACAATATCAAAAAAAGGCCTAAATAAATTTAATAATATATTTATTAAAAAAAAACAAAATGAAAAAATAAAAAAAAAAATCCTTTTATTAAATTAGTTATTTTTTGTTTTTTAAGAAGAAAAACTTTTAAAAAAATAATTGGTAATAAATAATTACCAATTTTATGTTTTGTTTAAACAAAACAAGGGAAATAAAATTTTTTTTTTCAATTTTTTTTTTCTTTTCTTTTTTTTTTTTTTTTAAAAAATTATAAACCACACATATAAAAACAATTGAGAACACAAAATGTATGGGTTACCAAAGAATGTAAATAATCATAATAGTGGTGTGGGTTTACCACCACCAGTTATAAGTGAAATGATAATTAAACTATCGAATAGAGCAATGGAGAAATATAGTGGTATTATAGGTAAAACCTATTCAATAGAGGAAGTTTCAAAACATAATAAAAAAGATGATTGTTGGATAATTGTTAATAATAAAGTCTACGATATGACCGAGTATCTACTTTATCACCCAGGTGGACCAAACCTTTTATTTAAATGCGCAGGTAAAGATGCTACCGATGATTTTGAAGGAATGTTTCATTCAAGAAATGCAAAAGCAATCTTGGAAAGATTTTATATTGGCAAAGCTTCTTCTTCTTCTTCAATACTTTTAACACCAAATTATAAACCGCCACCATCATTCTCTTCATCAAAACAATTTTTAGTACCAACAACAACAACATTATCTACAACAACCACAACATTATCTACAACAACAACTGCAGCGGCAATTTCATTATCAAAAAATAAAAAAATAATACTATCAAAAGTTAAAATTGATAAAAAGATTAAATCAACAGAAAATACATATCATTATTTTATAGAGATACCTGAGGAACATAGAGATTTAGAATGGATATCACCATTATCACATGTATCATTAGCAAAATGTATTGACAATAATAATAATAATAATAATAATAATGAAGATTTTGATAACTGTTCATTTAAAAGTTATACACCAATAAAACAAACAAAAGATAAGAAATATTTAGAGTTTTTAATTAAAGGTTATGAACATGGTGATGTTTCAAAACATATTCATCAATTGAAAGAGGGTGATCATATTTTATTGAAAGGTCCAATTGAAACTGCTGATAATTTCGATTTTGAAAAACAACAAAACTATTTATTGATGATAGCTGGTGGTACTGGTATAACTCCAATGATTCAAATAATTTTAGAATCATTCTATGGTGATAATAATAGTAATAATAATAGTTTAAAATTCATTTTAATTTATTCTTCAAATAATGAAAATGAAATAATTTATAAAAATGAATTAGACGAAATTTCGAAACAATTTAAAGATAGATTATTTATACATTATGTAATAACAAAACCATGCAATAGTATTGTTGATAAATCATTTAAAAAGGGTAGAATTAATCAAGATATGATTTTAACTTGTTTAGAACCAATAATTATTAAATTAATACCAAAGATGGTGACCGATTCAATGGAAATTTTAGTTTGTGGTCCAATAGATTTTAATAAGTCAATTTCAAAAGAGCTTTCAAAGATTGGTTTTAAAGATAATCAAATTCATATATTGCAATAATAGTGATAATAATTAAATTTATAATCGTAAAAAAAAAAAAAAAACAACAAAATAGATTTATACAATAAAAAATTGTGTATGCCACCTCTGGAGCCAATCGAATTTTATATGAATCGACCAAATCTGACCTAAACTGATCTTTTTTTTTTTTCAACTTTTTGCAAATTTTTCATCCTTTTTTTTAATTTTATTTTTATTTTTATTTTTATTTTTATTTTTATTTTTTATTTTATATTAATTTTTTTTTTATTTTTTTTTTTTTTTATTTTTTTTTTTTTTGTAGAAAAACGTTGTGTTAAATTGTAACCATCACACCGACCACCATAAATAATAACAATAATAATAATTAAATATTATTAACTTAATTTTGATGGTCTTTATGTATATTTAAAAAAAAAAAAAGTAGGGGAAAAAAAAAAAAACTATTTATTTATATAAAACAAAAAAAAAAAAAATCATGAAATTTATAAAAAATAAAACCATAATATTATCAATTATAGTTTTAATTTCATTTATAATTAATAATACAAATGGTCAATATGCTTCTGGTATGTGTGGTATATGGAGAGGAAAATAATAAGCAAAATTTGTAGTTTTGAACGATTATAATAACATTAGTTATTTTTTTATTTTTGTTTTATTATTATTGTTCTTATTTGTTTTTATTTTTATTTTTTTTATATAAATTTTTTTAGACCCATGTTCGAGTATTCATACAGAGCCAAGCGGATTCATTTCAACTAATAGATCGATACCACAAACATGTTGGAAAATCATACCAACAACAGGTACAGCTTATTTAATAGATGATATTACAGTTACTTTTATTAATGCGACAATTCCAGTTAATAATACAATTAAATTCATTGGTGGTTCAAATATTTTAACAGATAGTCCTATTGTAACCTTTGAAAATGGTACATACAATCAAATGTTCAATCAAACTTCAACAAATAAAGGTGTGTTTGTTATATTTTTAGATGGTGATAATGCAAATGATATTGCCTCATTTACTGTTTATTATACTTCATCTTCAGGTAAATATATTAATATTAATTTAAAGGTGTGAAACTATAGTTTTTTATATTAATACAAAAGTTTAATCTTTTATATATATTCAGAGAAACATTTAAAACCATCAGTAGTTGGTCTATTATCAGTTGCAGTGGCATTTGCTGTACCACTTGTAGTTTTTACTCTTACAAGATGTTTAATTCCAAATTCAGCAAGTAAAGAAAGAGCCATATCTATAAAGAAAGCAATATTTTGGTGCAGTTTCATTTTAGGACTTGTATTCTTGGCAATGATATTAAGTAGAAAAGTTGTTTAAATTATAGTTTGGTTGTGTACACTGTATGTCAAAGTTTAGAAAAAGAAAGAACAAAAAAAAAAAAAAAAAAAAAAAAAATCCAACAAAGAGTAAATATCAATAAAATGTATAATAAATAAAAACAAAAAGAATTAAAATTGCAAAATTATGCATAACAAATTTTTAAAAAAAATATGTTGTTTCAATTTAGTATTATTATCATATAATTATTATCCTACCACTCCATTATTTTATTATTTCAAAATTTTTTATAATATTTTTTCTTGATGAAGTCCATTATTTTTTTAATTTTCTTATTCTTGAATGTTCAATAGTAGAAAATCCATTACCAACTACAGAAGATAACGATGATGGTTTCCATACCGGACGATGATGAATAACTGCCATTGATTCGTAGGATGATGATAATCCAGATTTCACCTAAAAATAAAAACTTGAATGGTAATTTAATGAAATTACTAGGTGATATGTCAAATGATGACGATGAATCTTCGGATACACAAGTACAACCCAAACCTTAACTACTTTGACATCATCGCCAACTAATCCTACCACTACTAATTCCAATATCACACAAGAACAAAAAGACATGCTACCACTACCACTACTACCAACAGACAAGCTACTACGCCAACTAATACTACCACTACCAATGCCTTTGTCTGCAATTAAATGTATTAAACGGTTGGGTCGGAGTTGATGATGAGTAGTAGCTGGTCTGTTTGTAGTAGTGGTAGCAGGTCTTCTTATTTTTGCTGCAATATTGGTAATATAGTAATGAGGTACTTTCAAAGATTTAAACCTAAGAATTGTAAATTATAATTTTATATAATCAATCATCATAATTCTTTAAATTATAATATAATAATATCAAATCAAAAAAAAGTTTTCTTGTTAAAATTTTTTTTGTTTAATCTAATAAAAAATAATGATATATTTTCTTATTTGTTTTTCGAAATGGGTAAATAATTTTAATCAAAATATAATAATTTGTTGAATTTGATATGTTTTGCTTAAACATTTTCATTTTCAAAGTAAATTTCTAATTTACAAAATTTAAATCTGTGAAAGTACCTCAATATATTTAACTAGCTTGCTAGCTAGTTTTTTTGGCGTAAAAGACATCTTGGATAAAAAAAAAAAAATTAAAGAAATAAAGGTAATCTCTAGGTTGTTTATTTTATGAGAATAAATTAATTATGTATATACAAGTTGTACAATTTTATTGAATTTTTAAAGAAGGGGTTTATATTTATTGTTATATGTTACTGCATCGGTTTCGTTTTATAATTTGGTGATTACGTAAATTTTTTTTTTTTTGTTTTTTTTTTGTTTTTTGTTTTTTTTTTTTTTGCAACTATCTACTATTAATTTCTTTTCATTCTTTCTATCCTATCATTATTATAATTAACTTTTTATATTTCTTATTTCTTTCTTTCTTTTTTTTTTTGCCATTTATTATATGTGGAAGAGGAAAAAAAAAGAAGTATTTTAAGAAGGGGATAAGGAAGAATCATAACAAGGAAGAATTTTCAAGAATGTGAGGAAACTAAAGAATAAATGATTGCATACGTTATTAAAAGAAAAAATATAAGGAAAAAGGATTTATATATTTTCGTAAAGATATCCATTTTCTAAAAGGTTTATGATAAGATAACCTTTCTGTGCTTGGATGCTTCTGCTTCGTCCAAATCTCTTTGGTAAGCAAATGCATACCAACCCATAGCACAAACAGTGAAAGCCTATTGAAAAAAAAAAAAAAAATTAAATTAATATTGTTTCTAATTGAAAAAAAAAAGAAAAAAAAAAAAAAAACTTACTTGAGCCCAAATTCTTCCTTTTAATAAACGATTTGTGGTGAGTTGGCTACCACCTTTAGAATGGTTATAAATACCAGCTGTTAAGGCGACAATGGTAGCAGCCAAACCACCAACTAATACGTAATCTCTTTTAACACCGTCAGCAATAGTCTTTGGTGGTGGTGGAATGGTGAACTTTTTAGACAAAGTTGAAAAAGCGGATTGTGGTTGTTGTGGAGTTGATGCAGATGTATTGTTATTTTCTTCAGTCATTTTTTTTTTTTATTTTTTTTATTTTTTTTTTTTTATTTATATTAAAAAAAAACTGATTTATATATATGTATGTATTTAATTAATTTTTTTGTTTGTTGTGTTTAATATTTTATTTTGTAAAAAATATCTTATTTTTAAAAATGAAAAAGAAAAAAAAAAAAAAAATTCTTTTATATTTTTTTTTTTTTTTTTTTTCAATAATTTTTAATTTTTGTTTTTTTTAATTTTTTTAATTTTTCTCCTTTTTTTTTTAATTTATTTTTTTATTTATTTTTTTTTTTTCTTTTTGGACACGCAAAAAAATCGTAATGTTTAAAAAAAAAGAAATTTTGAAATCTCGACCAAATTACCAGCAAAAAGGAAAAACGTTTCCCAAATCAAAATGAAATTTTTTATTTTATTTTTTTTTAATGAAAACGACCCAATATAATCGAAAAGGAATAAATGTAACCGAAGTAATGAATATCTGATCATTCTTTGTTTTAATTTATTAATTATAAATAAGACTTAAAAAAAAAAAAAAAAAAAAAAAAAAAAAAGAAATTTAATGAAAATTCATATAATAGAATTTATATGAAATGAGTTTTTTTAATTTTTTTTAATTATTTTTTTTAAAAATTTTAATTATTTTTTTTAATTTTTAATTTTTTTTATAAAATTTTTTTAATTTTTTTTTTTAAATTAAAATTTTAATTTAAAAAAAAAAAAAAATAAAAAAAACTTTGTTAAATTAAAAAATTATTATTGTGTTTTGATTTAGAATAAGAAAATAAAAAAAAAAAAAAAGAAAAATGATGAATATTAAAAAATCATTAAGGATTGGACTATTAAAATGTGATTCATTTGTTCCAGATATTAAAAATAAATTTGGAGATATTGATACACAATTTAAAAATCTATTAAATAGTAATACCAAATCAATGGATATTGATTTATCGGTATTTGAAGTTGCCAATGATCAATTCCCAAGTAAAGAAGAGTGTTTAGATAGACAAAAATTCCAAGGATTCATTATTAGTGGTAGTAAAAGTTCAGTGAATGATGATAAAGATTGGATTAAAAAGCTAAAGGAATACATTCGATTCTTTTCAGAGAATAATGTCAAAACCATTGGTGTTTGCTTTGGACATCAAGCCATTGCAACTGCATTAGGTGGAAAGGTATCATTAAATCCAAAAGGTTGGACTGTTTCAGATTATAGAATAGATTATATTAATGATTCAAACTTTGATAAGGAGAATCCATTAGTATTTAATGATATCGTTAAACAACAACAAAAACAACAGCAACAATCATCATCATCATCAAGTCATTTAAATATAATTTGTATCAATAAAGAGATTGTAACTGATATACCTAAAGATTTTAAAATTTTTGCGAAAAATGAAAGATCTGATAATCAAGCAATGTATTTTAAAAATCAATTCTATTCTTTCCAAGGTCATCCAGAATATACACCAGAATTAATTAAAGCTACAATTCTATCAAGAAGAGGAATTATACCAGATGATGTTATTGAAGATGGTGTTAATAGAGCAAATAATTCAAATATTGATAAATCTACTTTTGCAAATGGTATGATTGATTTCTTTGTTGAAAAATAATAAAAATTAATTGTAATAAATTATTTCATATATTATTATTATTTATTTTACAAAGTTAAATAGTATTATTATTTTAATTTTATTTTAATTCCTTTTTTTTTTTTTTTTTTTTTTTTTTTTTTTTTTTTTTACAAATCAACTGTAGTTAATTTTATAAATTGATTTCTTTGTAAATTAATTGGTTTAATCATTATTGTTGATAATAAGAACCAAATTACAGCGATGGTGAAAGCAATAGTATAGCCAAGTACTATATTAGACTTGAAAGAATTGATGATCAAACCAGAGATTGCCGGTGCTATAACTTGAGGAACTACCAAAGATTGATGCCAAATACTTAAATCCTTTGCAACATTTTCAGGTGGTAAAACATCCAAAGCTAATGCATAATCAACGCCTTGATAACAACCATAGCCAACACCAAAAAGACCACTGAATAAAAGTACTAATTTTAATGAGGGTAAAAACGATAAAACTATGAAACCACATGTAATCAGTGTCATAATACTACAGCTTATATAAACCAATAGTTTTCTACCATATTTATCCGATAAAGGTCCACCAATGATTGCGCTTGGAATACTTGTTAAAATAATCAATGAAAGTATTGCCGATGTATAAAGTTCTTTACTAGATTGATCCACATGAATAATATCAGTTAAATAGTAACCAAAGAATGGTAGAATACTATAAATACCCATCTCTTGCATGAATCTTGTAATTATTACCCAATAGAAATCTTTATATATTGAACGTGGCAAATAGAATGAATAAATGAATCTTTTCCAAGTTATTTTCTCCACATTATTTGGTGATTGAGGTATCTCTTTTATATGAATCAAAGTTGGGAGAGAAAGTAAACCCAATAACAACACCAAGAAACTATAGGTTACAATAAATGATTTTGTATAGGTAATTAATAATGCAGTGCCTACAACACCCACCAATTGACCAATTGCATTAGAGAATGCTAGATAACCTGAGGCAATACCATACTTTGATTTAGGAACAATGTCAGGCATTAAGCCATTAAATGGTGATGTACCCCACATTATACCAAATTGAATACCCATTAGGAACAACATGAATGCGTAAATATTGTTTGCTGTACCTGTTAGAAACAATGATATCATCGCTACAACGGTACCAGATGCAATGAATATCCTTCTTTTTCCAAATCTATTAGTACAATGATCTGATAGAAACCCACTTAAAGGCCCTGCCACAATCGATGTCATTGCACCCAATATAGGTAGTAGTCCAACGTATTTCGCTTTATTCTCTTCTCCACCAATTGATTCAATTTGACTTGGCCAAACTAATGATATCAATCCACCCATTGCTGCTGATGATGCTAACCAATATGATGATAAACATAAATAAAATATTACACCTCTTATACCTTTAGGTGGTTCTTTAATTCCTTCTTTTAAAATATCACCACTAACACCACCATTTGAAAATATTAAATCACCATCATCATATTCGTCATCTTCATAACTATTATCTAATTTTTTAAATTTAAAAGCTTTCTTTTGTTTAATATCTACATTTTTGTCTTCTTCACCTCTACCATCATCATATAATAGTTCATTATCTATTGAAAATATATTATTACTATTATTACTATTACTGTTGGTACCACTGTTATGTTTGTTGTTTTCACTATTATTTTCTATTATCAATGCAGAGTTTGAATTTGATAACTCATGATATTTATTCATTATTTATATATTATTTATATTTTCATAAATTTAAAATAAAATAAAAATAAAATAAAAATAAAAATTTAATAAAAAAAAGAGAGGAGAAAAAAAAAAAAAAAAAAAAAAGATATATGGTATGAAAATTTGTAATAAATTTTTTTTTTTTTTAAATTAAAATTTTAAAAAAAAAAATAAAATTTTAAAAAAAAAAAAATTTTAAAAATATCTTTTTTTTTAAATCGTTTTTTTTAATTTTTTATTTTGATTTAATATGTATCTTTCATATTTATTTAAAAAAAAAAAAAAAAAAAAAAAAAAAAAGTAATAATGGATAATTATATATATACATATTGAACTCGTTGGTTTCCAAAACACAAAAAAAAAAAAAATCTTTTCATTGATGATTTTAATTGGTTTTCAGACTTTTTTTTTTTTTTTTTTTTTTTTTTTTTTTTTTTTTTTAAATTGATTTATTTGAAAACGGTTGTCCTCTTATTTTTTTATTTTTATTTTTATTTTATTTTTTTTTCATCATTAATTTTTATTCGGAGCGGGTATCAACATTTTTTTTTTTTTTTTTTTGTTTTTTCGAAATCCAAAATACAAATTTATAATAATAATTACCAATTAATAAATATCTAAAATGAATAAATTTGTTGTGTTGTTAGTTTCAATGATTTTGATGTTAACAATTACAATTGTTAAATCAGATAATTTTGATCCATCAAAAAAAGCAGAATTTAGTTTTTATTGTGACACTTCATGTAACAATGATAAAGAATCACCAGCTGTAGTAACATTGGATGTTGGAAGTTGTCAATCTTATTCAGATCATTGCCAAAAAAATCCACAATCAATTAATATTTTCACAACCTATAATATCACCACTCAACTCTATACCTTTAATGCCTCAAGTCCATCAAATGCTCAATGTACTGGTGGCGTTACAGGTTATCCTGACCAAACCATTGGTTGTGATCAATGTTTTAGTTTTATGGGTGGTAATAAAGCAACTCTTAGATGTAGTGATGCTTCAACATTATTTTCCTCAAGTCTCATTGTAATTTCCCTCGCTCTTGTAGTTTTATTATTTTAAAGAAATAAAATAAACCCTATTTGATATTTACTATCAATAGTTATCTTTTTTTTTTAAACCAAAATAAAAAAATAATAACATAATATGTAACATATTTATGGTTTTTTTTTTCCATTTCTTAAACCATAAAAATGTGACATATTTTATTTTTTTAATTTTTTTTTATTTTTTTTTTTTTTCATTAATTTTTTTTTTTTTTTTTTTAATTTCAAAAAAAATTAATTTATTATGTGATATTTATATCACCTCTTCATTCATTCATTCATTCATTTTCATTCATTTATTGTATTTAATTTCTGAACATAGTCATTTTATTATCTATTAAAGTAAATATTAATTTAAAATCAAAAAAAATAAATAAAAAGAACTAAAATGCAAGTTCAACCAAAATATTTTGAAAAATCTCAATATATCGAAACATTGAATGGAAATAAAGTCAGTAAATCATCTATATTATGTGGTATTATGAACATTAGGCTACATGGTAAAACTATAATTAAGCCTGGTGTAATTGTTAGAGGTGATTTAGCATCAGTAAATATTGGCAGATTATCGATTATATCAGAGAATACAGTGATTAGGCCTTCTTCAAAGAAATTTAAAGGTTCATTGGTTTATTTCCCACAAAATATTGGTGATCATGTTTTAATTGGTGAAGGTTGTGTAGTTAGTGCTGCTTCAATAGGTTCAAATGTTTATATTGGTAATAATTGTATAATTGTAAGTTAATATTCTAATAATCATAATCATAATCTAATGATAATCAAAATCAAAAGTCATAATAATCATTATTATTATATATAGTTATTTTTTTTATATTAACAATAAAAATGATTATCAAAATTAATTTTTTATAATAGTCAAAAAGATGTATATTAAAAGATTGTTGTATTATCGCAGACAATACAATTTTACCACCAGATACGGTGGTACCACCATTTACATATTATTCCGGTACACCTGGCATTTATAAAGAGGATTTACCAGATTGTATAGAGCAGTTTCAAAAAGAATATACTACTTCACTTTATGAGTCATTTTTACCAAATACACCTGCCTCAAAAGGAATTTCAACTCCTACCAAATCACCAACTGCGGCAAGTGCAACATAAATATAGGTAAAATTTTGAAATAAAAATGAAATTGGTCTAAAAAAAAAAAAGAAGCAAAGGGTATTAAGTTTCATTTTTTTATATTTACACAAGAATAATGCTAGTATTATTCTTTTATTTATTGTGTTATTCGTTAATCTATTTCGTCACGTTTTGTTGTGGTTCTTGAGCCTTTTTTTGTTGATCTTGTTGTTGGTCCTGTTGTTGTGAAGGTGAAGGTGGAGGTGGAAGTGGTATTTGTTGTTGTGGAGGTTGTGTATTTTCCTGTTGTGGGCGTAGTGTTTGTTCTTGAGGAGATTCTATTTTTTCCTGTGTATTTTCTTGTTGTTGGAGAGGTTGAGAGGATGGGAGTGGTTGATATGGATATGGATGATGGGGGTGTGGGGGATATTGGTGACCATAAGGATATGGAGGATTATAAGGATGTGGGGGGTATTGATAGGGAGGTTGGTTGGAATGAATTATTTGATTTGGATGAATTGGTTGATTTGGATGAATGGGTTGATTTGGATGAATGGGCTGATTTGGATGAATGGGTTGATTTGGATGAATGGGTTGATTTGGATGAATGGGATGATTGGGATGAATGGGATGATTGGGATGAATTAGTTGGTTAGGGTTATTTGGTTGATTTGGTTGATTTGGTTGATTTATTTGATTTGGTTGGTGATGTTGGTGATGTTGGTGATGAGGGTAATATGGATAATGGTAATGGTATGGATATGGATAGGGAGGACGACTATAATA
The DNA here is from genome assembly GCA_036169595.1 of Dictyostelium firmibasis. Lineage (NCBI taxonomy): Eukaryota > Evosea > Eumycetozoa > Dictyosteliales > Dictyosteliaceae > Dictyostelium > Dictyostelium firmibasis. The sequence goes on along the minus strand of CM069765.1, from coordinate 3,469,500 downwards.
GCTATAATAAGGATGGTATTGGAAGGGTTGAGGGTGTGTCGGCGATGGTTGAGGTGGGTATTGTGGAGATTGTTTTTCACCATTGGATGTTTCATTACCTTCGATCAAATTTTTTTCGCTTGATGATCTATTTGAAACTGGTGATTGTGGTGGTTGCTGAGGAGATTGCAATTGTAGTTGTGGTGGTTGCTGAGGAGATTGCGGTTGTTGTGGTTGTGGTGGTTGCTGAGGAGATTGCGGTTGTTGTGGTTGTTGTTGCGGTGGTGGGTATTGGCCATATGGAAAATGTGGTGGATGCTGACCATAATGATGTGGGTGTTGGCCATATGGTGGATAATGTGGATGCTGACCATGGTGAGGTGGTTGTTGACCATATGGAGGATAATGTGGATGATATGGGTATGGATAGGGTGGTCTGGGAGGTATTTGATTATTTGGTGGGTGTTGAATTTGTTGATTATTTGGTGGGTTATGAGTTTGATCTTGTGATTGTTGATGTTCATGTTGATTTTTTAATTGTGGGGGTAATGGTTCTTGGTGAACCTGTGGATCTTGGTGGTGTAATGGAAAATTTTGGTCATAGTTTTTTCCCTCTATTTGAACATTTTTTTGTTGTTGATAGTTAATACCATTTGGTTTTTGGTCGTCATTATTATGTTGATAATTGTTTGAATCATTTTGTTGTGGATGACCATGATGATGTTGTGATTGATGTTGTTGTTGTTGTTGTTGTTGTTGTTGTAGTTGTTGTTGTTGTTGTTGTTGTTGTTGTTGTTGTAGTTGTTGTTGTTGTTGTTGTTGTTGTTGTTGTTGTTGTTGTTGTTGTTGTTGTTGTTGTTGTTGTTGTTGTTGTTGTTGTTGTTGTTGTTGTTGTTGTTGCTGTTGTTGTTGTTGTTGTTGTTGTTGTTGTTGTTGATCATGATCATGATTGTTGTGTTTTTGTAATCTTGGATCATTGGGTTTATTAGAACCATCATTGGTTTTATTTAGGGGTGGTTGCTTAGTAGTGATACGGTTTAGTGGGGTAGAAGTGGGATTATTAAACTTGTGAGCTTTTTTTGCAAGGAAATCTTTATTGATTCTTCTCATGACAGTAAAAGCTAAAAGTGTTGGGGGATATTCTGGATTTGGAATATATTTTTGAGGTAAAGATTTCGATTTAGAGTGAAAGATGTAAATGTATTCAACGACCAAATCATTGATTAAAGGAGGTGTCAAGAATGGGTTAGTGACACAAAGTGCATCTGCACTATTTGAGAGGGAATAGAGTAAATTGGAAAAATCTTTGTCTTGTGTATTTGCATTCTCTAGTACCAAAATTGAGGTGTCCCGAATTGTATGATTTGTTTTTTCAATCTCTTCTAAATGCTTTAAAACAAGATGATTGTGTCTTTGTTGATAAATATTTTTATTAGGTATTCTGTGATGCTCTAAATTAATCCAATTACTACCACCAATATAATATCCATTTAATAAATAGGACTTTGTGTCCTCTTCTTTATCACATTTGAATAAAAGATTACTCCAAATTGGCGGTTTACCATTTATTTCACCAATTGTTAACTTTTTATTGTTATCTCTACTCATTTGATTGCCAATACCATTGATTTTATTAATTAATTTACTATTATTATCATTATTACTATTACCATTCTCTTTTTGTGTATCAATAGTGGTTGATGTTGTTGTTGTTGTCGATATGGTGGTTGGTAGTGGTTGTGGAGAAACTGTGTTTGACGTTGAAGGATTTATTTGAGGTGTTGTGGTTGTATTTGTTATATTTGATTTATCCATCTGATCAGGAGGTCTATAGTTATCATCGTCATAATGCACAAGGAATTCATCCTCATATTCTCTATAATTATTATTATTATTATTATTATTATTATTATTATTATTATTATTATTATTATTATTATTATTATTATTATTATTATTATTATTATTATTATTATTATTATTATTATTATTATTATTATTATTATTATTATTATTATTATTATTATTATTATTATTATTATAATTATCAAGGCTACTATCAGTTAGAGTTGAATTTGCGTTTTTTTTAAAGTTATCCATTTCATTATACCTATTAAAATTATTATGGTTATTGTATTCTTTTTCTTTCTCAGGATATACATCTACATAATTATTATTATTATCTTTCTTTTTAATATTAATCATATCAGCATAATCATCGATTGGTGCATGATTTAATAAATCTATAAATTCATTTTTTATTGAGATTTTTCCATTATGATCTAATGGCCCTACCTCACCATTGATTGGTGAGCCAGTAATATTTGGTTGAAGTTGTATCTCACCTTTATGAGTTTTTTTATAATATGTTGTATCCTTTGGCAATAAACTACCTTTTATTGCCTAAATTAAAAATGATATTAATAAAATAAATTATTTTTTTGTTTTGTTAAAAAATTTAATAAAATTACCAATTCTTCAAATTCTCTTCTTTCTTCAGCTCTTTCTTTAGTTGCTAAATCTTGGATATCAAAGTTTTTAAGTTCCTCGGGTGTAACTTTTTTTGTGAGAATTCTTTCTTTTAAATTTGGATTATTTTTTATATTATGCTCAATGCTTCTTACCCTAGTTTTTTTAAATAAAGTTGAATTAGTAAACTTCTTTTTTTTTGTTTTTTTTTCATTCTTTTTTTTCACCTTTCTCTATATTTTTTTTTATCAATTCCATAAAAATAATTAAATAACTCGAGTTCAATTCCTTTTGCAATTATTTTAATATTTTCATACAGTGAATGGTCCGATCCAACTAATAATGCTTTGTTTATTAAATTGAAAGCACTTCTTCGATCTCTTTCTAATTGTTCGGTCTCTTCCGGTGTGGATCCAGAATTTGCATTATTGATATTATTGCTATTGTTAATGGAATATAAATTGTCTTTTTTTAGAAATGGTATATTGTTTTCTGATATTGATGTGGAAGTTTCTGAAGATAGTAATGTTGAGCTTGTTGCTAATGAATTTTCAGTTTGTGTTGATGTTGTGGATGATGGTAAAACATGATGTTTATCAGTTTTTAATTTTTGACCACTTGGAAGTGTTTTTGTATTGATATTACCATTTTCAATTTTTTTATTTGAGTGATTGCTATTTAAAGATGATGATGAATGTTTTTTTTGTGGTGAAGGATCTTTTGATGGTGAAGTATAGGTTGAATCTACATTAATTGGATCGTCGCCATTTAATTTTGATGGTAATTCATCTCTTTTACGTTCTTCTTTTTTCCTTTTTTTATCTTTACTACTATTGCTACTAATATTACTAGATTTTCTTTTTTTAAATTCCATTGGGTCGCTATACATTAATCTGAATCTTTTTTTATCCCTTTCTTCATCTCTTTCTTTTTCTTTCTTTGGCAATGAATAAAGTGTTGAAGATCTTTTTGTTGTATCAGAGGATGAATAGATTTGATGTAATTTGGGATGATCTTTTTTTGCAAATTGGGGTGGAAGTGGAGGAGGGGTATATTTTTTAACCAATGTTTTTAGATCATGTTCATCAAAGCAAATGAATACATAGGCTTCTTCATCTAATAAAATCTCAGTAGTTAAAGGTAAACATGTTTTGCAAATGAAACCAGTTAATGTCTTTGATTCCTCCTCACTCATTCCAATACATTGACCATGATACCATTTACCACAAACATCACATAATACCATAAATCCAAATTCTCCTTTAAAACAAATACAATAAACTTCTTGTTGTCGAAGTGGTTGTGATTGTTGTTGCTGTTGTTGATGCTGTTGGGATGGCTGTGATTGTTGCTGTTGTTGCTGTTGTTGATGCTGTTGAGGCGGCTGTGATTGTTGCTGTTGTTCTTGTTGTTGAGGTGGTTGTGATTGTAGTTGTTGTTGTTGTTGTTGTTGTTGTTGTTGTTGTTGTTGTTGTTGTTGTTGTTGTTGTTGTTGTTGTTGTTGTTGTTGTTGTTGTTGTTGTTGTTGTTGTTGTTGTTGTTGAAATTGCATAAGTGGTTGTATTGTTTCTGTTTGTAATATTTGTTGTTGCAGTGGTTGTTTTGGGGTTATATCGTCTTCAAGTATATGTGAAAATGTTGGTTGATTATTGTCGACTATAGGTAAGATTGGTTGTGATATTGTTGTATGTTGTTGTGGTGTTATTTGTTGTTGGAAATCTGTTATAGTTGATGAATCCCTAGATTGTGTCGGTAATATATATGATTCAATTTCATTTTTATCTACGTTCCCTAAAACATCATCCTTTGTAGTAATTGAGTCCATTCTATATTTTTATTTTTTTATAAATAACTTGTCTTTTATTCCTTCTGTTATTATTATTGTAATTACTATTTGATTGTTTATTATTTATTACTTATTTATATTATTGTATGATATCTATAATAGGTTGTTTTTATTTGTTTTTTACTCTTTTTTTTTTTTTTTTTTAATTTTTTTTTTTTTCCCAAACTATTTAAGGAACACTCAAAGTGAACTCAATTTAAAAATCATTTGAAATTCTATTATAAAAACAAAAGAATGACAACAAGAAATAAAAATAAAAAAAAGTGACAAAAAAAAAAAAAAAAAAAAAAAAAAAAAAAAGAAAAAAAAAGTAGAAAAAAAAAAGTTATATTTGTTGCAAGAGCAATAAAAAAAATGAACAATAAATTTTTTTTTTTTTTTTTTTTTTTTTTTTTTTGGCAAATATTTTTGGTTAAAATTGTCAATTTCAATAAAAAATTTTAATAAATGATTTATTCTCAAATAAAAAAATGACTTCTAAATATAATAATAAAAAAATAAAAAAAAAAAAAAAAAAAAATATAATAAATAAAAAAATAAAAATTTTTTTTTTTTAAAATAAATAAAAAAAAAAAAAATAATAAAAATAAAAATAATAAAAAAAATATGTATATGTATATATGCATACCTGGTTTTTTTTTTTTTTTTTTAATAATTAATAATAATAATGATAAAATTTTTTTTTTTTTTTTAAAATCAATATGAAACAGTTAAAGAAATAAAAATATTGGTCAAAAAATAAAATTTAAAAAATTTTAAAAATCCCCCAAATCTAAACAAAAAAAATTGTTCCTATATATTGGTCTCCGAAACCACTATCGTCATATTATATTCAATTTAAAGCCGAAATTTTCTCGATGAGAAACTTTTTTAGTTGGATATTTGTTTTTTTAATTCTACGATTGGGGAAAATCAAAAAAGTAATCCCGTTTTACATTCCAACATATTTAATCTAATAAAATACTATTTGAAAAATGGTGCCATAAAAAATAAAAAAATGTAATTTTTTTTGATAAATTAAAAGAAAAAAAAAAATAATGAGAAAAAAAAAAGATATAAAAATAAAAAAAAAAAAAAAGTTTGAATAAGAATTTAAAATTTTTTTAAAAAGAAAAAAAAGGACAAAAGAAAATGTTTGAAAATAAATTTTTCCCTTCACAAAATAATCAAGAAACTGCACCTTTATTAATTTTATTTGGGTTTGTTGGTTCAAATGAAAGAGTAATGAATAAATATAGAGAATGTTGGAAAGGTTTCAATGTTTTTCTTTTTACACCTCCATGTGATATGACAATTTATTTAATGAGAGTCGGTGGAAGAATTTTCAATAAGAAATTAAATAAATATTTCAAAGACAATCCAAATGTTAATAAAACAGTTTATATTCATGGTTTAAGTATTGGAGCAAGCTTTGTATCTGGGTTTTTAAAAATGTTGGAACTTGATGAAAACGGAGAATATAGATACATTTTACCATATATTAAGGGTATTGTAATGGATAGTGGTCTTGTTATAACTCCAAATGATGCTATAACTGGTTTTAAAAGTGCAATTAGAGAACAAGCAGGTTCAATAGGAAAAATCATTCAACATGCTGTACCTATGTTTACACCTTTTATAAATTATTTTTGCAAGCATGATGTTCCATATCTTTTTAAAAACCATTATCATTTTTTGGTAATATTTAGTGAAAATGATACCTATTTCCCTGGAGCAAGTGAAAATTTAGTCGATAGACTAAACAATACTGATAAAAAATCAAATTATAAAGATAGAATAATAATTGAAAAGAAGTTTATGTCAAATCATATAGAACATTTAAAAAATAATAGAGAAGAATATATGGATTCAATTGTTAACTTTATTAATATAACAACATCTAATAAAAAATTTTAACAATAGGTTTTTTTTTTTTTTTTTTTTTTTTTTTTTTTAAATTGTATCCCCTATACCTTTTTTATATTTATAATCATTTTTAGAATGTTATCTGTGGGGACGAGATTTTTATTTTGGAAAGAAAAGTGACTTTTTTTTTTTTTTTTTTCATAAACATGGTTGTATCGATGAGAAATATTTTTATAATAAAGTTAATATTTATATATTATTATATATTGGATATGGTTTAATATCAAAGTATATTGGGGTTATTTTTGTATGGTAATTTGTCATTTGTAATGTGTTTATTTGGGGATAGTTTTTTCCTGTTGATTATGAGGTGTGCTATTTATGACCACGTTACTTCGTGATATGACCCTAAGGCTCGAACCCAAGGTATTGGCCACGGAGACTGTGTGATTCAGCGCAGAACCACTACGCATAGCCTCCAATAATTAGGGTTTAATTATGACCACGTTACTTGGTGGAATGACCAAGACTCGAACCCAAGTTATTGGCCATGGAGGCTTGAGATTCAGCGCGGAACCACTGCGCTAAGCCCCGTTGGTTTATTAACATCTTTGACGAGATTCGAACCCGTGCCCAATAGACACGGGCCAGAAAGATTTCGCCCAAAGGGGGGCTCGAACCCCCGACCACAAGGTTAAAAGCCTTGCGCTCTACCGACTGAGCTATCTGGGCTATTGGATGAAATTTCAAGAAAAACATTAGAAATTATTGGTGTTCCAATTTTCTATAAAAATTGATTTTTCCGTAAAAAAATTTTTTTTTTATTATATTTTTTTTTATACCTTAATATTAAAAGAAATTGATAGTTTTTTAATAATTTATAGACAATATTTAAAATATTTAAAATAAAAATTAATAAAAAATATAATTTACTAATTTATTTTTATTTTTTAATTTTTTTTTTTTTTTTTTTTTTTCATTTTCGAAAAAAATAGTTTAATGACAATGATAAAAAACAAAAATCTATTGACAACATTTTTTACTAATATTAATTTTTTAAATAAATATAACTATTATTATTATTCATCTAAGGGTGTTGGACAATTTAAAAATGAATCACCAAAATATAAAAATCAATCTAAAGATAGAGCGACAATAGAATTAGAAAACCAAATAAAAAAACAATCACAAATAATTGCAGAACAAAAAGATAAAGATGAAAAAGATTTCGAAATTTATAGTGTTTTAAAAAAAGAAAACAAAGAAAATCAATTATTTAAATCAAGAATAAAGCCAAAACCAATTAAAAATAATAATAATGATAATTCCTCAGAAACGAAAACAACAACAACAACATCATCATCATCATCATCATCATCATCATCATCATCATCATCATCATCAACAAATCAATTAACCTCTTCATCATTTTTAGATTTCACAGTACAACCAAAAAATAACTCAATTAAAAAAAAAACTCAATTAATGAGAGATTTTATTCAAGAATCATTATATCATAAAGATTATGGATATTTTCAAACTAAAGAAGTTATTATCCCATCAGATATTGAAACACCACAATTGAGTTCATTTGCAAACTTTAAAGAATATACCAACTATTTACATTATATCTATAAAAGCTTAGAACATGCATGGTTAACACCTGTTGAAATCTTTAAGCCCTATTATTCTTGGTGTATATCTAATTATATCATTGAAAAATTTAAAACACAAGTTCAACCCACTCAACCAGATGCAAAATTGAAAATCTATGAAATTGGTGCAGGTTCAGGTACGAATGCATTGAATATTTTAAACCATATTCGTGATAATCATAAAGAAATCTATGATGGAATGGAGTATAAAATCATTGAAATCTCAAAACCTTTGGCACGAAAACAATTGAGCAGAATAAAACAATCTCACCCTCAATTAAATATAAACATTACTAATGCAAATATTTTAGAATGGAATCAAACTCAAGAAAACGATGAATGTTTTATAGTATTGACAGAGGTAATCGATAATTTACCACACGATAAAATAACAATTACTTCAAATGGTATCTTTGAGTCAATCGTTGATAGCACCGTTTTCGAAACTATTAAAGGCAAAGATAATATAATTCAAAAGAAACAAATATCTGGTTTCCATCGTGAAGACTCTAGACCATTGACAGATCCAATCATAAAAGAGTATTTGGAATTTGAGAGATCGATCACCTCAAAATCCTCATTCTCATCCTTCATAAATGATCTAGTAGATTTCTATAAAGTCAATATAAAATCATTTTTCAAGGATGATGAAACAAAATACCTTCCAACGGTTTGTTTTAAACTATTTCAAATATTTGCTCACTATTTCCCAAAGCATCATATTATTTTGGCAGATTTTGATGAACTACCTTCGTTGGTATCTGGCGAAAATGCTCCAACCGTTCAAGAGAAAATACCAATTACAACCGGTGAAATCAATAATCCATACCATATTCCAGGCTCAAATAAACGTGGCTATCAATCCATTGAAAGAGACGAAATTTTAGTTCAGCCAGGCTCTTGTGATATCTTTTTCCCTCATGATTGGAAAAATCTTCACAATATGTACTGTTATACAAATAAAGATCGTCCAAACTATCAATCATCTCAGGTGGTCTCTTTAAAACATAAAAACTTTGTTAAAAAATATGGTTCAGAATATTTGGATAAAACTAAAACAAAATCACGTTATAATCCAATGATAAGTGATTATTCAAATATGTCATTTTTATTATCTTAAATAAAAAAAACTAAAACAAAAAAACAAAAAAATAAATAAAAAAAACATAAAACAAGTACTCTATTTTTTTTTTTTTCATATATACATTTAATTTTGATTTTTTATTTATATTTATTTTTATTTGTTTTTAAATTTTATTTTTATTTTTCATTTATATAATTTCAAGATTGTGGTGGGGTATTTTGATGATTTTGAGGTGATTGTACATTTTGGTTACCACTTTGCAATGGTATTTGTTGTAAAGGTGATGAATTACTATTGTGATTTCCATTTAATTGTTTTTTATTATTATTATTACTATTATTATTATTATTATTATTATTATTATTAACATTACTATTATAATTACTATTGTTATTATTTCCACTATTAATACTATTGTTATTTGTTGAATTATTATTAAATTTAAATTTATTATACATATCATAATTTTCTTCAGGCGAGAGAGCATCGTGAAAAATCATTAATCCATTATTTATATTTGTTTGTTGTTGTAGTTCCAATTCACATGGATCACTATCCTCTAATGAATCATCGGATATTGGATCATCTTGATTTTGAGCGTATTTTAAATAGTTGCCCATTCTTGGTGATTCTAAGTCATCACTATTCAAAAGTGGTGAATCTGATGACCCAATAATACTATTATTGCTATTGCTATTACTATTATTACTATTGTTGTTATTGATATTGTTGTTGTTGTTGTTGTTATTATTATTGTTATTATTGTTATTGTTATTATTGTTATTATTATTGTTGTTTTGGTTATTACCATTTATATTATTACAATTATTTCCTTGTGACTCTTCATATATATGTCTTTTTTTTCTTGAATCATTTAAAAAATTACTATTTATATTTGTAGTATTACTACTATTGTTTGCCCTCTGGAAAACATTGCTATTCCCATTTGATGGTTGGAATCCATGTAAAATTTGTTGTGCTTGTTGAATTTGTGGGTTTGGTTGTTGATGTAACTGAATATATTGTTGGTGCTGTGGTTGTTGATGGTGATTTTGATGGCTTTGTTGGCCTTGTTGTTGGTTTTGGTTTTGTTGATTTTGGTTTTGTTGATTTTGGTTTTGTTGATTTTGGTTTTGTTGATTTTGGTTTTGTTGATTTTGGTTTTGTTGATTTTGGTTTTGTTGGTTTTGTTGGTTTTGTTGTTGATTTTGTTGTTGATTTTGTTGTTGTTGTTGTTGATTTTGTTGTTGATTTTGTTGTAGATTTTGTTGTAGTTGATGTTGTTGATATTGCTGATGTTGCTGTTGAGGTAGTTGCTGGTGATATTGTTGTGGATGCTGATGTTGATATTGCTGAAATTGACCATGTTGAGTTTGTTGTTGTTGCTGTTGCTGTTGTTGAGGTTGTTGAGGTTGTTGAGGTTGTTGAGGTTGTTGAGGTTGTTGAGGTTGTTGATGTGACACGTTTGGTTGATTGTAGCCATTATTTGAATGATAGGGTGAAGGATTTGGTGTTGGACCTTTGTTTAATTTTAAATGAGGTGGCGATGTACCGTTGTTATACATATGTTGAGATTGTTGACTTGGTGAATGTGGTGAGCCGACTTGAGATTGACCTGGTTGATGTATGTGCATATGTTGGTGGTGTGAATATTGTTGCTGTTGTTGGTGTTGTTGTTGGTGTTGTTGTTGTTGTTGTTGAGGTTGTTGTTGAGGTTGTTGAGGTTGTTGTTGAGGTTGAGGTTGTTTATAAATGTGTTCCTCTCTATCTCTATCTCTATCTCTGTCTCTATCTCTGTCTCTTTCCCGATCTCTGTCTCTATCTCTATTCTCTCTTTCCCTTTCCCTTTCCCTTTCTCTATCTCTATCTCTGTCTCTATCTCTGTCTCTGTCTCTGTCTCTGTCTCTGTCTCTATCTCTATCTCTGTCTCTATCTCTATCTCTATCTCTGTTCTCTCTTTCCCTTTCTCTATCTCTTTCTTGATCCAAACTTGAAAGTCTTGATCTTTCATTTAAATCTGGTTGATAGATTAAATGTTGTCTTGAAGAAGAAGAGTGATTTATTATTTGGTTTAAAGATGGTAGTTTATTTGTAATTGGGATCTGTTGTGGAATAATATTATCATTATCCATTTTTTTTTTTTTTTTTTTTTTTTTTAGTTGGTAAAATAATAAATCTTAACTTTAAATTTTTATTAAAAAAAAATTTCCTTTTTTGTTTTTAAAAAAAAAAAAAAAAAAAGTTAATTGTTTTTTCCTGTTTTTAATAATTTCTGTTTAAATTTAGTTTTTTTTTTTTTTTTTTTTTGATCAATAATTTGCTTTTCAATTAAAAATTATACAGTAATAATAAAAAAAAAAAAAAAAAAAAAAAAAAAAAAAAAAATTGTGTGGTTTAAAATTTAAAAATAAAAAAATAAAAAAAATAAAAAAAATAAAAAAAATAAAAAATAAAAAAAAAAAAAACTTGATGGGGTAAATCGATAGTTTCTATTTGTCTAATTATGACAAAATATTTTTTTTTTTTTTTTTATATTTATTTTTTTTTTTTTGAATTGAAATTAATTAACCACTTAAAAAAAAAAAAAAAAAAAAAAAAAACTTGCGAAATCTCACCAATTTTTAGATTCGTTTTTTTATTTTGATTTTAAAAAAAAAACGACAACAAATACTATTTTGTAAAAAATAAAAAAAGATAATACCAATACAAATAAAAATACAAATATTACTATTTAGAAATTTAAAATAAAACTTGAATATATATATATACACAGAAATTAAATAAAAAAACAATAAAAAAAATGAAACCAGATACTAAAAAAAGAAGACCATTACCACCATCAGATGATGAGGATGAATATGACAATAATTATGATGGTGATGATAACGAAGATGAAGAAGAAATGTATGAAGATAATAAGTATGAAGGAAGTGATTATGAGGATGAAGGAGATGAAGAAGAGGAAGATGAAGAAGAAGAGGAAGAATTAATTAAACAACAATTATCAAATGTATCATTTTCAACATTATTAAAATATAAAAAGAATGGACCAACCAATAAATTAAATTTAAATACAATGACACAAAAACAATCACAGGAACAACAACAACAACAACACAAACTTCAAAAATCAACAAAAGAAGAAGAAACCAATTCGAAAAATAAATATAATATAAAGAGAGAAAAAAGTGATGCACCAGTTGAGATGACAGCAATGAAACCAGTATCTAGATTTAGACAAGTGGTTGTTAATAAAACTAAATTAAATGTACGTGATCCAAGATTTGATTCATTATCAGGTGGTAAATATGACGAAGATTTGTATAGAAAAAGATATGGTTTCTTGGATGATGTAATCAAGAGAGACATTGAAAAAATGGAAACAACATGGAAACAAATGGAAGAGTGTCGTGAAAGAGATCAACTCTTTAAAAAGATTCAATCCAAAAAATCACAATTAAAATCTCAACAATTAAAAGATCAAAAGAGAGATTCAAAGAATAAACTCATGGCAAACGAAATTGAATCAGTTAAAAAAGGTAAAACACCATATCACATCACAAATAAAGCTGTCAAACAATTTGAACTACAAGAGAAATTCAAACAACTTAAATCCTCAAATAAATTGGATAAATTCATGGAAACTAAAAGAAAGAGAATTTCAAGTAAAGAAAAAACTTTCTTACCAAAAAGAAGATCTTTTGATCAAGATTAAATTAATTACAATTGTAAATAAAAAAATTAAAGATAAAAATAAAAATAAAAAAAAAAGGTTTTTTTTTTCTATTTTTATCCACCACCTTTTTCTTTTTTTTATTTTTTGTTGTTTTTTTTTTTTTTACCAACCATTTTATTTTATTTTTATTTTATTTTATTTTATTTGTTTTTAATATATTACTTTGTTTTAATTAAAAAAAAAGTTTTTTTTTTATTATTACTGTACAAATTTTTTTTTTTTTTTTTTTCCGCAAATATGTTATTACTTTCTAGGTTTTTCTATTTCTCCAATATAATATTGCTTTAATAATATCTCTGCATCATGACTGTGACCAATATCATCAAAAAGAAATGTCATATCCTTTCCTGCTCCTTCCTGTTATCATTTTTTGAAAATAAAAAAAAACCCAGGTTAATATTTAGTTTTTTTATTTTTTTTATATAAAAAAAACAATTAAGGAATTATAAAAACTTACCAAAATAATATCACCACCAGGATGTGTTTTCCAAAAATCGGTTAAATCATAAACTTTATCACGAAATATCGTCCAAAAGTCTTCTTTTTTATTGTGTTTTTTAATTTGTTCAATTGTAAAGTATTTAACAGAATCGTCTGATTTAAGTGTTATACTAATCATTTTTCTACTTTCTTTCTTTCTTTCTTTCTTTCTTTCTTTCTTTCTTCTTTTTTTCCTTTCTTCCTTCCTTCTTTCGTATATTTTTATTATTATTTAACCAATCAACGTAAGATTTCTTTATAATAATATATGTTTATTTTTTTATTTTTTTATTTTTTTTTATTATTATTTCATAACTTTGTTTTTAATTTTCTTTTTTTTATTGTTTTTTTTTTTTTTAAATATTTTTTAAGGTTCCCAAATTTCTGTTAGTATTATAAATACTAATTGTTTAGAAAAAACCTATTTGAAGGGTTACGTCAGCGTTTTTTTTTTTTTGAAATTTCAAAAAAAAAAAAAAAAAAAAAAAAAAAAATTTAAAATTTCATATTTAAATTTTAAAATAATAATTTAAATAAAAAAAAAAATTAATTTTTTTTATTTATTTCATATTTAAATTTTAAAATAATAATAATTAAAATAAAAAAAAAAAAAATAATGATAATTAAATTTTGTGGGTTGTTTTTTTTAATTTTTTTTTTTTTAAAATTTTGAGATAATGATATCTCCTTTTTAATTTTTTCTAATTTTTTCTTTTTTTTTTTTTATTAGATTTTAGATATAGTTTTAAAAGGTTTAAAATATTTAATCAACTTTAAATCACACCAAAAAAAAAAAAAAAAAAAAAAAAATAAAAAAAAAAAAAAAAAAAAAAAATCTCCAAAAGGTTTTTTACGGACTAATATATTAACAAAATAAATAAAACAAGAAAAATATAGATTATAATATATTTTTTGTTTTTCTTGTTTATTAATTTTATTTTATTTTATATATTCAAACTATTTTATTTTTTTTTTTTTCAAAGATTTTCGACGAAAGATTTAAATATTATTTTCTTCAAAATTACAACAGTTAGAGTCTAAAATTGGTATGACATTCTGGATGATTGAAAAAGTTTGGGCTGATTTTTATATTTCTATATTCAATGACAATATTTTGTAATGCAATAATGGTTTATGATTATACCACCTTAAGATTTCTGAAATCTTTATGAAAAATAAAATAAATATAAAAAAATTAATTATTATAATTTTTTTTTTTTTTTTTTTTTTTTTTTTTTTTTTTTGAATAAATAAGGAGTTTGGTTTTATTATTATTAATTTTTTTAATTCCAATTAACCTCAGAGATAATTATGGATTCATTGGAATTTGAATTTCTTTGAGAAGGTTCCAATGATTCAGTTGGCATCCCAACTGGCGCTAGAGGTGGTGGTAAGTCTAAACTATTTGAAAGTGGTCTTGAACCAGTCGAGTTATTAAATACTCTTTGGGATTTTTGAGTGGATGGAGGGGAAAATACTACTGGAGAGGTATTACTATTTTGAAGATACATTGAAACTCTATTTGAAATTGGTTTTGGTGATCCTGTAGATGATCTTAATGGATTTGTTGTTGTTGTTGTTGGTGTATTTGTTGGGGATGATGACAAAGAAGATGATAGAATTGGAGATACAGATGGTGGTGTTATATTATTACTTTGTTGTTGTTGTTGTTGTTGTTGTTGTTGTTGGTTTTGAGATTTCTCAGGTACAGGTGGTGGTGGTAAAGAATTTGAAGAGGATGATGTTTTTTTTGGTGGTAGAGATGGTAAAATACTATGTCTAGGATTTGGTGATGAGGTTGATGTTGTTGTTATTGGTGGTTTAGTTGGTGTAGGTGGTGGAGATGCACTACTACCTAATGATGATGCTGAGGAAGAAGAGGAAGAAGAGGAAGAAGAGGAAGAGGAAGAAGAAGAGGAAGAAGATGATGATATGTTTACAGATAATGGTGTATTTTTAAACATTACAGATTGTGGCCTAGTTGGTAAAGAAGGTGGTAAAACACTATGTCTAGGGTTTGCTATACTTCCATTAACATTACCACCACCATTATTATTATTATTAT
This sequence comes from Dictyostelium firmibasis, assembly GCA_036169595.1. Lineage (NCBI taxonomy): Eukaryota > Evosea > Eumycetozoa > Dictyosteliales > Dictyosteliaceae > Dictyostelium > Dictyostelium firmibasis. The sequence continues at coordinate 3,454,341 of CM069765.1, read as the reverse complement.
TATTATTATTATTATTATTATTATTATTATTATTATTATTAATATTATTATTATTATTGTTATTAATATTTGACGAAGATGATAAATATAAATTTGAAATTAAAGGATTATTAAAAATATTATTAAAATTTGAGATTATAAATTCAATGGTTGCGTTTGCATTTGTTAATGCTCTAATATCTAAAGTCTTTGGATATAATACATTTGGAGCTACAGTGACAGCTAAATTTGAAGTTGTCATTTTATTTTGTTGAGATTTTGTAGAGATTTTCCAAAGTAAGGAAATCAAAGATTTTGCAAGTAAGAAGTTTGATTTTGGTAGTTTTTGTAATTCCAAAGCTATTGCATTTGAAATTTTAATTTTATCACAATCGTATTTCTCTTCATTTATTACACAATCAACTATTGAGTTATAGAGATCAAATGTAAACAAAGGTATTGGCATCTCTCTAAGGAATGCTTTAACAAATGATGATATTAGATGTGTATCATCAATACCATCCAATGTTGTAATGTAACCTGCGTTTACATTATTCTTTAAATCTATTAATTGTTTTTGATTTGGTGATACCCTAAAGATACCCTCTTGAGTGATATTCTCCTCTAACAATAGGAATTGTAAACATTTTTCAATTATCATTGGTATATCACTCTTTTCCCTATCTGTAATAGTTTGTAATGACATACCAAATAGTTTGGTATTACCTTTTGGTATTGCAACACCAACATAATTACTTGGTGCAATATAAATATTTGTTGTTGATGATGATGGTGATAATGTTGGTTTTGGTGGTGGTGGTGGTGGTAATAATGAAGATGAAGGTGTAGAAGAAGATGATGATGATGATGATGAAGATGCAACTGATAAATTACTACCAGTATTTGAAGTTACAATAGTTTTTGAACTATTAGTTTGTTCAAATTGAACTAAAGTTGATCTTAATTTCTTTTTATCTAATAATTGTTGTTTATATTTTGACATTGATTGTTTTTGTTTTTCTACGTCGGATTGAAGAGAGTTACAAACTTCTAAACCTTTTTGAAAGAAATCTTTATATGATTGAATGGTTGAATAAGCACTTTCAAATGAATCCATATTATGTTTAACGATTATATCATCCATTGTTTGTAATGACTCTGATGCAATGTCAGAGAATTGTTGGGTAGCATAATCTAAATCTTCTTCTGCCTCTAAAAGTTTTTCAGTGTTTAAATTACTTTGTTTCTTTCTTAATTGTTTAAATTGTTCAGATGCTTCATCAAATGATAATCTAGCTTTATCGAATCTATTCTTTGCTAATTGACCATCCTTACTATCTTGTTTTTGATATTCACTCAATTGTTGTAACCATTTATTACTAATCGATTGTTCCAATGAATTTCTACAATTTTCAATCTCAACTATCATATCTCCAACTATTCTAAAAATACATGATAATGGTTCACATACATTTAATGACTCTTCATTATTTATAAATAAATTACTAGATAGTAAAATTTGTTCTGATAATATTTTATTTTCTTCTATTAATACTTTTTTTTTTTTTTTTTTTTTTTTTTTTTTTTTTTAATAAAATAAATTGAGAAAAAATGAAAAACGTTTAATTAATTAAATTAATAGTTAGTAATTAAATTAAATATTTGAAATAATTGTTTAATTATAAATATTACATTGATTTGTTTTTGAATGTTTTGTTAATTTTAAATTTAATGAACGGGTGTATGCTTTTAAATCTTCTAATGTTTTGGTTTTATAGATATAATCGGGAAATTCTGTTAATGAATCTTTTTTATTCCCCATTAACTCTTTTACAGAATAAATAGTTTGATTAAACTTTTTCATTCTTTATTTATAATTGTCAATATTTTTTTTTTCAAAAAAAAAAAAAAAAAGTTTAGGAAAAAATGATTTTTTTTTAAAAAAAAAAAAAAAAAAAAAATCAAAAAAAAAAACTGGATTAAAAAAAAAATCAAAAAAAAACATTGGATGGAAAAAAATTAAAAATAAAATTAATTAAAATTATTTTAAATTTGTGCGATTGATATTTTTTTTTTTTATTAATTATAGATGTCCATGGATATTTTTTATTGTAAAAAAAAAAAAAAAAAAATAAAATAAATTAAAGAAAAAATTTTTTTTTGAAAAAAAAAAAAAACAAATAATTTGTTTTTAAATTAGTTTTTTTTTTTTTTTTTTTTTTTTTTTTTTTTTTTTTTTTTTTTTTTCTTTTAATTGGTAGTGATTGTATCAGGATGAACTAAAATACATTTTGTATCAATTGGGAATTTATCTTTGTTTACTCTAATTTGAACTTTCATTGGTGTTAATTGAGAGATCTTTTGAATTACTATATCACTTGAGTTTGGCTCATTCAAGGATGGCCAATGAACAATGTTAACACCATTTGTTGCATCATAAGAGTGAGAGATAATTGTACCTTCATTTTGTAAATCATCTAGATAGATCTTTTGTTCACTACCAAATTGTGGTACAATACAAACGATATAGGAGGCACCTGTATTGAGAGCGACCGCTTCGGTAGTTGCTGGATGATTCTCCAACATTACACAAAGGAAAACTTTATCACTTCTTTCTTGAGCTTTACGAGCATTCAATTTCTTTTCATTACAATTCTTACAAATCATGGTGACAGAATCTGGTGATGGTAGCTCGTTATAGAATTGATTGGATTCTTGTTTGTCAACATTTTCAATTTGAATCGATAAATTCAATAAACGATGAACGATAATATCGGCATAACGACGAATTGGTGAGGTGAAATGAGTATAGAATGGAGCATTCAAAGCATAATGATGCCAATCCTCTTCCTCTTCATTGTTGGAGCAGAAATATTCAGCTAATTTCATTGATCTAATCGAAAGTAATTGAATTGCCATTAGGATATTTATATCGGTGCAAGTATCCTTTAATTTCTTTATAGATTCACCAAAGGTTAACGAGGAGGAAGAGTCAATTTCAAAGCCATGTTTTGCACAGAAGCTAATAAACGATTCCAATTTATTTTGGTTTGGTGATGGATGTCTACGAAGTAGAGAATTTGATGGGAAGAATTTACCAATACGTTCGGCGACTCTCATATTAGCTAATAACATATACTCTTCGACCAAATTGTTACTCTCATAGATTGGATAGATTTTGGTTGAAATTGGATTACCTTTTTCATCTAAGGCAAATGCCAACTTACTTGGATGAATTGTAAAAGCACCATTGGCAATTCTATTGGATCTCATATGTTTTGCAATGGATCTTAATCCCATTACACCCTTTTTAACACGTGCAATATGTTCCGGTGTATTTGGTCCTAAATCTTTTCTCATCTTGTCCGCTGGTATCCAATCTTCCCAACCTTGAGTAATCTTATCGTCAATCAATGCTTGAGCGATAGCATAGGTTAAACGTGAGAATGATTTTATAACTGAACGACCAAACCATTCCTCCAAAACCTCACCGGTTGGTGATAACTTCCAAATTACAGAGAAAGCCAAACGTTCAACACCCATATTTAGAGAACACAACTCCTCGGATAATAAGGATGGCAACATTGGTATGGCTTTTTGGACCAAATAAACCGTTGTGGCTTTACGTTGTGCACATTTATCCAATGCGGTGTCAGGTCTAACGAAATGTGAAACATCGGCAATATGAACACCAACTTCGAAATTACCATCCTCTAACTCTATACAATGAAGTGCATCATCCAAATCCTTGGCAGTATCAGGATCGATAGTACAGATTTCTACATTTCTTAAATCTCTTCTGCCCTTTAGATCCTCTTCACTTGGTAACCAAAGTTTTGATTGATCAATCCTTGGTAAACAATCCATAACTTCCTTTGAGAATGGATCGGTTTCAACACCAAATTCACTCAATAATGCATAGGTTTCCGGTTCAATCTTACCACATTCACCAAACAATGATTTATAATGACCAACTGGTAGTAATGATGTTTCCTTCCATCCTGAATATCCAACAGATACTAATGATTTTTTATATTTCTCTGGATTAGATTTATATTGGGGTATTGATTCTTTAAAAATACAACATTTTGGTAATGTTGTATCCATTGGTATAAAATTTGTGAATATTGAATTTACATTTTCATCCTTTTTTTATAATAAATAGTTTTAAAAAAAAAATCAATATCATGTTTTTGTTTTTAAAAGAAAATAATTTTAAATACTTACAATCATAATGCCAACATGATTCTTTATATGTTTTTCTTCTACAATATAAACTACCCTAACAGTTACATATTGTTTATTATCAAATGCTTTTACAGTTAGTTTTGCAATTTTCTCTAAGTTTTGAATGAAATTTGGACGATCATTGTCGATTGATTTCTTCTTTGGTAATTTGACTGATGAAACTTTTGGACTATTTTCAATCTTAACAAAACCTTCATCACTATCCTCTTCATCATCGGTGGTTGTTTTATTGTCATCATTGTTTTCTTCAGATTCAACTTCTTTACTATTTGACATTTGTTCTTTTAATAATTGATTTTCAATTTCCATCTTCTTTGACAATTCTTGATTATCCAATAAAACAATAGTACCTTCATCGCCCTCATTTACAGATGTCGATACATCTTTTAGCATTGCACCAATGGTAACTTCATCATCTTCATCTTCTTCAGCAATAATTTCTTTAGTTGTAGTGATATTGTTTCCATTATTGGTTGTCGTTTCAACGATTTCTTCTTCTTCTTCTTCTTTCTTTGGTCTCTTTTTCCATTCTTTTTCATCAAGAATTTCAAAAGCAACAATATCATTGTTGAAAGATCTATTTCTGTCCTTTAAACCACCACAAAATACATCATGACTACAACCTTCGACAGTGATATAAGCATCATGATATCTCTTTGGATTGACTCTAATTGAACCAAAAAAATATTTACCTTCTGCCAAACCTTGTTCAAATGCTTCTTTTTGAATATATTGTTTATAGAAAACTCTGGTTCTCTTCTTCTTTTTGGTCTCATTTACACCACCATCACCACCTTCTTTATCTGGTTTTAATGACGATGATTTTTTTTTATCTTTTTTAACTTTTTCATTTTTATTGACATTATCTTTTTTAGCTTTTTCTTTTTTTTCAGATTTTGCCTTTTTATCATCATTTATTGTCTTTTCAGTAACTGGTTTTGATTTCGATTTCGATTTTGATTTTTTAGTAGTTGATGTTGATGTTGGTGTTGGTGTTGGTGTTGTTGTAGTTGTTGTAGTTGTAGTTGTAGTTGTAGTTGTAGTTGGTGGTGTTGGTGTTGGTGTTGTTGTTGCTGAGTTATTTGGTGTTGTTTCAGTATTTGTTGTGACAGTTGATGGTGATTTTGGTTTTTTGTTTTTTTTTTGTTTTTTTGATTCTGTAGTGTTGTTATTTGTGCTATTTACATTATCATTTGTAGTATTTGGTTTTGTAAGTTTTGTTTTCTTTTTTTTGATTGGTGCTAGTTTCACATCTGCGGTGGTGCTGGTTGTAGTGGTTTGTGGTGGTGATGATGTGGTTAGTTTATCATCCTTGGCATCTGTATTATTTAAACTTAAATTTGAAAGATCTGAAATTACTGATGAAGAATCTACTTTGGGTTTCTTATCTTTTTTGATTTTATCTTTCTTTGGTTTTGGTGTGGATTTTGGTTCTGTTTCTGATTTTACTTTTGGTTGTTGTGTTTGTGTTGTTGCTACGGGTACTGATGGGGAATCGGTGGTAGTGGTTGTTGTAACGGGTACTGATGAGGAATCGGTGGTTGTTGAAACAGAACCAGCACCTGTTGTGGTTGTAGTCTTTTTTGGTACCCACTGTACAACTGGGGTAACTTCATATTCTACATCTCCATATAATATTTTTTTGAGTTTATTTGAAAAATCGGTTGACTTTTTCTTTTTGGGAATAGTTGGTGCACCAGTTGTTGTTTGATTATTGTTATTATCAGCTGATGTCATTTTTACTTTTGGTTTTTTAGCTTTTTTGGGTTTGTTATTATTTTTATTATTATTATTATTATTATTATTATTATTATTATTATTATTATTATTATTATTATTATTATTATTATTATTATTATTATTATTATTATTAAAATTGTCACTATTATTATTTATATTTAGAACATTTTCATGTTGGTCCTCCATTTTAAAGTTTGGAGAAAAAAAAAAGAAATCTGGTCTATTTCTTAAGGGCTTATAAGTGGGTATATTGGTAAAAAAATAAGAAAATCAAAAAAAAATAAATTAAAAAAATTAAAAAAAAATAAATTAAAAATTTTAAAAAAAAAATAAAATAAAAAAATATTAAAAAAAAATATTAAAAAAAAAATTAAAAAAAAATATTAAAAAAAACAATTAAAAAAAAATAAAGAAAATTGTTTTATCCATATTTACACTTTTTAATTTTTTATTTTTTTCTATTTTTTTATCAAAATGAAGAAAAGACCTCTATATAAGTTCATCGGTGTCCTTCAACATAAAAAAAATTATTTTTTTTTATTTTTTTTTTTCAGATTTTTTTTTAATTTTTTTTTCTTCTCAAAACATTTTACAATTTAAATTCATATGAATTTTTAAAAAAAAAAAAAAAATGAAAATTAAAGAAATTAGTGATGATGAAGTTTCAAAATCACTAAATATTAGTGAAATTGATAATATTAATAATATTAATAATAATAATAAAAATAATAATAGTTTAGAAAACGTTGAAAAAGTAGTTGAAGATGATTATAAGAAATTCTTATATTCAAATATATTCATACATTTAAATAAAGGTGAAATGGATGAATGTATTGAATTAATTGAGAAAGATCATTCACTAGTTTTCTCAACAGAAGATCATTATGGAATGACTATACTTCATTTAGCATCACAGAAAAAGATGAGAAGATTAGTTAAAAGAATCTTAGATATCGTTTCTGATGACGATTTACTCTCAACAAAATTCAACATTGATACAGTTGATTTAAATAATAATACTGCATTACATTATGCATGTACATCATCAATTAATGATATAACAACATTAACTCAACAACAACAACAACAACAACAACAACAATCTATTGAACCAATTAATAATAATAATAATAGTAGTGATATTAATAGTTTTATGTATTTAAAAGAAAAGAAATCAAATAGATACTCAATAGTAAAACTATTATTAGAAAGAGGAGCATCATCATCGATTTCAAATAAGATGAATTTATTACCGATTCATTTATCATGTAAAGAAGTTGATTTTAAAATAGTTGAATTATTAATAGATAATCATAATGATCGTATGGTTAATATGATGGAACCACAAGCTAAAGTATTAGATTCAATTAATTTCTCATTACTATTTCAATCACTTCAAAATAGTTCAGATAAATTTTTAACTAATCATGAAAAGGAAAGAAATGAGAAAAAAAAGGATATCATTCTTAGTAAAATCGATCCAACTTTGAAATGTATTAAAAATGGTCCAAATTGTTTACATTATTCATTATCAAACTTAAAAAGAATTAAAGAAGTTACATTATCTTTATTTTTGTCATTTATAACTACTGATAATAATTCTCCAATTTCTTCTTGTTCTTCTTCTTCTTCATCATCATCTACTTCGCCAACTATTTCAACATCAAATTCACCAACACAAATTAGTCAAGATTTATCAATGTTAGAAAGAAATCATCCATTAATTAAATTAATTAAATTATTATTACAAAAATCATGTAAACCAAATCATATTGATGAAACTACAGGTAAAACACCATTTCACCAATTCATTGAAATTTTTCCAACAGAAGAGAATGATTTAATTGAATTTTTAAAGATTGATGATCAACAGGTTCAACAAATTTTACAACAAAGACAACCACAATTACAATCACCACCACAACAAAATTTTATAATTGAAAATCATCATAGAGAAGAATTTAAAAATATGATTTCAAATTTAATATATTCAATCACAAGGTTATTTCAACAACATAAATATGATTTCACATTATCAAGTCAAAAATCAATAATGGAAAGTGATAAAGATATTGAAGAAACTCCACTAGGCCAATGTTGTATTTATCCAACTAAAAAGTTTATTTTAGAACAAATTTTAAATTTCTTTAAAAATCAACAACAATCTAACAACAACACTAACAGTAATAATAATTTATATAATGAAAAAATTATAAATTCAATTAATTCACGTGGTCAACCACCATTATTTATAGCGTGCTCATATGGTAATATTGAATGTGTAGATTTATTATTAGAGAATGGTGCCGATCCTAATATAAAAGATAAATATGGTTCAACAATGCTTCATGAATCATTAAATTTTAAACATTATGAAATCGTTAAGAAGTTAGTATTGTGTGGCGCAAATGTTAATGAGAAAATGTCGGTATTCCCACAATCAGCACCATTACATATTGCAGCTAGCCAACTATCATTTGAAATGTGTCATTTCTTTGTTGAACATGGTGCATTATTAAATGTTTTAGACTCTGAAAAACAAACACCAAAAGATATAGTTTTACAACAACATCAACAGATTTTATTAAGTACCAATCAAGACGAAATTGAAAATTATCAAGAATTAAAAGATTTCTTTGAATTTCATATTCAAATTAATTTGGTTGAAATATCAAGCTTTGTAGTTTTTAAAGGTGATTATAAAAAAAAGATTAGAGAATTCATTCATTCTAAAGAAAGAAATTCAAAGATTGTTGATAAATATATGGAACAGATTTTTAGTGATAGTAACAATATGAATAATACTAATGATGGTAATAATGATGGAGATCAAAAAAAACTAAAAGAGGAAATACTTGATCAATTAGTTTCAAATAATGATCAAATTCAAATACCCTTAAAGGAAATTAAATCTTCAACTAAAAGAATTAAAATTAAATCATCAAAAGATATTCTATTCAAATATGTTAATTTATATCATCAAACATTTAATCATCTTCTACACATAATTCAAAATAGATTTAAACCCTCAACCACTTCAAATGAAATTACCATAGAACAGTTTGAAAAAAATTTCATTAAATCAATTACATTATTACCAAATGTTTCATTGAATTCAAAAGATGATCAAAATTTAGATTTTATAAGGGACGATGATGAAATCGTTATCGAATTTTATTAAATGAAAATAATTTTATAAAATTTTAAAATAAATAACTTTAAAAAAAAAAAATCAACAGAAAACTTTAAAGATAAAAAAAAAATTTTATTTTTTAGTTTTCTCACTTTTAAATCTGAACATTTTTTTATTATGGCCTTCATATAAATTAATAAAAAAATAATTTTTGTTTTTTTTTTTATTTTTTTTTTCAAATATTGCGATTTTTATAAAAATTTTATTTTTGGTTGTTATTAATTATTTTTCCTAAATATTTCCCAAATAGTTTTTTTTCTTTATTTTTTAACATTTTTATTTTGTACTATAAAATTAAACATTGTTTATTTTTTATTTTTTTTATTATAAACATTAATTAAATATATACATTGGAAATATTTAAAAAATAAAAAAAAATTTTTATATCCTATTACCAGATTTAAACTCAAAATTTTCAAAAATAAAAAAATTGATTTTTAAAAAAATTCAAAAAAAAAAAAAAAAAACTTATGAGCGAAAATGGATTCATAAATAACCATAATTTTTTTTTCCCAACACACTTCACAGTCGCAAAAAAAGATTATAGTCCTCTCAAATATTACGAAAACAACCCAAGTAGTATTAAAGAGAATATAGCTTTTGATACATATACAACAAAAATGGATCAATTAGCTCACCTAAAAATTTCATCTTCATCGGGTGGTGATGATAATGAAAAAAACAATAAACAAAAACCAACCACTACTACTACCACAACAACAACAACAACAACAACAAAAACAACACCATCCAAAGATAAAAACAAAAATAATAAAAACAACAAAAGCAAAAATAATAATAATAATAATAATAATAATAATAATAATAATAATAATAATAATAATAATAATAATAATAATAATAATAGAAACAACAATAATAATAAGGTAAACATTAAAGAATGGAAGAATGATAAGGTAATAAAATGGCTAGAAAACAATGAATTTGGTCAATATATTGAAAAATTTAAAGAGGAACAAATTGATGGTCATTCACTTTTTGAAATTAGTGCATTAAGTCAAAGTGATAAAATATTTGAAAGACTTGGTTTCATTCATTTAGGTCCAAAGATTAATTTTCAAAGAAAATTAAAAGAATTGGTTTCACAACCATCACCACAACCCCAAAATCAAAATCAACAATCGCAATCAAAATTTAATTATAAAAATAATAATAATAATAATAATAATAATAATAATAATAATAATAATAATAATAATAATAATAATAATAATAATAATAATAATAATAATAATAATAATAATAATAATAATAATAATAATAATAATAATAATAATAATAATAAACATACCATAGATTATAAGGAAGCAATTAATCATATTCATAGTAAACAAGATAAAGATAAAAAGAAGAAAGAAGAATTTGAACCATTTAAATCAGCTTATGAGATGGAGAATTATTTGAAAAAGAAATTAATTCAAGCAGATTCGGGTGAAGATATTATAGAGTTATTAAACTTCCAAATTAATAATCTTAAAGACATTATTGGTAGAGATTTCCTACAACAGTCTGTAATCGAATTACTTTTGAAAATTTATACTCATAAAGGATTTCAATCAGTGTTTGAACAATTTTCAAATAGATTAATACTTGAATTGAGTAATTCTAGATTTTTTTCATCTGCTCATAACTTTACAAACTATATTCAAATGATTAATAATCTGAATCAATTCAAAACATCCATTGATTTGATGAATTTAGTATCTTCAAAATTTAGTGATACCATTAGAATCTTGCCAATAGAAGTGTTTGAAATTAGATTTAATGAATTTAATTCTACTAGTCATCAAATTTCACAAGAGAGATTTAAAACCATCGATCATATCAATGCAATAATTCAAGTTTTAAAACAAAAGAAACAATTGTCAAAACAAAATACTAAACAATTGTTGGAACCTGTTTTCGACATCAATGATATTAGTTATAAGAATTTACCAATTATACCAATTGTTAGTGAAATTCATTCAAAATCATTACCAAAATTAAAACCACTTAAAATTGGTACCTACTCATCACCTGAAGAATATATTGATACTCAATTCAATCTTCTTAGAGAAGATATGATTCATCCAATTAGAGAAGCTTTATCTCTTGTTCAAAATGGTTCTTCTTCGCCTTATTTTTATTCTGATGTAATTTTTAAAGGTAAAAAAAAAAAACAATAACAAAATTCATTTTACTTAAATATTTATTAATAATTTTTTTTTTAAAAGGATTTACAAAAACTCAACAATCATTAAGTTTTTTAATTGAATTTTCATATAGAAGTAATATTAAATGGGAAAAATTTTCAAGACTATTAAATGGATCATTGTTGGTGTTATCATGTGATAATTTTCAAAGTATTTTGGTTGCAACCGTTGAAAAGAGACCAGAGAAGGGTGAAGTTAGACAAATATCAATTTCATTAAGTGGTGAACATGAAAAACAAAATATATTGTATTTATTTGAAAATTCATTCTCAATGATTGAATCACCAACCTACTTTGAATCGGTAAAAAATGTACTATCATCATTACAAAGAATTAATGCCGATGATTTACCATTTCAATCATATCTATTGAGATGTTCAGGTAAAGAGATCATTCCAAAGTATTTCCAAGATCACCCAATTATTAATTTACAAAAAACTTTTGATGATGCTGAACGTATTAATATTAGAACCTCTGAGTTTCCCGAGTCATTGGGTACATTCGATCCAAGTCAAATTGAAGCATTTGAACATTGTTTGAAATCAGAGTTATCATTAGTTCAAGGTCCACCTGGTACTGGTAAATCATATATGGGTGTAAAGTTATTCGAGGTTATCCATAGACATCTTAAAGATAATTTAACCGAAAAAGCTCCAATTTTGGTACTATGTTATACTAATCATGCATTGGATCAATTCTTGGATCATATCATTACAAATGTTACCACCAATGTAATTAGAGTTGGTTCAAGATCACGTGATGAAAGAATGAAAGAATATAATATTCGTAATTTCATTCGTACTGATAAAAGACAATATGAATTTTATAGAGAAAGAGATGATGTAGTTGCTGTTCTTAAACAACATCTTGATACATTTTCAAAGGAGTTAACATTTGATGATTTCTCTAAATTTTCCAAACAGAATGATAGTGATGACGATGACTATGATAGTGATAACGATAATGGCTATGAACCAAAGTTAGAAAATATGGATTTTTATAAATGGGGTCAATGGATCAAATCAATTAAATCAAATATTAAAGCAGATTTAAAGATTTTAAAAGTACCAAAATCAACTACCTCCAAGGAAATAGGGAATGAAGATGATGAAGATGATGAAGATTTAGTTGAAACCTTATTGAATGAAAGAAGATTCGATCATGGTAATATTTCAAGTGGCAGTCATGACATTTCAGAATATGATCTTCAAAGTATTTTATCAATGTCAAGATTAGAGAAGAGAGATTACAAAAATGTTAAAGATATTTTTCATATCAAACAAAATGAAAGAATTTATTATTATCGTTATCTTTTGGATAAAAAAATTAGAAAATCATTGGATATCATTCAAGAGTACGCAAAGAAATATAAAACGCTCTCCAATATCATCTTGGACTATGAAAATAAAGCCTACATTAGAGCATTGTCATCAGTCGATGTAGTTGCCGCTACAATTACAGGTGCATCACGTTTAAAGAAAGTTTTTGATTCAATTAATTCCAAATGTGTAATCATTGAAGAGGCTGCTGAAGTATTGGAAGGTCATATCGTTTCAGTGTTACCAAAAACCATTGAACATCTTGTGTTGATTGGGGATCATGAACAATTGAAACCATCATGTGCAGTCTACCAATTGGCTGAGAAATACCAATTGAATGTTTCATTGTTTGAAAGAATTATGAAAATGGGTGGCGCTCATAGACAATTACTAATTCAACGTCGTATGGTACCAAATATCTCACAATTTATTCATCCAATCTATCCAAATCTTAGAAATCACCCAGAGGTTGCAAAAAGGTTCCAATTGGAATCAAATATTAAAGGTATTCAAAAAAATGTATTCTTCCTAGAACATACAGTACCAGAGTCATCACCAACTCAATCAACTAGCAAATCTAATATTTTTGAAGCTGAATACGTTGTGGGATTGGCCGATTATCTCTTGAAACAAGAATATATCCCAAGGGATATAGTTATTTTAACACCCTATACAGGTCAACTCTTAAAAATAAAGAATCAAATTAGAAGCAAAAAAAATGAACTGTTAACTAAAGTACAAGTACGTACGATCGATCAGTATCAAGGTGAAGAATGTAACATCGTCATTCTAAGTTTGGTTCGTTCCAATGAGCGTGGCGATAGTGGTTTCGTAAAAATTAAGAATCGTATCAATGTAGCGATCTCTCGTGCTAGAAATGCAATGTTTATGGTTGGTAATAGCCAACTTCTATCAAATGCAAACCCAATCTGGGCCAATATGTTTTCAATTCTCAAGGAACCATCTGTCGATTCAATGGGACCAATTCTAAAACTTAGATGTGAAAATCATAAAGATCAAATCACACATATCGCCTCTGGGAAGGATTTCGCAAATGTACCACAAGGTGGTTGTCTATTGAATTGCTCCACTCGTTTAGAATGTGGTCATCAATGTGGTTTAAATTGCCATGTCTTTGATCCCAATCATGTCAATATTGTATGCACAAAACCATGTGAATATATTCACCCAAATTGTGGTCATATATGTAAAAAAACTTGTTCAGCCGATTGTGGTCTATGTGAACAATTGGTTGAGCGTTTACTCGCATGTGGTCATAAAAAAAGAATAGCTTGTAGCATTAATCCTCTTGAATATAAATGTCAAGAACCATGTGAAAAAACGAGAAAATGTGGTCATAAATGTGAACTCAAGTGTTGGGACTATTGTGAAAAGAATCGTTGTGAAATTGAGGGTATAAAAACACTTCCATGCGGTCATTCCGAAAAAAGAAAATGCTTCAACAACAGTATCAATTGTGATGCCAAATGTAAAGATATTTTACCATGCGGTGATGCTTGCTCGGTAAAATGTAAAGATCATCCAATTCAATTAGGAGTTCGTATTCACCCAGCTTGTTCTAAAAAACAATGTACCAGGGAATTGTTTTGTGGTCATAAATGTAATAGTGAACATGCATGTGGCACAGGTTCTTGTGGTGATTGTAAGAAGAAATGTTTAAATGGTTGTCCTCACTCCAATTGTAATAGAGATTGTTCAAAACTATGTAATCCATGTAGAGAAAAATGTAAACGTGGATGCATTCATGTTGGTGACTGTAAAAATCTATGTAAAGAAACTTGCTCCATCAAAAACTGTGACCAAAGATGTGGCAAACTTTTAAATTGTAAACATCAATGTATTGGTTTATGTGGTGAAAAATGTGTTTCTATCTGTAGAAAATGTAATCCAGATTACTTAGAACCAATCTCTCGTATGAAATTGAGTGAATATGAGGAGAATGATTGTTTCATTGAACTTCATAAAGGTCATGTTTTCCACGTTGAAAACTTTGATGTATTTATGAATGTCAAAGAAGAAGATGGAAAAATCGCTTTCAAAAAGTGTCCATCATGCAACATGATCATCTCTGCTAAAGAGGCCCCTAGATACAAAGATATCATTAACAAGAATTGGGATAAAATCGATTTAATTAAAAAAAAATTGATGGAACGTTCAACAAAAGAAGAAAAAGATATGGTTGTAAAAGCTATGGGCGGCGCTGCTGGGTATGTTTTTTATTGTTCAATCTTTTTTTTTCTCTTAGGAATATTAATACTAATAATTTATACCAAAACACTCTTTAAATTCTATAGACATTGGTTCCTTTGTGAAAATAACCATCCATTTTACATAGGAGAATGTGGAGGAGCAATGGAAATTAGTAAGTGCATTGAATGCAAAGGTAGTGTCGGAGGTTCAGGTCATGAACTATTATCAAACAACCGTCATAGTAACATTGATGGTTCAACAAGCCAATTGTATAGGCCATATATTCCACCCCAAAATTTAGAATAGATAAATCAGTTTAAACATCTTTAGTCACATTTCTTTTTTTTTCTTTTCTCAAATAATAGTTTTTCAAAATTAATTCATAAAAAAAAAAAAATATATATAAATAAATAATATCCTTTTTAAAAAAAAAAATAGTTATTTAATGAGGCACTATGACCATTTTATTATAATATATATAATAATGAATACAATCGCTCCGCATATACCTGTCATAATTAAGAATAATATGAAAGTAATTATAGTTTCACCAGTTATCACTAATCCCAAACATTTACAGAACCCACAACAGCTCGATCTCATTTTATTTTTTATTCTTCCTATTCTACCTGTGACCCTATCATCATTAATCTCATCATTAATTTCATTATTATTATTATTATTATTATTATTATTATTATTATTATTATTATTATTATTATTATTATTATTATTATTATTATTATTATTATTATTATTATTATTATTATTATTATTATTATTATTATTATTATTATTATTATTATTATTATTATTATTATTATTATTATTATTATTATTATTATTATTATTATTATTATTATTATTATTATTATTATTATTATTATTATTATTATTATTATTATTATTATTATTATTATTATTATTATTATTATTAATGTTATTGTTGTCATTAATGATTGAAGGTAATGGAGATATAGAGGGTGAAGTTTCATTGGACTTGTTTTCTTGTAAGAGTTTTAAATGATCTTGGTTAAGAGATAAAATTAAATTAATTTCATTTTTGTAATATGAATAATCCATTCTACAAATTGCACACGTTGTTTTTCCATTTTCAAACCATCTTTTAATACAATCTCTATGAAAACTATGTCCGCATAAGCTAAGAGAAAAAGGTAATTTTGGGGTTTTTGAAATATCTATACTATATCCATTGTAACAAATTGGACAATTATATTCAATTTCTTTTTTTACTGAATTATTAACACTCATTTATTATTTATTTTTTTATTTTTTGAAACTTTCTCTTTTTTTATTTAAAATTCTTTAATTAATATAAAAACAAAATAATATATTATAAATGGATAATAGCTAAATCTCAATACATCCATTTTTGTATATACATTATAAACAATTCCTTTTTTTTTTTTGTTTTCTTGAAAAGAAAACAATAAAAAAAAACAATAAAAAAAAAAAATAAACTACCATTTAAAGTGTATATATTTTATTTATTTTTTTTTTTTATTTTTTATTTTTTATTTTTTTTTGGTCTTCTTCATTCTCTTTACTACCAGACATGGATTTTATGGTTGTTAGAGCTACAAACATCAAAGAACCTCCCAAAACGCCTGTTAAAAATGGGCTTTCTTTGAAATAATCCATTGTTTTCTTTAAAAAACCCTCTTCCTGTTCAATAGTATTGTTATTACTATTGTTGTTACTATTATTTCTAACAGAACTTGAACAACCAACATTTTCATCAAAAGAGTGAAAGTTACTATTATGTTTAACTTCATATCTATTAACCATTATGTCATTTTTGCCATTATCATTAAAACAGCTATTTTTATTATCATTATTATTATCATTATTATTATCATTATTATTATTATTATTATGATTATTATTATTATTATTATTATTATTATTATTATTATTATTATTATTATTATTGCTGTTATTTTGTTTTAAATCTTGAATTTCTGAAAGCAATTGTGTTACAGTATGATCGTAAGATACTAGATCTCTTCTAGAGAATGAGGAATAATCTTTTCTACAATATGCACAAGTTCTTGAACCCTGTTGGAACCATCTTTCGATGCATTGTTTATGAAATTGATGTGAACATAATGGTAATCTATGAGGTAATTCTTCTTTATCATCTAAATTGGTCACATCAAATGGAGATAAACAAATACAACATGTTAATTCTTGATTCAAATTTTTATTATTCATTTGTTATTATTTTTTTTTTTTGAGGATATTGCATTTTTTGAAAAAAGATTTTTAATTTCCCAAAAAAAAATTAATTTTTTAATTATTATAAATTAAAAAAAATAAAAATAAAAAAAACAACTTAAAAAATAAAAAAATAAAAAACTCAATTTTTTATATTTTTTATATTTTTTTTATTTTTTTTTATTTTTGAAGGCCTAACGTTATCGATTTTGGCTTCATTATAATTAAATTTGCATATTGGTCAACTTTAAAAAAAAAAAAAAAAGAATTTAAAAAAATAACACAAACCTACACCCATAAATTAAAAAAAATAAAATTAAAAAAATAAAAATTAAATTTTTGTGCACTTTTTCAAAGATACTATTGTTTTTTGTGAATTTTATTTTTTTTTTAATTTTTTCATTTTTTTTAATTTTATTTTTGTTGAATAATAAAAATTAATAAAATATAAAAGATAGACAAATTTCAATGAAAGAGGAACAAAGAGATTTATATTCATTAATTATAAATCAATTAGTACATGATGGATATTTGAGTGAAGCTACTAAAATTAGTGAATCCACTATGATACCATGCCCCATCAAAGGCGAAGCAAGCAATAAATTATTCTCACTATATCAATCGACCATATCAGGTGGTGGTGGATTAGGTATGCATGGTGGAATTAATAGAACAAGTTCAAACATGGATATAGATGATGATTCAAGCGCAATTGGATCAAGTGGTGGTAAAAATTTTATAGAAGATATAATAAATATGAAAGAGTGTTTAGATTTTGATGATCCAACACAACAACAATCAAATGGTACAAGTTCTACGACAAATACTACAAATACCACTAATAGTGATGGTGATGAAGAAACAACAACAACAACCACAACTGAAAAAATACAACAACAACCTAATTTTATAACCAAATTTATTACAACACACAAGAATGCATGTAGATGTGCAAAGTTTAGTTGGGATGGTAAATTCGTAGCAACTGGTTCTTCGGATACATCTATTAAATTATTGGATGTTAATAAAATGAGAAATTATAATCAAACCAAGAATGAGACAACTGAAGATTCAGCACCATCTAGACCAGTGATTAGAACATTCTATGATCATACGATGCCAATCAATGATTTAGATTTTCATCCATCTGCACCTATTTTATCATCTGCATCCAAAGATGGTACCATTAGATTCTACGATTATAAATCATCATTGAAACGTTCATTTAAATATATACAAGATACTCATGGTATACGTTCTATTAATTTTCATCCATGTGGTGATTTAATATTGGCAGGAACTGATCATCAAATGATTAGACTCTACAATGTAAATACATTCCAATCTTTTACAGCTAGAAAAATAAATGAACATCATCATGGCTCAATCAATCAAGTTAGGTTCTCATTGGATGGTAGTATCTTTGCGAGTTGTTCAAAAGATAATACCATCAAAATTTGGGATTCAAATAATTTCAGTTTGATCTCAACATTAAATTCACCACATAACGGTAAAGAGCCAACCACTGTTCAAATCAGTAGAAATCAAAAATACCTTTTATCATGTGGCCGTGATTCAATGATTAAACTGTGGGAAATTACATCGGGTCGTTTAATCTATAGTATTAATACTGGTGTAAATCAAAGTGGTGGTCAAAATAAAAATAGAATATCTGCTACCTTTAATTACACCGAAGATTATATCATAACAAACGATGAGCAACCTTCAGTTGCCGTCGTTTATAACTCTAGAACAAAAGAACAAGTTCAAAAATTAACTGGTCACAATAATACAGTTCGTTATATCGCTGCTTCGCCGGTTGAAAATGCATTAATGACCTGTAGTTTAGATCATAGAGGTAGATTCTGGACTGATGACACCTTATCTTTATCTTCAAATACAACAAACAATATTGTTAATAAATTAGATATTGATATTTAAAATTAATTCAAATATAAAATAAATTTTTTTTTTTTTTTTTTTTTTTGATAAAATAATAAATAATAATCTATAGAGAATAGTTTCTATAGTTTGTATTTTTTTTTTTTATTATTTATATTGCAATGATGATGAGGATGATATTATATGATGATATTATATAATAAAATTGTTTTTTTAGTTAATATATTCTGACGTTGTATCAGATAAATAAAAGGAAGGAGTGTTTGGAAGTGATTGTGCACAAGGAGATTCATTTGAACTTGGAGCACTATCTAATGGGGAGGTATTTTGGATTGGACTCAGAGCTAAATTCAATGTTGACAATTTTTCAAGGGTTGGGGTTGTGTTTGAAGCTTGAATTTGGTTGGGTGTGCTATTAGTTGATAGAGAACCATTATTGTTGTTATTATTCGGTGATGTGGTTGTTGTGGTTGTTGTGGTTGTTGTTGTTGTTGTGGTGGTGGTATGATGTGGCGGAGTTGTTGTACTTATTGTCGTAGAGGAGGTTGGAGGGCTTTGTTGTTCTAATTTTACACAAACTCCACAAAGAATAAATACTGTTGGTCTTTGGACTTTTTGTTTTTTAACAGGGAATTGATGTTGTTGTTGAAGGAGGAGATGAGAAGTTTCCAATAAGGCTGGTGATGAGGAAGATGAGGAGGCAGAGATTGGTGTTGGACCATTTGATTTTGTAGAGGAGATGTTTAAACAACTGCCACCGCTGCGATGGGTGACATCTTCAACCAAATGACTATTGTTTGGATTTAATAAAAGATGATTTTCGGTGGTTGTTGATGGTGGTGGTAATTGGTTATGTCTAAATTCGGCATACTCTGTTTTATCTAAAATTTTAACATCATTTGGTAAACAAGTGATACAATAAGAGGATGGACAACCTTTACAAATGAAGAAACTACCACCAGATTCATTTGGTGATTTTTTACATTGATGGCAAGCATGTCTTGAACATTTCCAACTTCTTGGTGTATGAGCCAAACCTGCACATGATCTATGATAGATTTTTGGACATGATCTACATTGTACCATTGACGTACGGCCTTTTGAATCTTCTTCCTTTTTACAAGAGAAACAATTTCTATCCAATAAAGTTTTATGTTTCTTTGGGGATCTATTCTTTTTCTTTAAATCTTCAGATGTTCTCAACAATGATATTGGATCACTGCCTGATGGCGATGAAGATAGTGGTGAAGAGTCGCCCGTTAATGAAAATGATTTAACACCATTTAAGCTATTGGTTTTCCATAATGAATTGGCAGTATTGTTGTTGTTATTGTTGTTGTTTCCTAATAAATTAGTGCTGCCATCGAAAGATGTTGATTTTGAATTTAAAATTGACATTGATTGAATTAAACTATTTGCTTTCGTTTGGAATTGACTAAACAATAATGGACTACTACTTCCACTGCTTGTAGTTGGTGAAATTGCACCACCACCAGGTGTAGTATTTGAAGAGGAAGTTGAAGTTTGAAGTATATTCTTCTTATAATTTGACATTTTAACAATGCAGAACTTCATCATTTCAACCATTTCATCCTTTTTAGATTTCTCAAATAAGGTTTTTTCAGCAGATTCCATCAAATTCGATGAATTGACACTGGGTATACAATTGAAATCAATCTTTTGATTTCTTATAAATAACCATTCCTCAACTGTACCCACTGTTAATAATCTAAACTTTCTAATGGTAGATGGTGATGATAATGATTCGATCTTTAATTTCAATGTTATCGAGTTATTAATATTAATTTCCTTTGAAAAATCTAGATTCCAATAATATTCGAATTCGATTATATTGAACTGATTGATTGAATTAAAATTAGTTGGGATTGGTGGTGATGATGGTGGTGTAGATGAAGTGGTTGGCGATGATGGTGATGATGATGATGATGATGGCGATGATGATGACCATTCATTCCCACCTCCTAAATTTGTAAGAATCTTTGTATCAAAATTTATAAAATCTATAAAACTTGATAAAATAATTACTGGTGAATTTGTTATATTTCTACTTGCTGCACTGTCAAGTAATTCATTAATTTTAAAATAATTTAATGATCTTGGGTAAAAAAAAATAAAAAAAATTAATATTCATTCTTTTTTTTTTTTTCTAGATAAAATAAAATAATTACTTTAATTTTAAAAATTCTTCTAATAAGGAAAATAATTGAATTGAAGAGGATAATAAAATAATAACCTGACGCTGTTGTGATTGATATTGTTTAATATTTTCAATTAGATGATTTGCAGCTATAAATTTTGAAGAAGAATTTGCCAAACTATTATTTTGATTATTTATTAAATTCGGATGATTGCAACATTTCTCCAACATAAAATAAAGTTCATATAAAAATTTAGTTTGATCTAATTGACCAGAGTTCATCTTTGGTATATTTTCTTTAAGTAATGATCTATATAAAACTTCTTGAGTATCTGAAATTTGAAGTAATATATCTTTTCTTAAATTACAGCTGTTATTATTACTATTACTATTAATATTATTGCCATTATTAATGGAATGATTTGTGCTTTCAAATGATGATAAAACCTGTGCCTCAATTTGTTTTTCGAATGGGGTTTCAAATGATGATAGTGATGATGGTATTGTCACTGTTGATGTTGTATTTTGGATTAAAACATTATTTAGTAAATCATTTGATGGTGGTTCACAAATTGATCTTTTTCTTGATTGAATTAGTGGTGTGGATGACGTAGATGATATCGATGTTGTACTATTATTTGAACCATTATTGTTGTTATTGATAATATTGTTACCATTGGTACTATTGTTATTATTATTACCCAAATTATTTATTACCACTGGCATATTGGTTGGAATAGATTTACTAGCATACATCTGATTTAATTCCTCTGAAACACCACCCATATTATTATTATTATTATTATTATTATTATTATTATTATTATTATTATTATTATTATTATTATTATTATTATTATTATTATTATTATTATTATTATTATTATTATTATTATTATTATTATTATTATTATTATTATTATTATTATTATTATTATTATTATTATTATTATTATTATTATTGCTATTGTTATTGTTATTGCTATTGTTATTGCTACTATATGACGTTATTTGATATGGTGATGGTGGGGTATTACCAATATGTGGTGTTTGTTGTGGTGGAGGTGATGAATGAATAATTGGGTGTATTGGTATAAATTGTTGATTTTGGATAGGCGATCTTGGTTGTTGTTGTTGTTGTTGTTGTTGTTGTTGTTGTTGTTGTTGTTGAGGTGGGGGAGTTAAACGCGGATCATTTTGATAGTGTTGTTGTTGTTGTTGTTGTTGTTGTTGTTGTTGTTGTTGTTGTTGTTGTTGTTGTTGTTGTTGTTGTTGTTGTTGTTGTTGTTGTTGTTGTTGTTGTTGTTGTTGTTGTTGTTGTTGTTGTTGTTGTTGTTGTTGTTGATATTGAATACTGCCATTGCTATTACAATTATTATTATTGTTTCCGCTATTATTATTGTTATTATTGTTATTACTATTGTTGTTGTAGTACATTACATTTGGTGAATTTGTATTGGTTTGATGTTGTGATGGTGACATTGGGTGACCATTTGAATCACCACAACAATTTATGTTGATACTATTGTTATTATAATTAATGTTTGGGCTTGCCAAATATTCATTTACATTTACATCTTGTATATGTTGGTGGTGATGTGATGGCGAAAAGGGGTGTTGAATGTGTGTATGTGGTGGCGAAAATGGTTGTTGTGATGGTGAAAATGGTTGTTGGTGATGGTGATGGTGGTGAGGAGAATAAGGTTGTTGTGGTGAATATGGTTGTGGTGAATATGGTTGTTGTTGTTGTTGTTGTTGTTGTTGTTGTTGTTGTTGTTGTTGTTGTTGTTGTTGTTGTTGTTGTTGTTGTTGTTGTTGTTGTTGTTGTTGTTGTTGTTGTATATGATGTTGTTGTTGTATATGATGTTGTTGTTGTATGTGATGTTGTGGTGGTGAATATGATTGTTGGTATTGTTGTTGATAATGGGGCTGTTGTTGATGTTGCATCATCATATGCTGATGGTGTATTTGTTGTTGACGATGTTGTTGGTGATGATAATTATTCATATCATCGGGTATTGCGTATACTTGGGGTGATAAGCCATTATTATCATACTGACTATTATATATCATTTGTTGTTGTTGTTCCATTCAATTCTACTTTATTGTTATTTTGTTTATTACTATTTTTAAAATTACACATATATTACTGCTGCTATTGTTTGAATGGATGAACTAATATTTATTACGATTAAAAATACAAAATTATTTCCTTTATTCTTTTTTTCTTTCTCCCTCTCTGTTGTCAAACAACTAGTTTTTTTTTAAAAAAAAATTAAAAAAACTATTTCCTAAAAGAAGGAGAAAACGAAAATTATAAAATGTGTAGCCTAACTGTTTTTTTTTTTTTTTTTTTTTTTTTTTTTTTTGTTTTGTTTTTTTTTTTTTTTTTTACTTTTTAACCGAAAGGATCGAAAAATATATAATTATGTAAAAACACTGGCGAGTATTGTTTTTTTTTTTTTCAAAATAAACAAATTTGCTGATATGGTGTATTATTAGGAATGTAGGTTATATTACAAAGGAATAAATA
The DNA here is from genome assembly GCA_036169595.1 of Dictyostelium firmibasis. Lineage (NCBI taxonomy): Eukaryota > Evosea > Eumycetozoa > Dictyosteliales > Dictyosteliaceae > Dictyostelium > Dictyostelium firmibasis. Next base: position 3,430,607 of record CM069765.1, on the reverse strand, counting down.
AAATATATTATTATTCTACTAATAGGGTTTTTTTTTTTTTTGGAAATTTTGATGGTAGTAATAAAAAAATAAAAAAAGAAAATTATAATAAATAAATGTTTTTTGATTTGATTTGATAAGTGCAAATTATATTTTAAAAAAAAAAAAAAAAAATAGAGAGAAAAAAAAAAATTTTTAAACTATTGCCTTTTTCTATTAATGCTAGGTATTATTACAAATTTGAGAGGTGATGTTTTTTTTTTTCAAATTGATTTTATTTTATTTAAAATTTTTTTTTTATTTTTTTATTTTTTTTTTTGTGTGCTTGTTGTGGGTGTGTGTTTGTGTGTGTTTGTGTATATATAGTGTGTGTAGATCTCTTTTGTATATAAATAATTATTTATTTAAATAAATAAAAATGAAAAAAATTTAAAAAAGAGTGACAAAATTAAAGGGATGGGGGGCGATTTAAATTTAAATATAAATATTTCAACCAACTTGATATTTTTTATTATATCACTACTGTTACAATGTTTTTATTGGGTTTATTTTAATTATTATTATTATTGTTTATATTTATGTTTTTTTTTTTATATCGTTTTATTCTATATTTTATTTATAGTTTATATTATTGAGTATGTATACAATATTTTTGAAATGGGCGTGAAAAACTTCTTTAATTTATTTTCACTATTATTGGAAAGATGGAATATATAGGTTGTATTCTATTATTTATTTTATTTTATATTATGTTATTTAATTTTATTTTATTTAATTTTATTTTATTTTATTTTATTTTATTTTATTTTATTTTATTTTATTTTATTTTATTTTATTTTATTTTGTTTATTTTATATTATTTTATTTATATACCGATTTATCTTTTGTGATATTTTGAAATTATCTATATGACTATATTTATAAATAGATAACTGCAAATATAATTTTTTATTTATTATTATTATAATAAGAGTGTGGATGTGATGATTTAATTTTTTTAAAATTTTTTTTTTTTTTTTTTTTTTTTTTTTTTTTTGAGGAAAAAAACGGTGCGAAATAACAATCAAAAAAATAAAAAAAAAAAATAAATAAAAAAAATAAAAAAAAATAAAATTTTATGCGAATTCGTCAAACTAAATATTTCCTTTTACTCAAAAAATCATTGACATCCTGGTGACATAAATACATTAAAATTTATTTTATTTTATTTTAACTTTATACTTTTATTTTTATTTTTATTTTTACTTTATTTTATTTTTTATTTTTTATTTTCTTATTATTTTTTTAAAATTTGGAAATTTTTTTTCAATTCGCTTTCATCATATTTCTAAATTAATTTACCAAAAACAAAAGATAAAATAGCAATAGCAAGTATAACAATTAAAGTTTGATAGTGATTAAATCCACCTTTAGTTTGAGTGATGTTGGTTGGTGTTATATTTCCTTTCTTAATATTATCGAGCTCCTGTATGAAAATTGAAATTAAATTATGTTAATTAACTTTTAAAATAAAATAATATAAAAAAACATTAAGAGCTAAACATACATCATTTAAATTTTTAAGTTGATTACGTAGTTTTTCAGTTTCAGTATCTTGTATTGAGGAAGAGGAAGAGGTAGTATTTTGTACATTTCTTTTTGTAATTTCTGGTTTTAAAGATTTAGAATCGGTTCTATTTGGGTTTGTTGTTGATGAGGCACTATTATTGCCATTGTTGGTGGTATTACTGTTGGAGTCTATATTATTAGTGTTACTTGATTTATTGGTTTCATGGTCATGGTGGTCATGTTTTTGTGTGTTATTAATATTATTAACTTCTGAAATTAATGTACTATTTGATTTATAATCGTTTGTGCTGCCACTTGATGATATGTTTGGTGATTGTTGTTCATTTGAAGGTAATGAAAATACAGCTTTTAATTTATTTTTTGTAATTAAGTTTTGTGGTGAATTTGTCCACTAAAATAAAGTAGTAGTAATAATAGATAATAAACAATAGATAATAATTAGTAATCTATAATCTAGGGTGATATATGAAATATGATGTATTTTGTTTGTTGTTTTTTTGAAATAGTATTTTTTTTTTTTTTTTTTTTTTTTTTTTTTTTTTTGAAAATGCTCCTTACAATTGATTTAGGATCAATATTTGGATCAGTTACAACAATTGAAAGAATTTGAAATTTATCTTTAGTTTTCATTGAAATGGATGGTGAATCTTTTGTACAATTTAATAAAACTAAATTTTGAAATCGATTATTGTGTTACTATTAGTTTCACCTTTATTTTTATTTTTTTCGCTTTTTGACTAAAAAAATACATACTTTGAACATCAATAGATTTACCTGGTGGAATGATGCCAGTATTTGGTCTAACGCAATATCTAATTGGTGCAGTAGTTTTGACTTTAAATGCCATTGTATGTTCATCACTGCTATTATATAATTTTAATTCATTTGTAATTACACCCACGAATGGTGCTTTAATATTATTTATTCATTCATTCGTTTTTTTTTTTTAAAATTTAATTATTTTTTTAAAAAAAAAAAAAAGTGGTATGATGATTTGTTAAGTTTAGTGTTTTTTTTTTTTTTTTTTTTAGGTATGAGAAATAAAATTTAAATAAAACATACGATGATATACTAATTCCTTTGGTCTAATTTTAAGAAAAGATGGTTTTGGATTTAATGATGGACTAGCTACAGTAACATTATTTGACATTTTTTTTATTTTTACTTATCAATAAGTAATTTTTTTTGATATTTTGTTTAATAATTTTTCAAAAAAAAATAAAATAAAAAAAAAATAAAAAATAAAAAATAAAAAATAAAAAATTAAAATAAAATTAAAAAAAAAAAATTAAAAAAAAATTTGAAAAATTCAAAAAAAAATTCAAAAAAATTAAATAAAAAAAAAAAGGTAATTGCTTATATAATGTTTAAAAATTTTAAATAAATTATTAATATTTTGTATTGGATAATGATATTAAATCATTTTACTATTGTATTTATATTATTATAACTATTATTATTTTTTATGTTGATAAATGAATTATTTTTTATTTTTTTTTATATTTATTTTTATGTTTAGTGAACAAAATTTTTTTTTTTTATATTTTTATGATTCTTTGAAAAGATCTTTTGTTGATTTTTAGATCTATTTGGTTAAAAAACGATTACATGAATATTTCCCGCCAAAAAATTTTAATTTTTTTTTTTTTTTTTAATTTTTTTTTTTTTTTCAAATTTCAAAATTTTTTTATTCATTTTTTTTTTTATTTAAAAATTATAGTTTACAACTTTTTCAATATATCGATTTTTTTTCCTTTTCTTTTAAATCCTTATACATTTATAGTTTTTCTATAAAAAAAAAAAAAAAAAAAAAAAAAAAAGAAAAACCTAAAAAAAGAATGTCACAAGATCATTCAGTTTCAAAAAGACTACAAAGCGAGTTAATGAATTTAATGGTAATAACCACATAAATTTTTTTTTTTTTTCATATAACAATGAATAAAACCAAACTAATTATGATTGAATAATAAATAAATAAACAAATAAATAAAAACATATAATAAAGATGGGACCAAGTCCAGGTATTTCAGCATTTCCAGATGGAGATAATATATTTAATTGGATTGGAACAATTCAAGGAGCTAAAGATACAGTTTATGAACATATGGAATTTAAGATGTCATTAAAGTTTCCAACTGACTATCCATATAAACCACCAACAGTTAAATTTGAAACTCAATGTTTTCATCCAAATGTTGATAACAACGGTAACATTTGTTTAGATATTCTCAAAGACAAATGGTCACCAGTATATAATGTTAGAAGTTTATTAATCTCCATTCAATCATTATTAGGTGAACCAAATAATGAATCACCTTTAAATTCATACGCTGCAAGTTTATGGTCAAACCAAGATGAATATAAAAAAGTATTGGAAAAAAGATATCAAGAAGCAACTTCAAGATCATAAATTATTAATTTTTTTAAAAAAAAAAAAAAAAAAAAAAAAAAAAAAAAAGAAACCTTTTGTACAATCATTATTCTTTTACGCTTTATATAAACTTATAATATATAATTTAAAAATAGATATTCAAATATATTAAATTAGTTTTTGAATAAAAAAAAAAAAAAAAAAAAAATTATTGAAAAAAAAAAAAAAAAAAAACATAATGACCAATTAACATTACATCAAATTTGTTTATTTTATAGTTATTTCTTTTTTTTATTTTATTTCATTTTATTTTATTTTTTTTTTTTTTTTTTTTTTTTTTTTTCTTATTAGTAAGGAAAAAGTTGGCATGCCATGCTCGGAAATTTTTTTTTTTTTTTTTAAAAAAAAACTAATAGAAGTATTATCGTAATGCTGTTGTGCCAAAAATTATTTTCGTAATAATTGTATGGTATTTTATTATTTATATTTATATTTATTTTTAATTCTTTTTTTTTTTTTTTTTTATATATTTTTTTTTTTAATTTTTTTTTTTATTTTTTTTTTTATTTTTTTAATTAAAATTTTAACCCCATTTTATTTGCATCAAGTATTGCCATCGCTGTCCACACAAAAAAGATATTTTTTTTTTTTTTAAAAAAAAACCACAAAAAAAAAAAATCAAATTTTTTTTTTTTTTTTTTTTTTTTTTTTTTTTTTTCAAAATAGTTTGCAACATTAAAATAAAAGGGGCGATCGCACTAAAACATTACCAAAATTTGTAATATTAATAATAATAGCAACAATAACAATAGTATTAAATACTATTAAAAAAAAAAAAAAAAAAAATTTATTTATTTTAATTATTTTTGTAATAACAACACTAAAATTAAAAATAAATAAAGTGTAATTTTTATTTTTATTTATTTATTTTTTTATTTGTTTTTTTTTTCTCTTTTTTCTTTTTTTTTTTATTTATTTTTATATTTGTTATTTAAAAGATTGTATATAAAATAAATAATTAAATAGGCGAATTATCATACTTTCACACCCACAACAGATGAATAGTATTGAAAGTGCTACTTGTGATAGCAATGAGATAAACAAAAATACAAATAAAATTAAAAAAACAAACTTAAACAACACAACCTCTAATAGTGATAATAATAGTAAAGATATTGGGACATATAATAATAATAATAATAATAGTAATAATAATAATAATAATAATAAAAATAACGATAACATAAATAAATTGAGAAAAGATAGTACAAATAAACAAAACCAAGAAATTAATCCAGAAATGTCAGAAAATAAAAAAATATATAATAGTAATGATAGTAATTCTAGTAGTGGTAGTGGTAGTGGCGGTGGATATGTAAATAATGGTCATCATATATTAATTGAAGAGAATGAAAGATTAGAACATGAGAATCAAGAGATTCAAGAAATTTATAAACAAAAGGGTATGGAATTTCAAAAAAAAGATTTAAGATTTGGTTATGATAATAACAGTAGTAATGGTGGTAGTGGTAGTGGTAGTGGTAGTTGTAGCAGTAATAATAACAATAATAATAGTAGTAGTAGTAGTGGTGATGAAAATGGTTCAAATCAACCTGTAATTAGAACTAGAATGAGAGAAGGTTCTATTTTAAACTTAAAGGTAAATATATTTTAATTAAAATTCGAACCATTTTATATGTTAATTTTGTTTTTCTTCTCTATTATTAACCAAAAATAAAATAAAATATAAATATAAATATAAATATAAATATAAATATAAATATAAATATAAATATAAATATAAATATATATATAGAAACAAGGTCTTGTAAAAGAAATTAGTCAAAAATTTCAAACACCAGATACAGCATCATATACAAAACCGAATACCAATAATGTTTCTATAAAAGATAAAATTTTAATATTAAAAAAGGAACAAGAAAAAAGAAAACAAGAAATAGAGGCGCAACAAAGAGAAAAGGTTATTGTATTATCAGCAGATAGCTCAAATATTCAAATTTATCATCCTTCAGTTTTAATAGATAAAATGAATAGTAAATTAGATACTGAAGAAAAAGCAACACCAAAAACTCCAACTCCAACAACCACAACTAATAATGATAAAAATACCACAACTAAACCAAAAATATCACCTGTAAAAATCGAAGAAAGACCAATTACAATACCAAAACAACAACAACAACAACAACAACAACAACTAACAACACCAATAACCGATAAAAAAGTATCAACAACACCAACAACAACAGTAACAACACCAAAATCAAATACCCCATCTAAAAAGACATCACCTGATAATGTACCAACACCAACATCAACTGGTAAAACAAATAAAAAAGATAAAAAAGATAAAAAAGATAAATCAAGGGATAGTGGTAATAGTACCAATTTGGTAATAGTCAATAGTAATAGTAGCAATAACAATAATAATGGCAGTAATAATAATAATAATAATGATACAATAATAAAACGAAGAGGTAGAGTTTTGGTAACACCATCAAGTGATTTAAAAAAGAATATTCAAATTTATTTCACAATTCCAATGAATCCATCACCTATTAAAATCAATAGACCAAATCAATTATTATCACCAATTGCACAACAATTTTTAAAAACATTAATTTCCAATGAACTTCCAACCGATTGTAAAATCAATGAAATTAATGACACAGATACAAAATCAGTTTTATCACCATCAGCCTCATCATCATTCATAACAAAATCATCACAATCATTATTAAATGTACAATCATTAAGAGTTAAAGCAATTAAAACCAATTTTGATATTTTATTTTTAATGCCAAATCAATCTAAAAGAATTTTACAAGTTAAAGGTTCTGATACAATTGAAATTTTAAAAGAAAGGATAATTTCAGAATATTTACCTAATAATAATAATAATGATAGTAATAATAATAGCAATAGTAAATATGGAGCAGATTCATATTTAATATTAGATTTTAATGATAATCCAATGGAAAGAAGTTTAGTATTAAATAAAAGTGATTATATATTGGATAAAAGAGCACAAGGTTTAATACCAAAATTAAAAGTGATTGAAAAATCAACGATAATAGATTCTGATCCATCCGATGAATTATCATCTAGTGAATATGAGATAATTAGAAAATTAATAGCTGGTACTGATACATGGAGGGGTGAAGAAGTTGAATACTTTAGAAGAGTGATGAGTAGACTAAGATATGAAGCATTACCATTGATCAAAGGTTCAATTCAATCTACATTGTTAGTTAGATTATCACCATTACCAATACCAATTGTTGGTAATAAAATATTGATATCAGTATTTTTACCAATAACTCAAGTTACAAAAACAATGGATTTAGAATCTAATGAAACTGCAGATCAATTCACTAATAGACTTTTCACAAAGAATTATTCAAAACATTTACCAAATGTAAATTCAAATGATTTCATCTTAAAGGTTGTAGGTAGTTCAGATTTTATTCATGGTCCATATGATTTTCGTACGTTTGAATCAATTAGAAATCATATAATTCAAGGTACAAAACCACAACTTACTCTAATTCAAAGACCAAAACCCGAATTAGATCCACAGCCATTTAAACCACGTTTTGATTATCCACCAGAGTTACCAATTGATCATAGTTGTAGTAATGCTACTATTAATACAAATAATAGTAGTGGTAGTAATAGTATTAATAGTAATGGTAATTTCGATAGTTGGGATCAAATTACACATGTATCAATTAGGGAGATAAAGAGACCATTTAAGGTTAAAGTTATGGGATCAACCAGAATACCATTATCATCAATTAAAGATATTGATAGTAGTAGTGTAATAGTTTCAATATCATTATATCATGGTATTGATTGTTTTTCAAAGGCATTCACTCAACCTATTATACCACCACCATTTGCATTCCTTGCTGAAAGTCTATCAGTTGATTGGTGTGAATGGTTAGTTTTTACAAATATTGACTACTCAAATCTACCAGTTGATGCACGTTTATCCATTAGTGTCTATAGTGCTAATGATACAGTTGACGATGTAGAGGAAATTAAAAATCATGATGAAACTACTAAAAATTTAACACCAATAGGTTGGATAAATGTAATGATCAGTGATTTTAGATATCAATTGAGACAAGGTTTAGTAGAGTTATCATTGTGGCCATCAGATTTCTCAAATCCACTTGGTACATGTTCAAATAATCCATCAATTTCACAATCGGTTGGGTTAACATTAGAATTTGAAGAATTTAATTTACCAGTTTTATTCCCAAGAAAAAGTAAATCTTCAACAGTAATTGAACAACCACCAACAAATATAAACTCCAATGAAATGAGAGAATTTTTCGAACAGATTACGTCACTAGATCCATTGTCTGATCTTAAACAAGAGAAATACAATCAACTTTGGACATTGAGACATTATTCAATACTATTCCCGCAAGTATTACCAAGATTAATGTTAAGTGTACCATGGACTCAAGCTACAGCCGTAGACGAGGCAATTTCATTATTGGATAGATGGCCAAAACTTAAACCCTATGAAGCATTGGAATTATTGGATGCAAAACATGCCAATAGAAAAGTTAGAGAGTTTGCAGTGACATGTCTCGAAGATTTAAGTGAGGATGAATTAGTAGATATTCTATTACAATTGGTTCAAGTACTTAAGTATGAGCCATTCCATGATTCAAAGTTATCAAGATTTTTACTTAGAAAAGCAATTCTAAATAGAAATATTGGCCATTCATTCTTTTGGTATTTAAAATCCGATTTACATGTTAGTAATTTATCAGAGAGATTCGGTATTCTATTGGAGTCATATCTATTCTCATGCGGTGCACATCGTGTTGAACTTTTGAAACAGATGGATGTAATAAATAATTTAACAGAGGTTGCTAAAAAGATTAAACCATTGAAAGATCAAGATAGAAGAGAGTTTATGATCAAAGAGTTTGAATCATTAGAATGGCCAAAGAGATTCCATCTAACTTTAAATCCACGTTTTGAATCAAATGGTTTAATAATTAATAAATGTAGATATATGGATAGTAAGAAGTTACCTCTTAGACTATCTTTTACAAATACCGATATGAGTGCTGAACCAATTGAAGTTATATTTAAAGCTGGTGATGATTTAAGACAGGATATGTTAACATTACAAATGATTAGATTAATGGACAAACTTTGGCAAAAGGAAGGATTAGATTTAAAACTTTCACCCTATGGTTGTATTTCAACTGGTGATATGATTGGTATGATTGAGGTGGTACTAAACTCTGAGACCACTGCAAAGATTCAAAAGAGCGGAGGTGGTGGTGCAACTGCTGCATTTAAATTGGATCCTTTGGCAAATTGGTTATCTCAACATAATAAAACCGAAACTGAATATCAAAAAGCTGTAGATACGTTTATTATGTCTTGTGCTGGTTATTGTGTTGCTACCTATATTTTGGGTATAGGTGATAGACATAATGATAATTTAATGTGCACTAGAAGTGGTAGACTATTCCATATTGATTTCGGTCATTTCCTTGGTAACTATAAAAAGAAATTTGGTATCAAAAGAGAACGTGCTCCATTCGTATTCACTCCAGATATGTGTTATCTAATGGGTGGTAAAGAAAGCTTTAAGTTTAGTCAATTTGTAAACTATTGTTGTACAGCTTATAATATCGTCAGAAAGAATGCAAAATTATTTATGAACTTATTCGCAATGATGGTTTCAACTGGTATACCTGAACTTCAATCAATGAATGATCTAAATTACTTAAAAGAATCTTTCTCTTTGGAATTATCTGATGAAAAAGCAAGAGAGAAGTTTGTTGGTTTAATTCATGAAAGTTTATCTACAAAGACAACCCAAATTAATAACATGATTCATATCATGGCTCATTAGTTTCTACTTTAATTATTTGTTCTTTTTCAAAAAAAATAAAAAAAATGGTAAGAAAAGAGAAAAAAAAACTAATTTATAAAAAAATAAAAATAAAAAACTATATTTATTGCCAATGTATGTGAATAAATTTATGAGACTCAAACAAAAGGTTCAAAATCTCATTATATATTAATTCTTGTTTATTTCGCTAAGAGTGATCATTTAATAACAGTTTTTCGTCATTGTTTAACTCTACGTGCTTCTCTATGTCCGTCTTTGTTAACATTTTTAATTAAAATTCCAAACAACTGATTTTTTTTTTTATTTAGAACCCAATAAATTAAATAAGAAAAATTCAAAATGATATTATAAAATGAAATAAATTAATACTTAGAGAAAAATGTTTTCGATGGCTTTCAAATTTGAATTCATGCCAACTTTCTTCATTAATACTCCCTCCTTCAACTATTCGGACTTGGGTTCAATGATCAAATATTTTTTTAGAATATCCAAATAAATAAAATAGTATGATAAAAAAATCTTAAATAAAAAAAAAAAAAAGGTAAATTGAGTTGTCGGATTTATAAATATAATTTTTATTTCCAATACAAATTGGTTTAAAGAATTAATTTAAACTTTCAATAAAATCTTCTAAAGAATTTAAAATATCATCGAAAGAGAAGCCATCAGAAGGCTCCCAACATTTGTTAATTAAATTTCTAATATTTGGTTCTATTTTTTCTAATCCTATAATTGGCTTTTGATGACCAAACTTACGAATTTCTCCCACTTGAATTTCATCAATGAGCAGTTCATAAGATAGGACTGCAAAAGAATGAATACTGAACTTTGGTGAACTGCTTTTATAATTGCTATTACCGGTGTTGCTATATTTATATTTATTGCTGATACTGTTACTGTTGGTGTTGCTATTACTGCTACTGTTACTATTACTGTTACTATTTCTGTTACTGTTATGTTTATTTGGTTTGACTGAAACTTCCTTTCCTAAACTTATTGGTACCCCAACTTTTTCTAAATAGTTATTACATGCAAGTCTTTTAATAACTTTACTTGATGTGAGATCCAATATTTTAGCACAAACTTCAGCATTTTCGTTGGAGTCAAATATTAAAATGTTTCTAGCTCTTAAATTTTTTTGGTGGATTGAATTTTGTTGTAGGAATTTACAGCCTTTGGCAACATCAATAAGAATTCTAACCTTTTGAGTAATTGACATTTTTAATTTCCTCTTTGAAATTAAATGATCCAAACTTCCAAGTGGTGGATTTTCACAAGCTACACATAAATAGTCTTTTGTAATTACAAAACCAATCAATGATATAATGTTTGGATGCTTTAATCTACTAATAATATTTAATTCTCTATACGCCTGTTCACAAAATTTTGTTTTTACTTTAATCAATTTAACCAATGCTTTTTTATCTCCAACCATACCTCTATACAATACTTCCAATGAAAATTTTTCTATTATTTCCTCAAAGCAAATATCATTAAAATCCAACCTGGTTGATATTTCACTCTCCACCTTTATTTTAAGCAATGTATACATTTCTCTTTCACCGTTTGAATTGATTTGAATTGAAAAATTTTCAAAAAACTATATTCAAAAAGAAAAAATATATTAATAAATTAGATAAATAAAATTTAATTAAAAAAAAAAAAAAAATTTACCTTTGTTGTAGAATGAATAGTTAAGGAAAATTTTAAAGAGATTGATTCACCGGGATCAATATCAAAATAAGAACGATCGGATGAAAAACTAGCTGAATTATTATCCATTGGTAAAATTAAAAGTGCTGTATATCTTTTTGTTGAATCATTTGTAATTGATAGAGTATCATAATATGGTGTATCTAATTTTGCTTTTCCGTTACCAAGGCCAAATGTTAATATATTTTGACTAAATTTTAAAGGAAACATTGACAACTCCATAAAATCTGATAATTCACAACATGTAGTTATATCATTGGTGGTTCTAAATGATTCTGATCTGTTTTTTCTATTTAATAGGCCCACTGTTAAATTTTGGAAATTACCTGATTTTAATTCCTCTGGGAATTTACTATTTACAATTGTCAAAGGGTTTGTAATTCCACTGTCAATATTATCATTTGTATATGTACTACTATTTGAACTGCTATTTGAACTACTATTGGAATCATTTGAACTATTATTGGAATAATTTGAATTACTTGAACTATTCTTTTTAGATGTTGAATTTTTATGTTTTAATGTTTGATTTGATGATACTGTATCTATTATTGAAATTGATGGTAAAGATGAATTTTTAGAAATTTTTTGTAAAACTTGAATTTCAATATCATTATTGTTATCGACACATTCAATATCCTTGTTTGATTTTAATTTTGAAAGAGTGGTTTTTTTTCTATGTTTAATGATGGCAATTGTAGTTATTGATAAAACTACAGAACCTAAAACCACTGATAAAGATATTGCCAAGGTTGCGGGTTTACTTGTTGATATTGTTTCTGCAGGTATAATGTTTGGCAAAGTTGGATTAATAACCACAGGAAGTGAATCACTGACTGAAAAGATTGCAACAGATGTTAAATAGATATCTCCTCTGCTTGTGAATGAAATATTTAAAAAATCCAATGAGTTTGTGTTGTTGTGGACGTATGTTATATTTCTTGAGTAAGGTCCACTACCTGAGAATGGCTCCATTACAAGTACTGGATTTTTTTGAATAATTACTGATAATGGGCTTGAATATTGATCGATTGGTTTATAAAAAGTGAAAAACAATTGAATTTGTAAGGTTTGTACAGATTTATTAAAAGATAAACCAAGTGTTACTGGTTCATATTGAGTTTCTGATGTAATTCCCCAAGAAAATAAACTATTCAATGTTGAAGAAGATGTGACATTGGGTAAATTACCAACATATTTAGCATTACTTGAAAGTTGGCAACCAAAAGATTTTGTGCAACCATCCTGAAATTTTAAACCATCCAAATCATTGCTTGTTTTATTATAACTTAAATTACCACCAGTGCTTGAAAGTAATCGTGTAGTTGATGAGGTTGTTGTTGCTTCTGCTGTTGTTAAGGCCGATGTTGAAGGATCAATCATTTGCCAACCTTTATTGAATAAGAACTGCCCATAAACAGTTATAATAGGTAAATCAATCATAAAGTAATAACTTGAATCTTTAGATTTTTCATTTTTAATGATAATACGAATATTGTGATTTCCCAATCTATCTGCAACAAAAGGTAAACTGCATTTTGCTGAAATTGGATTAAATTGAATTCGTTTGGTTTCCATACCACTAGATGAAAAAATACAAACCATCGGATTATCTACTCCCATAGTATTCAATTTTACTAAAAGGTTTATGGTAGAGTTGAAAATCATTTTGTATGGCTCATTTGGAAATACCATATCAACTTTCAAAGAACTCAAAACACTTTGATTATAATAATAAATTGGTGTAAATGATGAACCAAATACGTTTTCAAGTGGACCAACTGTTTCAGGTGACCCAAAGACATAAGAATTTTGAAAGTTTGTAACTGTTGAAGCTGTATCATCGAAAATCTTTTGAGAGTTTGTTGTGTTTGGACTAAAATTTGAGTTTATAAAATCTAATCTTGAAACTGTGCCATTGAATAAAAATCTTTCAGATGCATTTAAATTATTAAATATTAATGCACTACCGGGTAAATATGCTGAAACCGTATCTGATGCTGTCAAATCATTAATCTTAAAAAATCTACTTGGTAAATTACCATTATTATTGATACTCAAAAGAAAATGATTTAAGAAATAATCTGGTTGGTTATAACCTTTAAAAGAAATGGTGTCATTGTTATAATTATTACTAATATTACTATTGTTTTTATCTGTTTGGTACCAATAAGTTGAATTGATAATGTTAAAGTCAACAGGATATTGAATTAAATTTGAAAATAAATTTGAAGAATTTACACAAGGTACATAGCAATCAGTATCAAAACCAGTAACCAATGGTCTATTGGCAATGAAATTAAATTTGATTGCAACAAATGAAGAAATGAAAGTATCATTTATTGATTGAACATTTGGTGATAATGAATATATACCGTTTCCTTCAAATCCATAATCCATACTAAAAGGTGAAGGAAAGGTAAATAATTTTGGGTTTGATGGTATGGGAATTAGAAAATAGTAATTTAGCTTTGATTTTATAGACTCTGTACCATATTGGGCTATTAAATTTGAACCGGATCTACTAACAACCAAATTCCCCGATAATGATGCATTTGAACTGAAGAAAATGAGTGGAGCTCTAGATTCTTTAACTCTATCAATGATGGCACAACCTTTTATGGATACACTATTTGAAAATTCTATATACAATAAGCCTCTAAATCTTTGGTTTTCACCTTTGATGATATCTATCACAACGTTTGGTTCATTATTTGAGAAAATTAATTGAGTATCGTTGTAAAGTTTATTGGTGGTTTTCCCTAAAGAATCGATTGTAAAGTTTTCTATTTGAACTTGTGAATCACCACTAATATATATCGATGACCCAATCTTTGATGTTGAGTCTATAAATGTTTCAGCTCCAAATAAAAACTTATCATTAAAATGTATGACAATGCTTTTATCAGTCTTTACAATTGGTAAACATGTGCTTGAGGAAATTAAGTTTATTTTATCACCTATTGTTCCAATTGAAAATGAACATGTTTGACCCTCTGGAAATAGTTGACTATAAATATTAACCTTTGATCCTAAATTAATGTTTTTTAAAGGCTCGGCTTTCATATAATCAGAAACAATCTGTAATTGATAACTATCTAATCTATATGCTTGAAAAACTTTTTTTTTCTCACCAACTAACGTTAATGATCCACCTAATACCATCATACCAGGAAAAAAATTAAAAGGATCAATCTGTGAATTATTTGGATCTAAATCTGTAAATCTAATACTTGATTTACTATTTAATACACCACCAGGCAATATAAATAATGCTCCCACATTAATAAATGATAAACCTTCTAAAATATCTAATGTTCCTTCTATACATAATATATTAATTTTATAAATTGGTAATCCTCCGCCACCAATCCTATATTCCATTTTGGTTCCTGTCCATTTTTTTTAGTTTTTTTTTTTTTTCATCGCATTGAATTTTTTTTAATTTTTTTTTTTTTTAGATTAGTTTTTTTTTTTTTTTTTTTTTCTAAAAAAATTTTCGAAAAAAATAACATAAAATCACTACAATAAATACCTTTTGTTATAATTAAATTTGGAGATTCTTGTGCTCCAGGAAATGATGATCTCCCAAAATATTTAGAACCAGGTATATTTTGAATTGTATCAGAACATATATCAGGATAAAACAACTCATGAAAAGATGAAGAATATATAGTTTTATTATTTCTTTCTATAGGAATTTTTGAAAACTGTTTAAATTTATCAATCTTTTTTAAGTTGTAATATCCTGGTGGTGTAAAAATTAAATCACAATATGAACCTAAATATCAATCACATAAACAAAATTTTTTTTTTTTTTTTTTTTTTTTTTATTTTTTTTATTTTTTTTTTTTTTTTTTTCGAAATTAGATTTAGTTAATCAATGAAAAAAAAAATTTAAAAAAAAAAAAAAAATTTTAACCTACATTTAAATAAAAAAATAACAAAAAAGATTAATAGTATAGTTGTTTTCATTATTATATCTAAACTTTTTTTTTTTTTATTTTTTTTATTTTTTTGTCCACGTAAATATTTTATACAAAAACAAGGGAAAAAAAAAAAAAAAAAAAAAAAAAAATGATTTGATTTTTGTGAATCTTGATAAAAAAAAAAAATTGAAAAAATTGAAAAAAAAAAAAAAATGAAAATTTTGTAAAAAAAAAGACAAAAAATTTGTCTTTTTTTTTTTTTTTTATTATTTTGTCTTTTTTTTTTTATTGGTCATATAACTTCGCTGAATTGATTTTTCCTTACAAAATTTAAAAAAAAAAAAAAAAAAATATATATATATTGCACCATCACCTTTTTATAAAATCTGTTATTATAAATTTTTTGTCTGGTTTGGTTAAGAACAATCATTGATCTTTTAGAGACACTAACCCCCCCCCCAATACCGTTTTATTTTATATTAAGTTCTTAAAAAATAAAAAAATAAAATAACATTTTTTATGTATTTTTTTTTTTTTTCACGATTTATTTAGTGTTGGATTAAAAACTCTTAAATGCAAAAGGTTGTAAATTAAAAAAAAAAAAAAAAAAAAAAAAAAAAAAATTAAAAAAAATATAAAAAAAAATTTGGCCACGATCACAATGGTTCTGTATTGGAAAATCTTAAAAAATAAGGTTTTTTTTAAAAAATTCTCCATAAATTTTTTTTTTTTGACCAATTGTTTTCTTTATGAAAAGGTATCTTTATTGATAATCCACAAACCATTCTTTTTGGGGCCAATTTAAAAACAAATTCCATAAATGCCACTGAAAAGTAACAGTTTTTATTAATTTTGAGAAATTATGTTAAATAATAACGAATATTAAAGTTGATTTTTTTTAATTACAAAATCCCCTCTAATTTGATCTTTTTTTGGGAAAAAACCATATGTTACTAATTAATTTACACTGTTGTCCTAATTTTTATAATCTAACAAAAAATAAAAGTATTAATAATAATTAAAATAAAAGTATTTTACTTTACAAAAAACATTAAAAAAAAAAAAAAAAAAAAGGAAATAAAATTTGATCTACAAAAAATTATCTTAAAAAAATAAATAAAATAATAAAAATTAAGAAATAATAAAATTGTTAGAAATAAAATGGCCACTTAACGCTAAAAAGGAGATGGACTCTTTTTTAACAAAAATTTCATTTTACAAATGGGAACACAAAAAAAAAAAAAAATTGTAATAGATTTAATATCAATAAAATAAAAAGATTTAATGGAAAAGTTTTATTTTTTTCAATTCAATGAAAAATATAGTACCAACCCTAATATTTCAATATTAAGCTAAAAAAAACATCAACAATTCAAGTTGTATAATTAGTAAATCACATTAAGAAATATCGGAAATTTTGAAAGTGTTGGTCACAGGTCTTCGCATTAAATAAATAAAGAGATTTTTTAATTTTTTTTTTTAAATTTTTTTTTTATTTATTAATTTTAATTTGTATATAGTTTTTTTTTTTTTTTTTTTTTTTTTTTTTTAATTATTATTTTTATAAAAACACCTTTTTTTTAATCAAAAATTTAATTTTTTTTGGCTTTTTCGCTTTTAATGTGATTTAAAGCAGAACCAGCTTTGAACCATTCAATTTGACCAGCATTCATGGTTTGGTTAACTTTGATTTCAAATTCAGAACCTTGTTTGGCAGATTTAACAATGAGGGTGAGTTGTTTACCTGGGGCAAGATCTTTGAGACCAATGATAGAGATACGATCATCACCAGAGATTTTATCGTAATCGGCTGGGTTATCAAAGGTTAATGGTAAGATACCTTGTTTCTTGAGATTGGTTTCGTGGATACGAGCAAATGATTTAACGAGGATAGCTTTACCACCAAGATGACGTGGTTCAAGTGCAGCATGTTCACGAGATGAACCTTCACCGTAGTTTTCATCACCAACGACGATCCAATTGACACCACGTTTCTTATAGTCACGAGCAACGGTTGGTACTGGACCAACTTCACCAGTGAATTGATTGAGGACAGCGTTAGCCTTACCGTTTTCAGAGTTGATGGCACCAATTAACATATTGTTGGAGATGTTATCCAAGTGACCTCTGTATTTCAACCATGGACCAGCCATAGAGATGTGATCGGTGGTACATTTACCTTGAACCTTGATGAGGACTTGCATATCGGTTAAATCTTTCTTATCCCATGGAGCAAATGGTTGGAGTAATTGTAATCTGCTGCTGTTTGGATCGACATCGACCTTGACATTTTGACCATTTGGTGATGGTGGTTGGTAGGTGTTTTCACCGGCATCGAAACCACGTGATGGGAGTTCTTCACCTGATGGTGGGTTTAATTTGAATTTGTTACCGTCTTTATCGGTGAGATAGTCGGTCATTGGGTTGAAAGTGATATCACCAGCAATGGTAAGGGCAGTGACAATCTCTGGTGAAGCGACGAAAGCGTGAGTGTTAACGTTGCTATCGTTACGACCAGTGAAATTTCTATTGTAAGAGGTGATGATAGAGTTCTTTTCACCCTTTGGTACGTCTTCTCTCTTCCATTGACCAATACATGGACCACAAGCGTTAGCAAGTACGACACCACCAACTTTTTCTAAGACTTTCATTTGACCATCACGTTCAATGGTGGCTCTGATTTGTTCGGAACCTGGTGTAATTGTGAATTTAGCTTTAGCGGTGATACCTTTGTCGAGGGCTTGTTGAGCAACAGAGGCTGAACGACTCATATCTTCGTAGGAGCTGTTGGTACATGAACCAATGAGACCAACTTTTAATTCGGCTGGCCAGTTGTTGGCTTTGACGGATTCAGCAAATTTAGAGAGTGGATGACCGAGATCTGGGGTGAATGGACCATTGATGTATGGTTCGAGTGTATCGAGATTGATTTCGATTAAGTGATCATAGTGAGCGTTTGGATCGGCAACTAAGTTGTGTTTGAAGGTGTTGGCAGCGTTGGCAATGTTTGAACGACCAGTTGAGTTCAAATAGTCGACCATACGTTTATTGAATGGGAATAAGGAGGTGGTAGCTCCGATTTCAGCACCCATATTACAAATGGTGGCCATACCAGTGCAAGAGAGTGACTCAACACCTGAACCAAAGTATTCGACAATAGCACCTGTACCACCTTTAACAGTGAGAATATCAGCAACACGAAGGATAACATCCTTTGGTGATGACCAACCTTTGAGTGAACCGGTTAATTTAACACCAATGATCTTTGGTGCTTTCAATTCCCATGGGATACCAGCCATAACATCGACGGCATCAGCACCACCAACACCAACAGCAACCATACCTAAACCACCAGCATTTGGTGTGTGACTATCAGTACCAATCATTAAACCACCTGGGAATGCATAGTTTTCCAAAACGATTTGATGGATAATACCTGAACCTGGCTTCCAGAAACCCATACCGAATTTCTCTGCACTGGTTGCAAGGAAGTTGTAAACTTCTTTGTTGATATCTTTGGCAACTGCTAAATCTTTCTCACCACCTTTAAATGCTTCAATTAAATGATCGCAATGAATTGTAGTTGGTACGGCAGTTTCTGGTAAACCTGCTGACATAAATTGTAATACTGCCATTTGTGCTGTAGCATCCTATTATTTTTATTTATTATTAAAAAATTTAAAAATTATTTGTTAATTATGTCTTTCTTTTTTTTTTTAATTTTTTTTTTTTTTGAAATTTTTTTTTTTTTTTGACCAGGCCTGTTATCTAAATAATAATAATTTAAAGTAATAAATAATTAAATGTATTATGATACTTACTTGCATAGCAACACGATCTGGGTGTAATTTAAGATAGGTGACACCTCTTTCAACTTTAGTTGATGGATCTTCCAAATGACCATAGATGATCTTTTCAGCGAGAGTGAGTGGTTTGTTGTGGTGGAGTCTGAATTGTTTTAATTTAGCATCAATACCTTCGTAGTTGAGTTTCTTGTTTGGTTCAAGAGGACTCATTGATACTGTGGAAAAAGATCTAACTGATCTCTATTTTATTTGAGTGCCAAACATTATCATTTGAATAATAATTAAAATGTATATTAATATTTTCTTTCTTTTTTTTTTTTTTCTTTTTCTATCTCTCTTTCTTCTTTTTTTATTTTATTTTGACCCCTATATTTTATGTCTATTTATACTTACAACTTTGGAAATACCCTTAACGAGTGAGTTCATTTTATAATTATTTTTTTTTAATTCTATATTATTTTGTTTTTGTTAGTTGAGCTAATTAATTTATTGTATTTTTTATTATTTTATTATTTTTTTACTTACATATAATAATATAAAAAAAAAAATTCTTTAATAACAAAATTTGAAATTAGTTTTTTTAAGATCATTGCATTTAATTTATAATTTTGAAATAATGAAGAAAAATAGAATAATAATTTATTTATCAGTTGATCAATTCTTTAAAATTTTTTTTTAATTTTGTTTTTTTTTTTTTTTTGATTATGTTTAAAAATAATTTAAAAAAAAAAAAAAAAAAAAAAAAAAAGGAAATATATCAAAAAAGTCATTGTATACCTACATTTTTTGAAGTTATAAAAAACAATAATTAAATAAAAAAAAAAAAAAAAAAAATTTTGAAAATTTTTCGAATTTTGTATTTTTTTTATACCTCAAAATTTTTTTTTTTTTTAATTTTTTTTTTTTTTTTTTTTTTTACGAAATTCATTATTATGGCGATCGTCAAAAAAAAAAAAAAAAAAAAAAAAAAATGAGGCAAAAAAAAAAAAAAAGGAATAATAATTCAAGTTAGATTGAAATAAATATAAGTGTATATTTTAATTGGTATCTCTGCTGTTTTCAACATTTTGAATTGATACTTTTCAAAATCATAAACGATTATATAATCTGTTTTATTTCATAACTTGAATTATTATCCCTTTTTTTTTTTTTTACTTCATTTTTTTTTTTTTGAAATTGATTTTCATTTTAGAATATTATTTAGTACATATTGCGAATAAATTTTTTGCCACCACCAGAACCATTGTCACCAAAAATACTAACAATTACTATATTTATAATTTTTTTCTTAATAGTTTTTCTTAATTATTCTTTTATTTTCAACTACAAAAAAGAATCTCTCAAAAGATTTAAGAATTTCTTAAGAAAGGGGCTACGAACATGGCATCGATGAGAACCGGGATAATATTAATTAAAATAACTGCTCAAATTTACTTGGCCAATATTCAAAATTATTATTACCAGGAATCATGACTTTAAAATTTTCACATCCCTAATTGGTTTTTTTTTATACTAATATGAATTACAAAGAAGATGATTTATAGTAAAAAATGGATTATTGAAAATAATTATTTGGAAAAAAAAAAAAAAAAAAAAAAAAAATTTAAAAAAAAAACAAAAAATATAAAAAAAAAAAATAAAAAATAAAATAAAATAAAATATCAATTTAAAAAAAACCAAAATTTCCAATTTTCAACGGTTTTTTTACTTTAAAAAAATAAAATTCAATTTCGTTTACAAAACGATTGAGTTATTCTTTTTTTTTTTTTTTTTTTTTTTTTTTTTTTTTTTTTTTTTTTTTTTTAAAATATAAAATATTAATTTTTTATTTTTCTTCTCTTTTTTTTTTCTCTCATAGTGATATATATACAAGTAAATATTATAATATTACCAATTTTATTTTATTTTTAATTATTTCTCTTTTATGCACCCTTTAAATAAAAAATAAAAAAACAAAAAAATAAAAATTAAAAAATAAAAAAAAAAAAATAAAAAAAAAATAGAAAATAAAAAAAATATAAAATAAAATTTGTTTTTTACACCAATAATTCGGGAAGAGAGACACCTCAATAACCCTTTTTTTTTTTTTTTTTTTTTTTTTTTGTATTAATCTCCTTTTTTTTGGTATTATTTTTTTATTAATTTGTTTTTATTTTTGTTTTCTTCTTTTTTTTTATTGGTATTATTATTTCTATTTTTTTTATTGTATGCCGTTTATATATTCACCAATTAACTAAAACTTATTTTTATATAGAACAAATTCAATCTTATACAACAAAACTAACATATAAATAGATATAATAAAATGCAAGCACTCACAAACTCACAAGGACAAGGAGTAATTCCTCAAACCTTTCATTCATCAATTTTCTTCTCAATTTCAAAAGGGTCCGACAAAATTGGTGGATTATTAGAATATTTAGAGATCATTAGAAAACATAATATAAACATCACCAGAATCGAATCAAGACCATCAAAAACTGATAAAAAAGATTATGATTTTTTTTTAGATTTAGAATATCCAACTGAAAATAATAAAGAGGTTGAAAAGGTTATTAAAGACCTTGAAGGAAAAGGTGTCAAAGCTACAACTGTTCAAGAGAGTTCAAATCAAACATATAGTATGTATAAACATAAAGATAGAGTAATAAGAGGTAGAAGAATAGGAATAAGGGAAAATATAGACACATATAAAATTAATTTTATTACAAACAACTCACTAACTGTTTTACACTGTTTTATATAATTATAATAATAATAATAATAATAATAATAATAATAATAATAATAATAATAATAATAATAATAATAATAATAATAATAATAATAATAATAATAATAATAATAATAATAATAATAATAATAATAATAATAATAATAATAATAATAATAATAATAATAATAATAATAATAATAATAATAATAATAATAATAATAATAATAATAATAATAATAATAATAATAATAATAATAAAAAATAAAAAATAAAATAATATAAAATAGCTCCATGGTTCCCAAGAAAGATTTCAGATTTAGATTTATTTGCAAATAAAGTATTGGAAATGGGATCAGAGTTAACATCGGATCACCCAGGTGCATCAGACCCAGTTTACAGAGAAAGAAGAAAGGAGATTGCAAAGATTGCATCAACTTATAAACAGTATGTAGTTAATTTAATACAATCATATTATACACATATGCTTTGTGTGAAAATAATTTAAATAATAATAAATATTAGTCACAATAAATAAATATTAATAAATTTTAAATAAAAAGTGGTGACGAAATTCCAAGAATTGAGTATTCAGAAGAGGAAGTTAAAACATGGGGAACAGTTTATAATAAATTAAAAGAATTATTTCCAACACATGCATGTCATCAACATGCATACATCTTTCCATTGTTAGAACAAAATTGTGGATACTCACCAGACAATATTCCACAATTACAAGATATTTCCAACTTTTTACAAGAATGTACTGGTTGGCGTATTCGTCCAGTACAGGGTTTACTCTCTGGTAGAGATTTCTTAAATGGTTTAGCATTCCGTGTTTTCCATGCAACCCAATACATTAGACATCCATCAGTACCATTATATACACCAGAACCAGATTGTTGTCATGAGTTATTAGGTCATGTTCCATTGTTAGCTGATCCAGATTTCGCTGACTTTAGTCAAGAAATTGGTTTAGCTTCAATTGGTGCATCAGATGAAGATATTCAATTACTTGGAACTGTATGTTTATTGTTTTATCTATATATATTTACCTATTATTCATTTGGATATTTATTAACACAATTATTTCTTTTTTAAAATATATTTTTTATTTTTTTATTTTTGAAATATTTTTTAGTGTTATTGGTTTACTGTTGAATTTGGATTATGTAAAGAAGGTGATAGTACAAGAGCATATGGTGCAGGTTTATTATCATCAACAGGAGAAATGGAGCATTTCCCAACTGATAAAGCTAAAAAATTACCATTTGATCCATTTGTTGCTTGTAAAACTGAATATCCAATTACAACATTCCAACCACTCTACTTTGTTGCCGAAAGTTTCCAAAAAGCAAAGGAACAAATGAGACAGTTTGCTGACAGTTTCAAAAAACCATTTTCAATTCGTTACAATCCATACACTCAATCAATTGAAATCCTTGATAACAAAGATAAATTATTGAATATTTGTAATGATATTAAAAATCAATCAGAGATGTTAGCTGATGCAATTTTAAAACTCAAACTTTAAATACTCTAATTTTAATATATATATATTTATAATATTATTATTAATTAAAAAAGTTAATAATAATAAATATAAATAAAAAATAAAATTGATATGTAAATAAATAAAAAAGAAATTTTAACCTTTAAAATTTTTTTTTATTTCTTTTATTTTTTTATTTTTTTATATTTTTTGTTCTTTTTTTTTTTGTTTATTGTGCTTTTCCAATTGCGTTAGTTAATAAATTCTTTTGTGCCATTATATCCTTTAATATTTATGTATTTTAAATAAAAGTAAAAAAAAAGGAAACACCAAATTCGCAAAAAATAAATTGGTGTCCAAAAACATATTATTATTTATTTTTTTCATTTTTTTTTTTTTATTTTTTTTATTTTTTTTTTTTTTAAAATATTTTTTTTTTTTAATTTATTTTTCAAAAATTTCTCATATTTCTCGTTGGGTGGGAAATAACAAACATAAATAAAAGATTAAAAATGACAACACCAAGAGTACCTACAACATTTACAAGAAAGGTAGCAGGTGGAGTTAAAACTACAGGATCATCATCATCATCATCATCATCATTACCAACATCCACAACAACCGCAGCAAAAAAATTACCAAATGGATGTAAAATATCAATTAAAAATTCCAATTTATTGACATCAACGGGTTTATCAGATTTAGATGATATTATTGGTGGTGGTATACCAATTGGTAGTATATTAATGATTGAAGAGGATATAAATAGTAGTTATTATATGTTTTTATTAAAATATTTCCTTGCTGAAGGTGTACTCCAACAACAAGGTTTATTCTTTTCATCATTGATTGGTATTGATCCATTCGAAATTTTAAATAAATTACCTGCAAGGATAACAAAAGAAGAAGAAATTGAGGCTGATAAAAATGATAATATTAGTAATAATAATAATAGTAATAATAAACAACCAACAGATGAATTAAAAATTGCATGGAGATATCAACAATATGTTTCAAATGAATTATCAAAACAACAACAGCAATCAACAACTTCAATGAATCAAACATTTTGTCATAGTTATGATTTTACAAGAAAAATGAATGTACAATCAATGAATCCTGAATTAATTCATACATTATCACATGATGCTCAATCACAAGCAGAGGGTACATCACCTTATAGAAATTTATTTTTAGAGATTCAAAATTTAGTCTACAAATATAATAAAGAAGCAGCAGCTAATCCTGATCAAACTAGAGTATTACGTTTATGTATTCAATCGTTTTCATCACCACTTTGGTCAAATGATGAAGAGGGTGTTATAGAGTTTTTACATGCATTAAAGGGTTTGCTACGTTCATCAGTCTGTACTTGTGTTATCTCTGTACCAACCTATATCTATAGTAGCGCTTTCGTTAAAAAGATCGCTCATTTATGCGACACCGTCGTATCAATCAATTCTTTCAGTGGTTTGGGTGGTGAAACACCTGAGCAATTTGCCGAATATCTTGGTCTTTTCAATATCCGTAAGATTGCTCGTTTAAATACTTTATCATTATCATTCCATCCTGATATGTTGACCTATGTATTCAAAATGAAAAGAAGAAAGATGTGTATTGAAACCATTCATTTACCACCTGAATCATCACGTGCTGGTGATTCAAAACCTGACTCAGAAACAAATAAAAGTAAATCAGATCAAACCAATATAGTCTCAAAAATGAAATCTGGAAGTGGTTTATTATGTGGTGCTGGTAGTGGTAATATTAATAATAATCCTTTAGATTTTTAAAATAATAAACTTTTTTTTTTTTTTTTTTTTTTTAAAGATTAAAAAATAATATTAAAAATATTAATCTTCTGTTTTTTTTTTCTGTTTTTTTTTTTTTTTTTTTTTTTGTTATTTTGAGAAATAATGTTATTTTTTTCATTTCCCTTTTCTAAGATATTTTTTTCATTTCCCTTTTCTTTTGAAAAGGAAAAATAAAATTCAAACCGCTGTCCAAAAATGTTTTTTTTTTTTTTTTCGAAAAATATTTCCACAAAAATAGTAACTCCAATTTAAATTTTGGAATCAGATTATTTTTTTAAAAAAAAAAAAAAAAACTACAAATAAAAATGAAATTATTTTTTTCTTTATTGATAAATTTGTATTTAATTGCTTCAAGTAAAGCAATCGATTATGCTTATTTCTATCCACCACTTGGCGAAACAGGTGGTTTTGGTATGGGTTATATAGTTGGTATTGACCAAGGTTTGTATTTTTTTATATGTAATTTACTGTAATTCTTTTTTAAAATAATAATTAATTTATGATTTTTATTTCTTTTTTTTTCCAAAGGTTGCGTATCATATGATGCACAAGGCTGGGCAGCAATTGCTAATAGAACTAGTAATGGTGTTGCTCTTGAACTTTACAGCAACTATGATTGCCAAGGTAGTGTTGCTTTTACATCAGGCTTTGAATCAAATTCAAATTCGATTTTTACAATTCCTTTCAATAAATATGATCATAACAATCGTTTTGTTGTTGGTGTTGATCAACCACCATTCAAAGTGGGAAAAATAATGGTCATGCAATTCTATACCACTGAAAATCCAACATGTATTGGTGAAGCACCAGTTATGAAAATGTTTATCAATGGTACTTATTTCAATTCAACAAATCCAACCGAACAAGTTTATTGTGACCCAACCAATAATTCACCAATGACCTACACTTGTTTCAATGGTAATTGTCAAAATATCCCATACCCAACAAACTGTAGCAACTATTTCTCAAATGAAATTTTCAGTAATTTCTTTTGTCGTATTATTTCACCAGTTCCATCGTCTGATTCTTCAGATCATTCTAATTCAAACTCAAATCAATCCAGTCAATCTAACTCTCAAACTGGTTCAAGTCAATCAGGTTCAATGACTGGTGCTGCTACTGGTAGCGGTAGCGCAAGTGGTAGTGGTAGTGCAAGTGGTAGTGGTAATGTAAGTGGTAGTGGAAGCCAATTTAAATTTAATTAAAAATAAAATAATAAAAAAAAAAAAATATTATAATCTTTTATTAAAACAAGAATAAAATTATTATTGTTGTAAATAATGTTGAAATAATTGTATATTTAAAAGATAAAAGGGGTAGTTGAGAAGAATTTGAAAAATGTGGGCTTGATTTCGGACCAAGTTTTGTTATTCTCTGTTGATATTGAGGATCGTTTATTCCATCGATTGTCGATGCATGAACAATATAACCTCTTGATGAACTGGTAATATTTTCAATAGAATTTTTACATACATATGCTGGAAAAATATCCGATTTTCCTCCGTCAATTAAAGTATAATTTGAGGTATTATTATAATCCAGTAATTTACAATGTTTAATTTCATAACCAAGTGCACTACATTTTAATAACCAACCATAAACACAAACATTTTCTAATGTTCCCATATGAAATATTGGCTTATATTGACATCTAAAATAAATGAAATTAATAAAAGAAAAAATAATTAATAAATTCAATTTTTTTTTCTTTTTTTTTTTTCCTTCTAAATAAACTTACAATGGTCTTTTTTTTAAATTTTTTATAATATTAATGGTTAATAATTTATTATAATTTTTATTTTTTTTGAACTTTTTTTATTTTTTTACTTACGTGCTGTATTCAGACATTACACAAAATTTTGATTCATTATAATCAAAATCACCGCTTTTTATATATTCAATAGTTTTGAAATTGTTGCATATACCTTCCTTTAACAGAATTGTTTTCTTATTAATTATATTTTGATTATTATAATTTACTGTGAAATTACAAGAAATAGGAGTTGAACTTGGGTCACAAATAAAGTATGAGTCCATTAACTCTGTATAAAATTCATTCTCACTAAATGCTAAAAACTCGACCTGCTTTCCAGTGCAATTTGAATATTCCCATTGTTTAACCATATACATATAATCATTATTATAGGATATTTGATTAGAGCAATGTGAAGATTCCAATGCTAATAAAATGTAAATTATTATTATTATTATTTTTATTTTTTTCATTATTTTTTATTTTTTAATCTATTTCATAAATTAATTATTTTTTTTTTTTTTCTTCATTTTATAATTGTTTTTTTTTTTTTGTTTTTTTTGTTTTTTTTATTTTTTAATTATTTTTAATTAAATTTCATCTATAATTTTTTTTTTTTTTATTTTTTTTTTTTTTTTTTATGATAAATAATCTCACTCGAAAATAATTAAATCACAAACATCAGATTGAGAAACCACAAACACAAAAATTGGTGTGGTTGATTTATTTTTTATTTTTTTTTTTAAATTGAATATCACAATTTTTTGATTGGTTGATTTATATTATGTTTAACATTCATTTTTTTTTTATTATTTTGAAAGATCTTGGATTATTAGATTTAAAAAACATTATGATTTTTCTTCATTGGAAAAACAAAAAAAAAAAAAAAAAAAAGCAAGAGTTGAAAAAAATTGTTAAATTATTAAAAAAAACTCTAAAAAATAAAAAAAATCAAGTAGTCAAATACAAATTAAATAATTTTATTTAATTTTTTTTGGCAGCTGGCCAAGAAGCCATAGTAGCAATACCACAACTGATGAATAGAGAGTGATGTAAAAATTAATAAGTTAATGTAAAAATTGTGGTGTTAGAAAATGATTTTTTGATTTTTTTTTTTTTTTTTTTTTTTTTTTAGTAATAAGGTTTGAATACTTACTTGTTATTTCTGTCTTTACTCATTAAAATGTAACCATCCATACCCCATGAAGTACCCCAGGAGTTTTTAACAATCCAATAGTTACCTGATGATGCTTCAACAGCACCTGAACCTGAACCTGAACCTGAACTTGAACCTGAACCTGAACCTGAGGTTTGACCAGATTGGCTACCAGATTGGTTACCAGATTGGCTACCAGATTGACTACCAGATTGGCTACCAGATTGGCTACCAGATTGGCTACCAGATTGGCTACCGGAGGTGACAGATGAGGAAGATGAGGTCTTACCAGTTGATGATGAGGTCTTACCAGTTGATGATGAGGCCTTACCAGTTGATGATGAGGCCTTACCAGTTGATGATGAGGCCTTACCAGTTGATGATGAGGCCTTACCAGTTGATGATGAAGTCTTACCACCAGTTGATGATGATGATGATGAACCTGAACCGTAACCAACGACTAAGACACCGTGATCCAATTGAGTTGATGAACAAGCATTTTCATAGTAGATACCAGAGGAATATAATTGGAAAGATTCATTTGAGGCATCAATAGCAACAGAGACTGGAGCAAGATTTGAAGCGGATTCTAATGAAGATTCAGAACCAGAGGTAACGTTTTGGTATGAAACTAATTGAGCAGCACTGTTTTTAGATGCGTATCTACATTTTTGATTCTTGGCTTTGTATGGATAACTAGCTTCAGTGTCAATACCTCCATTTTCTATGATGTATTCGAAAGCGAGGGTCATTAAACCACCATTGCAACCTTCGTTGGCAGTTGAACAATCGATCAAATTTTGTTCAGATAATGAAACTAATTTGTTGTTGGTAATGAAGTTAGCACCTTCAGTTGAACCAGTGGTTGAGAATGACCAACATCCACCACATTGACCTTGATTTTTAATTGGGGTGACAGCACCGTCTTGTCTCCAATCTTTGGCTGGAGCTGGGGTGGAGAAGATTCTCTCTTCTTCGGTACCAATGAGGGCTGAACCATCGAATGAGGTACCTAAGTAGGTTGTTCTGTATTCTTGGTTGGTAATATCAGCAAAAACATTTAAACCTAAAACGGTTTCACTACCTTTGGAGTTCCATTGTTCAACATAGTCCATGTTAGCTTTGAAGATTTGGAAACGAGCATTAAATTCTTCAGAAGTATAGGTTCTAATAAAAAATTATTTTTATTAATATCATTATTTTTATTATATAAAGAAATATTATAATTTTTCATATTTATTATTAAATTTTATTTTATTTTATTTTTTTTTTTTTTTTTTTTTGATTTCTTTTATTTTTGATATAAAAAAATAATAAATAAAAATTATTCTAATCTTTTACCTTTGGTGAGCTTGCATCCAGTTGGTGAAAGCATTTCTGTATTGCAATTCAGAGAATTGTTGTTTGGCAGATGCGTAACTAACTAATAATAAGCAAAGGAATGATAAAACTCTCATTTTAAGTATATGTATTTTTAAAAATGAAAAAAAAAAAAAAAAATGAAAAAAAAAAAAATATTGGATTTACACTTTTTTTTTTTTCGCAAAACAAAAAAGTTAAAAAAACTAAAATGTGCGAAAAATATACCGAAAAAGTTGCTTCTTTATAAAAAAAAATCTAAAAAATTGCGCAAACTCCCCATTATTTTATTTCACTTTTTTTTTTGATGGGAAATTTAGATTTCATTCACAAATAAATTTAAATTTAATTATTAATTTTATTTTTATTTTATTTTATTTTTTTTATTTTATTTTATTTTGTTTTTTTAATTTTATTTTATTTTTTTTATTTTATTTTATTTTGTTTTGTATTATAGAAAATTTTCAAATCTCCATGTGAAAATTTATTTTAATAATATTTTTTTATACTGCATAAAGGATTCAATGAATAGTTATTGTGATACCAAAATATGATAATAAATATAAATTGAATGTTTTTTTTTTTGAAAAAAATTTGGGATATTTATTTATAATTAGATTATTTGATTGCTTTCTATAAAAATAGTTCTTTGATTGCTTTCACACAAAAAATAATAATAATAAAAAAAAATAAAAAAAAAAAAATGTAAAGTCTTAGAAACCTGTATAGTAAATTTAATTTAAAATGGATATGAATTTCATTGATTTTTCTTTTAATTAATTAAAAGAAAAATGAATAAAAAAAAAAGTAAAAAAAAAATTAAATAAAAAAAATAAATGAAAAAAAAAAAAAAAATAAATAAAAAAAATAAATAAAAAATTTCGAATTTTTTTGTGCGGTTACTCGGTCATATGACATAATTATTTTGTTCGCTTGAAATAAATTTTTTTTTTTTTTTTTGTATTATTTTTTTGATTACTGCAACAATAGATATATTTATTATATTTTTTAAACAAAAAAAGAAAAAAAGGAAAAAAAAAAAATATATATATATCAAAATTATTTATTTAATATACTCTAGATTTTTAATTGAATCTTTGAAAAAAAAAATGAATATCGAAACAAAATTATTTGGAAATAAATCTAAAGTTTTATTAACTAGATTATTATCTCAACATGTTAAAAAACAATACATATTAAGATATAGTAGTACCAATAAAAATTCAACTCCATTTTTTTTAAGTAAAACCTTTTTAAATAATAAAAGTAATAACAACAGTAAAAGATATTTTAGATCAAGTTCACCAACACTTTCACAGAAAAGAGATTTATATGAAGTTTTAGGTGTATCAAGAGATGCTTCAAAACAAGATATTAAAAAAGCATTTTATGCAGTAAGTAATAAAAAATAATCTAAAACCTTTTATATATATATTAATTTATTATTTATTAGTTGGCAAAAAAATATCATCCAGATACAAATAGAGATGATCCAAATGCACATAAAACATTTGCAGAGATTAGTAATGCATATGATGTACTTTATGATGACAAAAAGAGATCAGTTTATGATACAGCAGGACATCAAGGAGCAACCCAAGAGAATATGGAGCATGGTGGATTCCCAGGTGGTATGGGTGGTCAAGATATTAATTTGGAAGATTTGTTTGGAGGTGGTGGTATGGGTGGATTTGATTTGAACGATTTATTTGGTGGAGGTGGTGGTGGTGGTAAAAAGGCTTCAGGTGCAGACATGCAAGTTAATTTACGTTTAGATTTCATGGATGCAGTAAATGGTTGTGAGACTGATATTTCATTCTATGGCGGTACAAAGTGTACACCATGTGATGGTAGTGGAGCAAAAGCAGGCACAAAACCTCAAACCTGTAAGCAATGTGGTGGTACAGGTACTCAGACTCGTTCCAATGGTTTCTTCCAAATGGCAACTACTTGCCGTGGTTGTAAAGGTTCAGGTAAGATCATAAAAGATCACTGTACCACATGTAAGGGTAAAGGTATCAATCAAGGTGAACGTATCGTAAAAATAAAGGTACCAGCAGGTATTAACAATGGTACCACCATTAAATTGGCTGGCGAAGGTGAGCCATCAAAGAATGGTCGTCGTGGTAATCTCTTTGTAAATGTCACAGTTTCTGAACATGAATTATTCAAACGTACGGGTAACGATATTCATTTGGATGTTCCAATTACCCTCTCTCAAGCAATCCTCGGTGATTCAATTTCAATTCCAACCTTATCGGGTGAGGTTGATCTAAAAGTACCAAAAGGTACTCAACCAGGTGAAAAACGTGTACTCAAAGGTAAAGGTATACGTTTTGTAAATTCAACAGAGTTTGGTTCTCAATACATTCATTTCATCGTCTCTATCCCTAAAAATATTAGTCAAAAACAAGAAGAACTCATCAAAGAATTTGATCAAGAGGAGAAAAAAAATAATGGTCCTTTAGATAGTTTATCTCATCCAGTTTTATCTTTTTGGAACAAAGCAATGAAAAGATGGAGAGAATATGCAAATAAATTTAAAAATTAATTTTTAATAAAAAACAAAATAAAATTAAAAAATAAATACAAAATAAATGTAGTTTTTTTTATTATTATTATTATTATTCCACTCGATAACCATACATAGCTAATTAATATTATATTTTTGATTTTTTTTTTTTAAAAAATAAACTCTTTAAAAAATAAACTCTTAAAACATTCAGAACACTGAAGAGGAATAGATAATATACCATTTTTATTTTAATAAATTATTATTAACTCTTTTAATCCTCTAAATTATTATTATTATTATTATTATTATTTTCTTTTTGAAAATCAATTCTATTAAAATAAGAATCTGATTTTTCCTTAATTTCTTTATAGATTGGATTCGATTCAATACGAGATTGATACTCTTTTGAGGAAGCGACATCAGATGCTTGTTTTCTTAACATAACAAATAAATAATGACAAAATTGGGTGGTAACAAAGTTCAAAAGCCATTTTGGAAGTAATTTCATATTTGGATCAGTGAGAGAAACAACTTGTACATAGGTTTGTGTTGCTGATATCGGTTTAATTGTAAAACCTGATATCTCTGATTTTGCTCTCACTGTATTATCTCTAACCTGTGGTATAAATGTTTCTGGATTCTTTAAAGAACTATTTCCTATTAAATCTTGATCTCTAATTGATCTTGATACAACAACAACCTGATTCTCCTCTTCTAACATATCTACACCATATCCATATAAACACTTTTTTTTTTTTTTTTTTTTTTCAAAAAAAAATAAATAAAATAAAATAAATAAATTAATGAATGAATAAATGAATGAGCGAATGAATAAATAAACTAATAGATTAATGGTAATTACAATATCTCTATCACTAACAGGCCAAGGGCAACTTGCTCTACAATAAATTAATCTTTTAAAACGATCATCTTGATTTAAAATTCTAGATTCTAATAATCTTGGTATCCATGTATAATATAAATCTGCTTCCATAATGATTGAACAAACATTAAAAATTGGTTGATCAATAATACCCTCAATCCGAACACTATGAATACCTGAACCATGTTCTTTATACATTGAATGAATGCCATCAACATTTTGAATAGATTGCCATCCCTCTAAAATAATTAATAATAACAAATTAATAATAAATTAGATAAAAATTTTGAAGAAAAAAAAAAAAAAAAGATTTTTGAAATGAAAAACTCCATACGAGATTTATAATCTGATGATAAAACTTTAAGTAAATCTTCAATTTCAATAGCTTCTTGTTTTAATTTTATTAATCTTTCTTCTAATTTTATTTTTTTTATTAATTCTTCTAATTTTAAATAGAGTTCATCATTATGGTCATTATTATTGTGTTCTGTAATATTGTTTTGAATTGTTTCTAAAAGTTGCTCCAAATTTAGTAAATTGTTATAAGCAGATCTAAGTTTTTCTAAATTACATAGTTTAATGATTTCATTGTATTGGTTTTCAATATTTTCTATATATTCAATAACCGAATTATTTATCATTTTTTTAAAAAAAAAAAAAAAAAAAGAAAAAAAAAAAAAAAAATAGAAACTTTATTGATTATTTATTCACAAAAAAAAAATAAAAAATAAAAAATAAAAAAAAATAAAAACAAAAACAAAAAAATCGAAAAAAAAAAATAATTTAAAAAAATTTAAAAAAATTATTTAAAATATAATCTGTTTGCTACACCCACAGAAAAAATATTTTTTTTTTTTTTTTTTTTTACATGTTGTATTTTCAGTTAATAAAAAAAAAAAAAAAAAAAAAAATTAATAAAAAAAAAAAAAATAAAAAAAAAAATAAAAACAAAAATAAAATAAAAATTTAAAACCAAAAATGAAAATAAAAAATATATAGAAATTAAATAAAGTTTAAACAATAAATATTCAAATTAATTAAATAATAATAAATCAATGGAATAAGAAATCTCAACCCTTCTCATAAAATTTAAATATCTTTTTTTATTTTTTTTTTATTTTTTTTTAAATTTTTTGAAATTAAATTAAATTTAATTTTATTTTTTTTTAATTTTATTTTTTTTTTAATTTTATTTTTTTTTTCATCTTGGCTGAAGGAAAAGTCTTTTTAATTTTTTTTTTTTTTTTTTTCTTTTTTTATTTCCATTGTGTATAAATAAAAAAAATAAGATGTCAAGTGCTCAAGAAATTGTAGATAAAGTAGACCAACTTCACCTCGAACGTGAATTCGTAAAGATTTCAGAATTATTAGTTGAAGGTAACAAACAATACCCAGACAATGTTGAGATTATGTGGAGACTTGCAAGATCATACTTTGATAAGAATGAGGAAGTCACTGATAAGGCTGAAAAGAAAAAACTCCTTGACCAAGCTTTAGAGCTCACCAATAAAGCAGCCACAGTTGATCCAAATCATTGGGCTGTCCACAAAGTAAGTTTTTTATGGGGGGGGGGGAAAAAAATAAAAAAAAAATAAAATAAATGTTGTTATTAATAATAATTTTTTTATAAAAGTGGTTAGCAATTTTAATTTCAGCATTAGGCGATCATGTTTCATCAAAAGAAAAGATTGCAAATGCTTTCAAAATCAAAGAGCATGCAGACAAAGCAAATGAATTAAAACCAAACGACGCAACTACATTACATTTAATAGGCCGTTGGTGGTATGTTGACAACAATCATTTTTTTTTTTCGACAAATTGAAAATTTATTGACTCTTTTTTTTTTTTTTTATTTTTTTATTATTCATTAAATCTAATATTCCAAAGTTTCTCAATTGCCTCAATTGGATGGGTTGAAAGAACTGCCGCATCTGCATTATTTGGTACCCCACCAACTTCAACCTTCCAAGAAGCCCTCAAATACTTCCTTGAGGCCTATTCCGCAGATCCAACCAACATCCGTAATGCTCTCTTCACCGGTGATACATACGCTGCCCTTAAAGACAACACCAAAGCTAAAGAATTTTATAAAATTGCTGCTGCAATTGAACCAAAATCAGAATTTGATAAAAATTTAGTTAAAGAGGCCCAAAATAAAGCTAAATAAATAATACTCTTTTTAAATTTATTTGTATGAAGAAAATATTGATTGTTTGATTAATTTTCTATTATTTTATTTTTATAAAACTTTGGAATTGTTGGATATTAGGGAAAATAGATAGTGCTTATACAATTATTTTAAAAATGGTATTTTTTATGGTAACATTTTTTTTATTTATTTTTTATTATTTTTTATATTTTTTTTTTTGGAATTGAATCTACAGAGGATTTGTACAGGTTGAACTATTATTCATTTAGTGTTATATTTTTTTAGAAGTGATTTAATTTGTATTTATAACTGTATTTTGTTGATGATTAAACATTTTGTTGAATGAAAATTCCAAATTTCCACAGTCGTCATTTCTGTTGCTAATCATCGAATTATTTAAAGATGAAAATGAAGAAGAGGGTGATGAAAGCTCTGAAGAATTATTATTGTTTTGTTGGTGTTGTTGCGGGTGTTGTTCGAGTTCTTTTTGAACCGATACATCAAACAAAAGTCTTGATTTAATTTTAAATAATAACAATTGTAAATTCTTGATACCAAACAAATAACCATCATCCTCTTGGGCTTCTTTTTCTGTAACAGGGATAGCATGAGCAAAGTCGATCATTTTTACAGCATTTTGTATTATTTTGGAAGGTTGGGATCTACCACTCAAACCAAAGTTTGCGCTATTACTTCTCGTACTACGATTACTTGGCATTTCATCAGAATCAGAGTCTAAATCACTAGATACACAAGAATCATCAATTTCTTCTTCACTACCAAAAGAGTGAAATCCATCTTCCATATCCTCCATTATACTGTTGTTATTACTGCTACTACAACTGTTCGATTCTAAATTTCTATTAATATTTTTTTGAATACTAATAGTGTTAACACTAACATAGTTATTATTATTATTATTATTACTATTATTATTATTATTATTATTATTATTATTATTATTATTATTATAATTATTATTATTATTATTATAATTATTATTATTATTATTATTATTATTATTATTATTATTATTATTATTATTATTATTATTATTATTATTATTATTATTATTATTATTATTATTATTAAGATTATTGGTGTAAGAATCTGTTGAGCTTTGGATAGTTGAATCCAACATATTTGTAATTGGAGATTGTGTTGGTGTTGTTGTACAGGATGAGGAGGTTGATTCAATATCACTAAATCTAATATTCATACAATCACTACTAATACTATCTATATTGGTGGTTAATGATTGATTTAATACTTCGTTTGGTTTTCCTTCATAAATAATTAGTAGACTACTGCTGTATATTTTAAATGGAAATGGATCGTTTTTATTTGACAAAATGCCTAAGGATAAAAAAACAAAGGGAATTAGTTTTGGCTTTTTTTTTCTTTTCAAAAAAAAAAAAAAATTAATTAAAACATACATTCAATTTGACCCAATTTTTCAAGGATCGATTCGATAAGATTAATTCTTTGTAAATGAAAATCACAACCAATAAAATTTTTATTGTTGTTATAATAATCGTCACTATTATTACTTTTGAAAAACATATTGCTTGTAAAGAAATGAAATAAACTTTCTTCAAGAGTATTCCCATCTAAAGTTCTTCCAAAGTAACGATCAAAAGTAATCATTTCGCTCATTTGAGGACAATAAATTTTCATCCCACAAACTCTGATACCATGGGAAGTTGATGTTGTTGAAGAGCAAATGGCACCTCTTTGTCTAGTTCCAATTTTAATATCTACAATACAAGGAGAGTTATAGCTAGAAGTAAGATCGGACAAAACTATATATTTTTGTTGCGTACCACTAGGATGTTTACATTCTTTTACCTTTTTTTTATTTTTATTATTAATTATATTGTTGTAATTTATTTGCTGTTGATTACTCATATAGGGTTGTTGTGATATTGGCGGTGAAGTAAGTAAGGGTTGTTGTTTTTGTTGGTTGTGGGAGTGATTATCGATAGTTGTTGTCTCATTTTTTGATTTTAAAACCTCAACTACACCAAAAAAATTAGCTAAAAATGGTGAAATAAAAAAACTATGAATATTATTTTTTAATTGGGAAAATTCATAAAATTGTAATTCTCTATTAATTAATGGTTTACAAATATTGCCACTAACTGAAAGCATTGCTGAATGACCTCCAACTTGATGAGGAAATTGATCAATCTTTATACTATTATTATTATTATTATTATTATTATTATTATTATTATTATTATTATTATTATTATTATTATTATTATTATTATTATTATTATTATTATTATTATTATTATTATTATTATTATTATTATTATTATTATTATTATTATTATTATTATTATTATTATTATTATTATTATTATTATTATTATTATTATTATTATTATTATTATTATTATTATTATTATTATTATTATTATTATCGATTTCTAAATTATATTTCCTATCATCTTTAATAAAACTTTCGCTATTATTGACTTTGGGTTTTTTCGAGTTTACTAAATAAAATATATGCATTGATTATAATTATGTTTTTTTAAAAATATTTTGAGAAATATAAAAATAAGAAAAAGGAAAAAAAAGAAAAGAGAAAAAATTTAAAAAGGATTGTGAAAAAAAAAAAAATAAACAATATTGTGTGTCTTGAGTGTAACCTATTTTTTATTTTTTTTTTTTATTTTTTTTAATTATAATTGAAATATAAATATTTAAAAATTGATAATAAATATATAAATAAATATAATAATTGTTAGTTATTTTGATACAGAGATGATAAATAATTATTTTTAAAAAAATTTTTAAAAAAATTAAAATAATAATTAAAATTTTTTAAAATTTAAAAAAAAAAAAAAAAAAAAAAAAAAAAAAAAAAAAAAAAAAAAAAAAAAAAAAAAAGGGTAATAGGGAGTGGTAAATGTGTGTGGTGTGGATTGAGTATGACTAATTTATGTTTAATTATCTGTTTTTATGTATTACTTTTATTTTGGTTTCCCTTCAGTGGATGTAAAATGAATTATGATGGCACTTTTTTTTTTTATTTTTTTTTTTTATTTTTTTTTTTGAATGTAAAAAAAAAATAGAAGAAGTGTGATGATATTGATTAATTAAAAAAATTTCAAAATCCACAACAATTTTCACAAAATTTTTTTTTTTTTTTTCAGCAAAGATGAACCCACCAATAGTATGAAAGTTTTAAAGTCATCAAACAATAGAGAATTTTTAAAATTAAAAGAAAAAAAAAAAAAAAAAAAAAAAATAAATTTAAAAAAAATAGATAAAATAAAATAAACAAAATAAATAATAAAACAAAAATAAAATTTAAATATATGAATAATAATAATGATGACGGATTTCCGATTGAGAGTGTGGTTTAATTGAATATTTATTTATTAAAAAAAAAAAAAAAAAAAAAAAAAAAAAAAAAAAGAAGTAGAGGGGTAGGGTGGTGTGAGTGTGGTTTTTTTTTTATTTCCCCAACTATTTATTATTGAAAAAGTATTGCTATGGTTTCCAAAATAAAATTGAATCTATTGATTTGTTGGAATATATCTACATTGCATATGTATTGTAATTTATATATATATATTTATTGTGTTTGTGGAGGTGACAAAATGCGGTTGTTTGTGAGTATGTTTATTCTAAAATTAAACTTTATCCATACTTTTATTAATTGTTTTTAAAAGTTTATAATTTTATATATTTTTTATTTGTATATATCTTTTCAAAATTAAAAAAAATAAAAAAAAAAAAAAGTTTTTTTAATTTAGAAAAGTGTAATTTAAAAAAAAAATAAAAAAAAATAAAAAAAAATAAAAAAAAAATTTTTATATTTTTTTTTATTTTTTTTATTTTTTTTTATTTTTTTTTTTTTTTTTTGAAAAGATGGAAAACAAACCCAAAAAGAGTAAACCAATTGGTCAACTATTTGCTTGATTTTTTTTTTTTTTTAATATTTTTTTTTTTTTTTTTTTTTTTTGGAAATAATTTATTAATAAATGAATAAGTCAATAGTAAAAAAAGATAAAAATATTAAACCAATCTATTCCATCTTCAATCATTTTTACTTAATAAATAATATTAAAAAAATCATTTAATTAAAGAATTGAAACAATACCAAAATAGTTCATATAACTTTTTTCATTTTTAATAGCTTTAAGGAATTAATAAAAATTATTTATAAAAATAATGGTTCATTATTTCAAATTTTTTAATTTTTTCTGTGAACATATTTTTTTATTTTTTATTTTTTTTTATTTTTTTATTATTTTTTAAATTTTTATTTTTTTTATTTTTACTCACACAATATTGAAATGTCGGACCCACTTATTCTTTCATATAATGATTCAACAATTTATCAAAGTGATATTAATATACTTAAGCACTCAAACTATTGGTTAAATGATTCGATTATATCATTTTATTTAGAATGGTTAAAAGATGGAGGTAGTGGAGATAACAATAAAAACATAATACCAAATGATGTGTTGCTTTTAAGTCCAAGCGTTGTATTTTGTTGTAGTTTTGTAGAATCTGAACAAGAGATCCAATTAATGTTTGAACAACCACTTTCATTAAAAAGTAGAGAAGTAATATTTTTTCCTTTTTGTAATAATAGGGACCCCAGTGTGGTTGGTGGTGGTTCTCATTGGTCCTTATTAATCTTTATAAAGAGTTTAAATAAATTCATTTACTATGATTCAATCAATAGATTCGATTCAAATGATGCTATTTTTATAATTTCAAAATTTAAATTTTTATTATCACCAAGTAATAATAATTTAAAAGGTTTGTTTTTTTTTTTTTTTTTTTTTTTTTTTTTTTATTATTTTTATAATTATTTTAACATTATAATTCAAACAAAATTATTTATATATTTATTTATTTAAAAAAAGAATATATAATAAATCAAAAAACTCCACAACAACAAAATGGATATGATTGTGGATTATATGTATTATCGATTATTGAAGAATTATTAAAATTAATTATAAAAGAGAATGAAAATAACAAAAATGGTGATAATAAAATTCTCTATAAAGATTTATTATTATCAGAATCCACAAATAATTTATTATTTAAAGAAATTTCACCAAATTTTATTAAAGATAAAAGAATTGAAATTTTAAATATAATTTTAAAATTAAAAAAATAACAACTATAAAAACAATAAAAATAAATTTATAATAAATTCCTTTGTTTT
This sequence comes from Dictyostelium firmibasis, assembly GCA_036169595.1. Lineage (NCBI taxonomy): Eukaryota > Evosea > Eumycetozoa > Dictyosteliales > Dictyosteliaceae > Dictyostelium > Dictyostelium firmibasis. Next base: position 3,390,286 of record CM069765.1, on the reverse strand, counting down.
AACCATTGAATATTTTCATTTATCATATATTCTAAAGTTTGAGATTTAAAATTTAATTGGTTATTTGCTTTGGTTGAATCGATTATAAAGTTTACACTTTGAATACAAGAGAGGAAAAAAGATTGGTAGGGTGGTGGACGTGGCTTTGATTTCGATGCTTTTGTAGTTTTAATATCACCATCACCTACTGATGAATTAATGTCGGTGGCTTCAGATGAGATTGGTTTAATTGTTGTTGAGGTGGTAGTTGTTGAATATCGACCGAACCATTTTGCCATTAAATCATTCAATTTACCTGTAAGAATATATTTTAATGGTGAAACTGCAACCACCGGTTTTTCAATCGATAGTTGGAATAAAACTTGTTCATAGAGTTCTTTCCAAGAGATTAACGTACCACCCAAACAATATTCACTTCCATTGGGTGCTACTTGTGCTGCGGTTATATGAGCTTTGGCCACTTCATCAGCGGATGAAAAGTTGGTTTTACCGACACCAGCTGATATGGTTTGTGAAGATTGATGAGCTACCATTAAAATAAAAGAGCCAACACTACTCTCATCATATTTACCAATGATGAAACCTGGTGATATAATCACTGCATCCAATCCTCTACGTATGGCATCTTCAACATAGAGTTCACCGATTCTTTTTGTACGAGAATAACCTGATCTTGGTAAGTTCTCTTTCTTACATTGCTCATTAATAACCCGACCTTCAACATCATAGCATGCAATTGTACTGGTGTAAATTAGTCTCTTTACACCCCTATTGAAACATGCCTCTACAACATTGGCAGTACCATTGACGTTAGTTTCATATTGTTGTTTCTGTTGTTGCTCGATCGATTGTTGTGATTCACTTGCATCCAATTCAATGAGAGCTGCTGCATGAAACACATAAACACATTGATCAGGTATACCTTTTAATAGGGATTTATAATTTGTAACATCACCTTTAACCAATATCAATTGATCTTGTTTATTCAATCTCTTTGCTATAGAATTCAATTCAAACACTTTATTTTTACTTCTATATAATGCATAAACTTGATATCCTTGTATCAATAATTGTTCAACTATATTACATCCTAAAAATCCTGTTGATCCTGTAACAAAACATTTTTTAATATCTCCATTTTCACTATCATTATCGTTATTATTTATATTATCTTCACTCATTTTTTTTTTTTTTTTTTTTTTTTTTTATTTATTTTTTTTTTTTGAAACCAATTTTAAAAATTAAAAAATTTAATTAAATTCGATGCGACTCTTTTAAATTTAAAAAAAATAAAAAATAATGAAATAATAAAAAAAAATAATAAAAAAACGTGGGAATTTCATTTTCATTTTATTTTTTACACTACCAAATGACTAAAAAAAATATTAATGAAGAAGATAATGGTAAAGAATATTCACTCGATCAATTTTTAAAATGCCCAATATGTTATGATTTTTTTAATACAGCAATGATGATACCAAAATGTTCACATAATTGTTTGTTTTTTTTTTTTTTTTTTTTTTTTTTTTTTTTTTTCATTATTTAGTTTAATTCTAATAGTTTTTTTAAAATGTTTTAACTTTAAAGATTGTTCATTTTGTATTAGACAATCTTTATCATTTAAAGAATTTTGCCCATCATGTAGAATATCTTGTAATGCTACACAATTAGTTAATAATAGACAGTTGGATATGATAGTTCAAAATTATAAATTAATGAAAAAAGAGATTTCAAAACAAAAACAATCTTTACAAATCCAACAAAATCAAGTACAAACTCAAATATTACTACATTTAAAATTAGAAAAACAACTTAAGTTACAGCAGCAACAAGAAATAATACCCAATTCCAACAAAAGTGAAAATAATAATAATAATAATAATAATAATAATAATAATAATAATAATAATAATAATAATAATAATAATAATAATAATAATAATAATAATAATAATAATAATAATAATAATAATAATAATAATAATAATAATAATAATAATAATAATAATAATAATAATAATAATAATAATAATAATAATAATAGTAATAATAATAATAATAAGACACCGACCAAAAAGAGGTCATCCCTATCAAATGAACCACTAATATCATCAACATCGAATACAATTAAAACAACAACCAATGTAAATTTATCACCACCACCAACAACTACCACATCACCAAATAAAAGATCAAAAATTTCTTCTCCTTCAACACCAACAACTATAGTTACAAGATCTCGTAGTAGGAATAATAATAATATAAACGGTGTTACCAACACCAATAATAATATAGAAATACAAAATAATTGTAACCTAACATCCAGTTTTAGTGAACACGATGTTACACCTACATCAACACAGTCACCTCCAAAATCTTTGCCATCATCAAACAAATCTCCTTCAAAAGAAGAAAAAACCCAACCAATTGTAATAATAGATATCGATGAATTAGAAAATAATAATAATAATAATAATAACAGTGAAAATATTAATCTAAAAAAGGATGATATAAAAGAAGAAAATAATAAAATTAATGAAAATGATAAGGATAAAAAAAATAAAAATAAAAATAAAAATAAAAATAATAATATTAATAATGAAGAGGAAGAAGAGGAAGAAAAAATTCAATGCCCAATTTGTAATATTTTTATTGTTTCTAGATATATAGAAATTCATGCGAATGAATGTCTAGCAAAAGGTGAAAAAGAAGAATCAATATTTAAAATGAATCATAGTAATCCATTTGGTTATAATAATAGTAGTAATAATAATAATAATATGGTAGCAACACCAAATTCCAAATCATATTTACCAAAAATGGTTTATTCATTAATGAATTCAAAACAATTAAAAGATTCATTAACAAAGCTTGGTTTAAAAACAACAGGTGATAGAACAACCTTAATTAAAAGACATAAAGAGTATACTACTAGATATAATTCAGAGGTTGATAGTTTATCACCAAAACCTATATTCGATATAACTTCTGAACTTTATCAACTAGAAAAGGAAAAAGAAAAAGAAAAAGAAAAAGAAAAATCGTTACGGTTTATTGGTATCACTGATTCTATTGATAGAGAAAAACATTTTGAAAATTTAAAAAATGAGATTTTAAATAGAAATAATAATAATAATAATAATAATAATAATAATAATAGTAATAATAATAATAGTGATAATAATAATAATAATAGTGATAATAATAATAATAATAGTGATAATAATAATAATAATAGTGATAATAATAATAATAATAGTGATAATAATAATAATAAATCAAAATTATTTCAATCAACAACCTCTACCACTATAACTTCTCCACTACCACACTCACTGACCGCTAATGATAGTATTAAAAATAAAAATGGAGAAAATGAAGAAGATTCAGATATTTATTCATTGTAAATAGCAATTTATAAAAAAACAATAGTTAATTAATTTTTATTAAATCAAACCAAAAAAGTAATTACAATACCCAAAAAAAAAATGTGTGAACAACATATAAATTATAAAATGGGGCTTCAATGCTTTTCATTTATTTTTATTTATTCATTTAATTAAATAATTAAATTTAATTATTATTATCTTTTTATGTGTATTTTTATTTTTTTTTTCATATAATTGTGATATTCTACAAAAAAAAAAAAAAGTGGTTACTTGTGTGCTTTAATTATTAATTCACAAAAAAGGTAAAAAAAAGCAATATATTTGAAAAGTTTACAATGGAACTTGACAAACTTGTTTTTTTATCCCACAGAGGAATCGTTTAAAAATATAATTATTTTCCTATTTTTTTTTTTTATTTTATTTTTTATTAAATTTAAAAAAAATATTTTATTTAAATTAAAAATAAACAATTTAAATCATTTGTGTTTAGAAAAAAACACACTCAAACATATTATTTGTATATTTAAATTATTTGTTTAATTATTCATACACAAATTATTATATATTCACACTCACTCTCATACACACATTTCACCACTAATTTTTTTAGTATCATTACTCACTCATTTTCCCACTCTTTTTCATAATATTTCCTTCACCACTAATTTTTTTTTCAAAGTACCACTACTATTTATTTTATTTTTTTTTCTATTTTTATAAATATTAATTAACAAATTTTTAATTGTAAATACTCTCAATTATATGGAATACATTTGTTAATATTGTTTTTTTTTTGAACCACTCCTAAAAAAATAACACAACAATTTTACAAAAGAAAAAAAAAAAACTAATAATAGAAATAATATTAAGAATCCTAAAAATTAAAAAACAGATACTTTTTATTCAAAAAAACAATATTATTAGTTTCTATAGGATTTAAAATGCTAAATTTTATAGTTTTATTTATTTTATTATTATTATGTTCACCCTCTTTTCAAGTTGGTAAGTAAAAAAAAAAAAAAAAAAAAAAAAAAAAAATTTTTTATATTAACAAAAAAAAATAAAATAAAATAAAATTAGATTTAAAAAGAGGAGAAAAACAACAAAATATTTATAAAAATTATGATATATCAATACTTAAAAAAGAATATGAATCAATCATTAGGTAAAAAAAAAATTTCACTCTTTTCCAAAAAAAAAAAAAAAAAAAAAAAAAAAAAAAAAAAAATTTTTTTTAAAAAAATAGGGATTATAATATAAATAATGTTGATTATGAAAAAGATTTATCAAATATATATACACAATTAAATAATATTCAATTTTCAAATATTACAAATTTTAATAATTTAGGTTTGTGTTTTTTTTATAAATTTTTTTTTTTTCATTTATTTTTATTATTTAACTAATTTTTATTATATTTTTTTTAAAATAATAAAATAGATTGGTTTTTAAATTTAATTAATAATCAAACAAATATTAATAGTATCGAAAATAATAATGGTAATAATGAAAAATTAAATATTGGTATAATTGTTTCAAGTTTTGAAGGAATGTATTCAACATCTGGTATTGGTACAGTATATTCAATACTTTCAGATTTTTTAGTAAAGACTGGTAAATATAATGTTACTGTTATATATACAAGAGATGATCCACCTGAGAGAAAGAGTTTTTATAATTGGAAGATCGATCTTAAAGAGAGAGGTATCAATTTAGTTCATTTACCTTTGTCTGCAGTTAGAGTTGATAATCCATTGTTTGTAAGAAAATCCTACCAAGTTTATCAATATCTCAAGCATCAATCGTTTGATGTTTTACATTTCCCAGATTTTGAGGGTATGGCATACTATAGTTGTCTAGCAAAAAAGAATGGTGTTGAGAAACAATTTCAAAATGTTACCATAGTTGTCGGTCTTCATGGTCCATCATCTTGGGTTAGTAAATCCAATACAAAAAAGATATCATTGGATCACGATCAAGTTGAACTAGACTTTATGGAAAGAAAGTCTGTAGAGATGGCCGATATCATTTGGACACCAAGTAATTATATCGTTAGTTGGTTAATAAAAGAGGTTGGTTGGACAATTCCTCAAGAGAATCTTTACCTCTTACCTTTCCTTCCACCACCTTCTCCATCAACAGCTATCACAAACAACAAAAAAACTTCGAGTTTAATCAAGGAAATTGTATTTTTTGGTCGTTTAGAACAAAGAAAAGGTATTGTTTTATTCTGTGATGCTTTGGATCAAATGGTTTCAAACTCAAAGTATAAACAATTATCAAAATTAAAAGTTACATTTTTGGGTCGTTCTTCTGATATCATAACTGAGCCATCTGTAAAGATTGATGCAATCTATTATATTAGGGATCGTTCAGTCAACTGGCCATTTGAAATTAAATATTTAGATGAAAAATCTTCAAATCAAGCTATCGAATACCTCACAGATGATCTTCATAAATTGGTTGTTATTCCATCATTAGAAGATAATGCGCCATATACTCTCTATGAATGTCTTTACAATAGAATACCATTCATTGCTTCACACCAACCATCAATGGTACCACTCATTGAATCTGAAGATCAATCATCGGTACTCTTTGAAATTAATTCAAAATCGTTGTCATTAAAATTGGATGAAATATTGGTAAACGGTAAACATTTAATTGGTCGTCCAACAATCTCAAAAGAAAAATCAGAATCAGCTTGGTTAAACTTTTATTCAACAACTATAGTTTCAAATTCAATAAAAAATAGACAATTATCAGATAGAAAACAAAATCAAGAACAACCATTGGTTTCTATTTGTCTAACACATTTTAATAGACCAAACTTTTTGAAACAAGCAATTGAATCAATTGAAAACCAAGATTATAAATACTATGAAATTGTTTTGGTTGATGATGGTTCAACATCCGTTGAATCTATCGATTATCTTTATTCATTAAAGGATAAATTCAAAGAGAAAGGATGGAAAATCATAATGACTGAAAATAAATATTTAGGTGCTGCTCGTAATACTGCTGCCTCTCAAGCCAAAGGTAAATATCTATTGTTTTTAGATGATGATAACTATATGTATCCAAATGCAATCTCCACCTACGTTTCAATTGTAGCGAATACCAATGCCAATGTTGTTAGTTCACCACACTCAATCTTCAATTCAACTGATACTCCAATCTCAAAGGATGTTGTCATTCAAAGACAATGGGTACCATTAGGGCCATCTCTTTCGGTTGGTCTCTTTAAGAATTGTTTTGGTGATGCCAATTTCTTTATTGAAAAATCTTCATTCAATTCTATTGGCGGTTTCACTGAAGAAGTTGGTGTTGGTTTAGAGGATCATGAAATATTGGCAAAGCTCGTTATTGAGGGCTTTAAACTCTCCGTCTCTACCGAACCACTACTTTACTATAGATTTCATGATTCCGTTAATCAAATGATTTTCAACACCGATTCAAAATCAAATCAAATGCGTTACATTCGTCCATTCTCTGAGATCTTAAGTAATGGCCATGTTCCAGTCCTCAAAGTATTGGCAACCAATGCAATTCATGCTCAAAGTAAACGTGTTTTGGTTAACACTTGCAACATTACACTTTCATCAGTTCAGCCAAATTATGGTCCACCATCTGGTGGTTCATTGGTATCGATTACTGGCTCTGGTTTTAATTGTGGAGTTAGTAGTGTATTATTTGGTGGTACAGCTTGTGCAAATCCAAAGGTTAGAACAGATGGTCTTTTAACATGTACAACCCCTTCATCCGATAATAGTGGTCCAGCAGATATTGTAGTCAGAGGTTCTGATGGTAGTACAATCACTCTTACAGAAGCTTATAACTACGTTTCAACAATTGCTATAACTTCCTGTGCTCTCGGTGCTAACAATGGTAATTTCTTTAGTTGTGAAATTTCTGACCCAGTTAATACTGCTAGCAGTCCATCATGTAGTTCTCTATTCTCCTCTTCAACTTTACAAACCTTGGGTAGTTCTCCAACATGTGAATATACTGGTTCAAACATTTTAATGGTTACCTTGGGTACCGGTGAAAGTGTTTCAGTTGGCCAACAATTGGAATTCTTACAAGGTGGTATTACTTCAAAAAATGGGAATAAAAACAATTACCAAAGTGTAACACTCGAACCACCACAGGATGCAACCCCTGTGGCTGACATCAAAGCTCCTAATGTTTTAGATTCGTGTAGTCCATTGGTATTGGATGCAAGCAATTCAAAAGGTGGCAATGGAAAAGCATTAACTTATCATTGGTCCGTTAGTGGAGGTGATACAAATACTCAACTCAATAATTTATTGGATCAAAATAATGCAACCATAACTATTCCAAATAATCTTTTATCAACAGGTCAAATCTACACTTTTAAACTTCAAATTACAAATTGGTTAAAGAAATCTGATACTGCAAGTGTTTCAGTAACAAAGAAAGAAGGTGCAGTTTTAGATGTAACAATTCAGGGTTCAAGTATTCATCGTATGGGTGCTGTCGACCTTACTCTTAAAGGCAATGCATCGGTTTCAAGTTGTTCATCAGATGGTGCTTCTCAAAATACCAATACAATTAAATATAAATGGTCAATTGTTCCTGAGATCCAATTAGCAAATCCAAAAGATTATACAGGTCCAACTTTAAATATTCCTGCAAGTAAATGGGTTTATGATACAACTTATGTTATTACTTTGACTGCAACCTCTGGGAAAGAGACAAACTATGATAATGTTACAGTTATCATTTCAAAGAAACCAATCACTGCAGTAATTGAAGGTGGAGATAAAGAATTCCCATTGAATACTTTAATAACTTTAGATGCTTCCAAATCTTTCGATCCAACTGTTTCATCAACTCTTAAAGAACTTGATGGTGCTTCTTCAACCACAACCCAACAATCATCATTCACTTATACATGGAGATGTATTAATAAAAGTGGTAAAGATTGTGGACTAAAATTAGATTCAAAACCAACCATTACTTTTAACTCTTCGAGATTGAATGTTGGCGTTTTCCATTTCTCTGTTGATGTCACACCAGATGGTGATGCTACTAGAAGTGGCTCTGCAAGTACAACAGTTACCATTGTCAACACACCAGTCATCGATGTAATTATCTCACCATTACCTGCAACCATTGATCCAACTCAAAAATTAGTATTATATACTGTAGTTCGTGGAAGTGACGCATCATCATCAAACTTGACATTTGAATGGAACATGCTCGAAGGTAAACTTGAACTCCCATTGAAACAAGCCTATAGCACTCCAATGGATAGTAGAAATTTAGTTTTAAAAGCTGGTGCTCTTGGTTCAAAGGTTGTTTATAGATTTTCAGTTGATGTTAAAAACAAAAAAACTGGAGCCACTGGTAAAGCAATGGTGACATTCACAACGGAAGCAATTCCTCAAGGTGGTGATATCACCTGTTTAACCACAACTGGCGATGTTACTGATACCTATAAAATTACAATGGGTGACCAATGGACAGATAATTCAGGTATCAAATCTTACAATTTCCGTTATCGTGTTGGAAGCGGACCTGCCATTGCATTAAGTGAATCTTCCTCAGACAATTCAATATCCACGATTCTTCCACCTGGTCAAATTACAATCATTGGTTATGTAACTTCAAATGATGGAATCACCGCTAGTAAATCATGTAAAATCCAAGTAAAAGAAGCCACAAACATAGAAGAAGCAATCAACTTTTTAAGTACAACCATTACAAACCCAGAAGTTTCACTCTATCAACTAAGTGTTGCATTGAAAATTGCCAATTCTTTAGTACCAGAGACTTTGAGATTGGCCAAAGCATCATCAAAGAACGCAATAGCCGAAACTGATGAACAATTCCAAGTAATAATGCCAGAAACTCCACAATCTGCAAATAAAATTGTATTCTCGAAGAAACCAACAAATCCAAACCAGGATCCAGAAGAATTTAACCCACCAGCAGTAAATAAGAAAATGTCAGCAGCTGCAGTAGCAAGTCAAATTTCTCAATTCAAAGCCAATGGTATTCGTCAAGTAATGGACCAAGTCGTTAAACAAAAAAAACAACTCTCCAATTATGGTATATCAACCGTTGTCGATTTGATCTCAACATCTACTGATACCTCTGCCGTTGTACATCCATCCACCCTTAAAGAATCGATGAACATTATGAAAGTAGTTAGCCCTATGATGGTTAAGTCACAAGTTTTACCTAGTGATTTCATTTCCTCTGTAAACTATTTAAGCAATGTCAATGAACAAATCGTTCGTCATCAATCAAACATTACCCAGGGTAAAACTGCACCAACTTACGCTAATATGGTAGTCGATGTAACTTCAAATATTTTAGTGATTTCAAATTCTTTGGCTGATGGAATTCTTCAAAGAACAGCAAGCGGCGAAGATCCATTCACCGTTGCAAGTGATAAGGGATTCTCTATTACAACATTCAAAACTCAACAAATGGATTTAATTAAGAATGGTCAATCAATTGGTTTCAAAAAGGATGATGGTGGCCAATCACTTGATGGTGAAAAACTTAGCTTTACTCCAAAATTCAATATTCCATCAAGTGTTTTATCAAAGAAATCATTGAAATCAAACTCTGAAATCTCTGGTAAACTCATTACAATTCCATCAAATGTTCATTTTGATCATAAAGCACCAAAAGATACAACTATTTTCCCAAAGACTGTTTCACTCGAACTTTTCAATGGCGATTCTGAGTTAGCAATCAATGGTCTTAAAGATCCAATTGTCATTGATATGGGTAAACATTCTCCACCAAAAGATAAAGATTTTAAATGTGGTTGGTGGGACTCAAAGAAATTAGAATGGTCAACTGATGGCTGTTCAACCCATAAAGTAGATGGCAGTATTCAATGTAAATGTAATCATCTTACAGAGTTTGGTTTGATAGAGTACGCAAAATCCTCTCAAAACATATGGATAATTATTGGTCCTGTAGTTGGTGGTGTTGTATTTGCAGCCGCCATGGTAGGTACCGTTGTCTTGGTAAAAAGAAAGAAGAACAAGAACAAAAAGAACAAAGCAAAAAAAACAAAAGAACAAATCAACAAAGAAAAAGAAGACAAAAAGAAACAAGCAAGAGAAAAGAAAGAAGCTGACAAATTGGAAAAAGAAAATAAAAAGAAAGAAAAAGAAGATGCCAAGAAACAAAAAGATGATACTGCCGAAGCCTCATCCTCTAGTGATCTTCCAATTCCAAAGAATAAAAAAGATAAATCATTTGGTGATGAAAATGACGTTCAATATATTCTTCAAGAGTTTAAAGATATCTTTGCTGAAACCAAAAAGAGAGAACAACTCAAACTCTTGAAAAATCATCAACCAGTTTCACCTGTCACCTCAATTGGTAATGTGTCAAGTACAACCTCAACTCCAATAACCTCTACAGTTCAGCCAGTTATTGATGACCCTTCTTCAAGTAACACTACCACAATATCTGCTAATTCAGATAGAGAGAAAGCAGCTAAAACAATTCAAAAAGCATGGAAAAATTATTATAGTGTCAAACAACTTAAAAAAGAAGCTGAGGTTGAAGAATTACTAGAAAATATTGGTGAATTATTATCTGACAATGAAAGAGATCCATTTGAAACTTATCAAACATTAGATAATCAAATTGATGATCAAAATGATGAAGGTGATGGTCAATCACCACCACCACCACCACAACAAGATGAAAATGATGAACCAAATGATATCGATAATAATGATAATAATAATGATGAAGAAGATCAGATCGAAAATTAAATATAAAGTTTTTTAGACAAATAACAAAAATAGCCAAAAAAAAAAAAAAAATATTATTAAATAAAAAATAATTGTTTTTTTTTCATAGTGAAAATGAAAGTGTTACTTTTTATTATAAATTTTGTAAACATAAAAAATAATAATAATAATAAAATATATTTTTTTAAAGAAAAAGTATTTACCTTTTATTTAATATTGTTTAAAAAAAAAAATAATAAAAAAAAAAAAAGAAGTAATAAAAGTAATTATTAATAACAAAAAATATATAATATAAAAAGGAGTTACCGATTTTATTTTTACCAAAATTGAAAATGGAAAAAGAAATTCTATATTGATTTATTATTGTTGTTGATTGTTGTTATTGTTATTGTTGTTAATACTATTACTATTTACGAATAATAAAAAATTTAATAATTTCTATCTCTCTTTCTTCTATCATCATCATTATGATAATCTCTTTCTCTTTTTCTATCGTAATCTTTACCATGATCATTTCTGTAGTCTCTGTTATTGTTAATATTGTTATAGTTATCTCTGCTACCTCTACCATTATTATAGTTACCTCCTCCTCTTCTATCACCACCATAATCTCTACCGCCGCCACCATATCTACCATGATGATCTCTACGACCGTCAAGGTCATGATGTGATGAGGATCTTCTATCATCTCCTCTGTATGAATCTCTTGGGGGTGGTGCATTGTAATAGTCGGTTCTACTCAAGTTGGCTCTTCTACCACTCTTGTAATACTCTTCCATAACCTCACGAATTTTTTGGAATCCAATGTGCTTCTTACCCTCTAAATGACTAATTGATCTCTTTTCTTTATCGCCAACAAATAATAAGGCCCCACAAATTTCGCAAACTGACATTCTTTTATTTTCATTTTTTTCTTGTTCAATCTAGTTTTTTTATAAATTAATAATAAATGATTTTAAAATAATTGTTATTAATAGTTTTTTTTTTTTTTTCTAAATTAAAAATATATTACCTTTTCTAATTCAATTTTTTGGTTTTTTAATTCATCAGCCTCAGTCATTAATGTTTGGGCCTCTGTAATTTGACCTTCCTCACCTAATTCTTCTGCTTTTTTTAATAATTCTTGGATCTTTAAGTCCAATTCTGTGATCTTACTATTTTGTTCTTTGTCAGGGAGTAAACCACCTTCCTCGTCATCCAATTGGCTAATACTTTGTTGTTGAATTGGTCCACCGTGATGATTTGCATCTCCATTTGGATTTTGTAATAATCTTTCTTTATTTCTTTTAATTCTATTTTTTTTTTTCAAAACATTAGTAAAAGTATATTTATAAAAATTATATAATAGAGAAAATATTGATATTTACTTTTTATCGTTATCAGATATTAAACCTTCAATTATACGAACCCATTCTCTTTCATAATCATATTTATCTTTATCTTTGTTATTTTGATATTGTTTTACACAATTTTCATCATGTAATTTTGAACATGGACCTAAATCACGAATATTTGCGTTGGTAAATAATTCATGTGGACATAAACCACATAAAAAGAATTTACAAATATCTGGGTCGTTGAAATCATTTTCGACTTTAATTCTGTCTTTTGGCTATTTTAGTGAATAAATAAAATTAAAAAAATAAATATATAAAATTAAAAAAATAAAGATATTAGAAAAAATTGATTTTAAATTGATTTTATTTCATTATATAATAAAAACCTACAAGCAAATTTCTATCCTTTCCTAAGAATTCATCAAGTTGGGCCCTAATTGCATCCATTATTTATAAATTTTTATGTATTTCTTGTTTGTGTGGATTGTTGAAAATTAAAAAACCAAAACCAAAAAAAAAAAAAAAAAAATTTAAAAAAAATTAAAAAAAAAAAAAAAAAAAAAAAAAAAAAAAAAATTATTTTTATTTCCAATTGACTTGTCTTCCATATTTGGGTTCTAGTTAGAAAGCAACAAAAAAAAATAAAAATAAATAAAAAAAACAAGAAAAAAACTGTCAATTAAATAAAATTATAAAAGAAATTGTCTATTTTTTCTTTTTACTTTATTTTCAACTTTTGCTTCTATTTCTGTTTCTTTTTTCTTTTCTTTCTTTTCTTTTTTTTCTTTTATCATTTCTTTTTTTCTTATAGATTCTATCAGATGATGATGAGGACGACAAAGACGATGAAAATGATCTCGATCTAGATCTATGTTTTTGTTTTCTACTTTTTTTTGGTTTTTTTCTTTTGCTTTTTGATTTCTTTGATGAGAAAGATGGTGATCTTGAAGATAGAGATGAAGATAGGGATGAAGATAGGGATGAATCCTGTGAACTTGATAAACTTCTTCCTCTTCTTCTTCTTCTTTTATGGCTATTCCTTTTACTATTACTGTCAGTTCTACTTCTACTTCTACTTCTGCTTCTGCTTCTACTCCTACTTCTTCCCCTCTCTCTTCTTTTATTTTTATTGATAGTAGATGTTGTTGTACTATTACCATTATTATTATTATTATTATTATTATTATTATTATTATTATTATTATTATTATTATTATTATTATTATTATTATTATTATTATTATTATTATTATTATTATTACTATTGCCTCTATCATCCAATGAATCATTTGATTTATAAACATCTAAAGCAATACCATAATTATCTTTTAATCTATTCAAAAGTACCATATCTTTTTTCTCATCATGGACTCTACTACCAATTCTACCCCTACCTCTAACTTTATGTTTAATTAATATATCCGGAATGGTATCATCAAATTCTGTATCAATAATAACATTATCACTACCACTATTATAATTTGAACTCTTTAATTGTTGATTTGTATTATCATCAGTATCAACATTTGATTCCATTTTAGATATTCTTTCTTTATATGTTAATTGTCTTTCCAATTGATTTTGTCTTCTCTCTAATTCAATTTGTTTATTTATTTCATTTTGTTCTTTATTATTGTTACTTTTGTTATAAAACCTATCACATTTATAATTTCTTTCAAAACTATTAATTCTATTATCATTATCATATTTATTGATAAATTCTTGATTACCATTTCCTTTTAGTAAATAATTATTATGTGAAACTGTTTGTCTTATAATATTGTTTAGATAAGATATGTTTGGTGTTGAAGTTCTTTTTAATGAATTTGAACTATTATTATTATTATTATTATTGTTGTTATTATTACTATTTCCAACAAAAATTTCCTTTGAAGATTCATTTGGTAGTATTGATTTACCATTTAATATTGATTTTACATAATCTTCATGTAATTCTAAACTTGATAAAATTTCTTTGTCACTTAACCCATTATTTTTTTTATTATTCATTATTTTAATATTACCAAAAAAAAAAAAAAAAAAAAAAAAAAAAAAAAACAAAAAAAAAATTAAAATAAAAAAAATAAGAAAAAATAAATTAAAAAATATAGTTGGAAAAAATTAAAAAAAAAAAAAAATAAAAAATAATGATAATAAAGAAACAAACGTTTTTGAAATTTTCTCAAAATTTTTTTTTTTTTTTTTTTTCTTTTATTTTTTTTTTTTTTTTCACAAAAACCGATTCATTCGCTAAATTTTTTTTTTTTTTTTTATCATCTTTTATTTTTAAATTTCAATATTAATTAATTAATTAATTGATTTTTATTTTTATAATTAAAAAAAAAAAATTAAAAAAAAAAAATATGTCAATATCATCAAGTGAAGTTTTAGATAATACAAAGAATTACAGTCCAGACGAAGAAATTGAAGAAATTAACAATAACAACGAAAAAGATAATATTATAATGAATCCAGTTATTTCTAAATTAGGTGGATATGAATTCTTTAGAAATGTATTAAAGTCACCAAAAAAGACAGTTGCACCAATGGTTGATCATACTTTTTTAGCATTTCGTATGTTATGTAGAAAATATGGTGCTGATATGGTATATACACCAATGTTTCATAGTAAAAACTTTGCAACCTGTAAAACCTATCGTAGAGATTATTGGTCTACATGTCCAGAGGATAGACCATTGGTAGTACAATTTTGTGGTAATGAACCTGAATGGGTAGTTAAAGCCGCTAAATACATAGAGGATCATTGTGATGCTATCGATTTAAATTTAGGTTGTCCACAACAAATTGCACGTCGTGGTAACTATGGTAGTTTTCTATTGGATAAACCTCATATCATTTTACCAATCGTTAGAGAATTACACAAAAACATTAAAGTACCAATCTTTTGTAAAATTAGATTATTACCATCACTTGATGATACCATAAAATTAGCATTACAATTACAAGAGGCAGGTTGTCAACTTTTAACAATTCATGGAAGAACTAAAGAACAAAAAGGTCATAATTCAGGTATTGCCAATTGGAAAGCTATTCGTACCATTAGAGAGAAACTATCTATACCTGTCATTGCAAATGGTAGTGTATTACAATATGAAGATATCGATAAATGTTTAGAAGAAACTGGTGCCGATGGAATTATGGCAGCTGAAGGTATTTTAGCAAATCCATCTTTCTTTTCTGGTCTAAAGGTACCAATCTATCAAGTAGCTCGTGAATTCTTAGATCTAACTGAAATTTATAAAACTCACACTCATGTTACTCGTAGTCATATCTTTAAAATGTTAAAAGATAAATTCGATGTCTACAGTGATCTCAGAGAAACAATGGGTGCAACTCATACAAATGATGGTTTCAGAGATATCGTCACAGAATTGGAAACTCGTGAAAAAAATAATATGCCACCAGTTAAAATTTTAACAAATAAACAAAAAAGAGAATTAAAAGAAAAAGAAAAAGAAAATAATGAATCTGAAGATTTATCATTAAAAAAACAAAAAATTAATGATGATGAAATTTTAAATAATAATAATAATAATAGTAATAATATAAATAATAATATAAATAATAATAATAATAATAATAATAATAATAATATAACACCTGATAAAAATGAAAATGAAAATGAAAATAAAAATGAGAATGGAAATGAAAAGAAAGTTTTAATAAACAATTCAAACTAATTTAATATTTATCAAAGTTCAAATTATAATTTGTTTTTTTTTCATTTTTTTATTTATTTTGTAAAAACCGTTCCAATTTGTGAAAATTACAAAAAAATTTATATTTTGCAAAAAGGTTTATTTAATATATTTTATATTTGCACAATTTTATTCATTTATTTATCTATTTATCTATATTTTATTGTGAATATTTCTTCTTTTTTAAAATTGCCCAGCTAAGGGATGCTGAAAAAATAAGATTTTCTAATTAGTGTAACTCCTTTGATTTATCACAGAAAGTGATATATCTGATTAACTTTAAAACTATTATTTTTATTTATTAAAAGAAACACAAAAAAAAAAAAAAATGTAACAAAAAAATACTTTTTTTTTTTTTGATTTTTTTTTTTTTTGATTTTTTTTTTTAAGAGATTATTTTTTTTTTAAAAAAGAAAATTTTCATTTTTTTTTGGTTTGCAAAACAAAAAAACAAAAAATAAAAAAAGAATGAAAGATTATTTAGAAGTAATTTCAGAACAATTTCATTTTCCTTCACAACCAGGACCATATCATAAAATTACAGAAGATGCAGAAAGTAAATATTTATAAATTATTTTCATAAAAAAAAATAAAATAAAATAAAATTCATTTGATTTATTAAAATAAAAAGTATAATCATTATCATCATCATCATCATCATCATCATCATCATCATCATCATCATCATCATCATCATTAATTTTCATTTTAGTTAGAATTGATTTTATTCAAGAACTTCAAACTGGATTAAGTTTAAGTTTGGATAAAAAAAAAGGTAATAATAATTTTTCAGCCGATTGTGGTTTAATGCCAATGTTTTATAGATTAGAAGTTGGTAGAAAAATAAGTGATAGTCAAAATTTAGGTGCAATCATTCAACCAGAGAAACTTGAATTAAATTATAACTTCTCACCAAGTAAATTATTATTTGGTAATGTTTTAAGTGGATATGGTATTGGAAAATCATCAAGAATTGGTGGTAATATTTATCTTGGTTTACCAACACCATCAACTTCATCATCATCATCATCATCATCAACAAATTTTGATAAATTATTAAAAAAAGTATCAGCAGTTGGAGTTATTACACATGAAACTAGTAATTCATCAACTGAAATTAAAGTATCCAAAATGTATATGAGTGATATTGAACATCGTATAGCAGGTGTAAGTTTTTGTTATGGATTAAGACCATCTTTAGCATTAGGATTTGAGCTTTACTATAAATTCATTCAAGCAAGTGGTGGTGGTTCAGTAGGTGCAAGATATCGTGGTAGTGTATTAGGTATTCAATATGATTTATCTGGTACTTGTAATGTAATGGGTGATCTTCAATTAACTAGCTCAATTGGTATCATACCAAATCTAATGTCTTTCTCAACTCGTTTCAATTTAAATACAAATAATATGTTAAGTAGTATGCAATTCGGTACTCGTATCATTGGTAATCCAATCATTGGTGGTCATGAAATTCCACTTTGTCTTAAACTTCGTACAGATACAAACTTTGAAAATGCTATAGCTTTTGATTTTGACACTCCTTTTGCAGGTGTCAGTATTGGTTGTTTCGGTAAAAAATCAGATTTA
>CM069765.1:3277500-3367500 GCA_036169595.1 Dictyostelium firmibasis | reverse complement strand
CATTCTTGGACTAGAGCAATTTTAGGTATACCAGCAGTTGAATTACATCTTTGTGGTGATAATACATCGGTTGAATTAGTGAAAAAGATTTGTGAAATCACTGGTGATATATTAACAATCAATAGTTATGAAAGACTCTCAGAATTAGTTATTGAAGATGAACCTGTCAAATGGAAAGATATTAAAAAAGGTGATTGTTTAATAGCTTTTCGTAAGAAAGATATACTTTACTATAAGAATGCTTTAGAGAGAGAAGGTAAGAAATGTGCAATTGTATATGGTTCATTACCACCACAAACTCGTGTAGAACAAACCAATCGTTTCAATAGTGAATATAATGATGTCGATGTATTGATTGCAACCGATGCTATTGGTATGGGTTTAAATTTAAATATTGGTCGTATCATTTTCACAACTTTAGAGAAATTCGATGGTGAAGTAATTAGACCATTACTTGCATCAGAGGTTAAACAAATTGCTGGTCGTGCAGGTAGATTCGGTACAATGTTTCCTATCGGTCGTGTAACAGCATTTGATCATGAAGGTTTGGAAAAGATTCGTAATGATTGGAAAGTACCAAATATCATCTCTGATAGAGCTGGAATTTTCCCAACACCTCAACAGATTCAACAATTCTCAGAGTTGAGTATTTTCAAAGGTATGTGTTTCTCTGATATCATGGTTCAGTTCATTGAGAAAACAAAAATAGACAAGCAATATTTCATATGTAATTTCAATACATTCTTACGGGTAGCAAAGAAAATCGATGTTATTGATATGGCAATTGAAGATAAAATCATTTTCTCACTTTGTCCTATTAACCCAGATAATGAAAAGGTCTTATTTTCTTTCTATCATTTTGCTACTTTATTTAAATATGATGAAAAGGTGTCTTTGGATCATAAATTGTCAGAAATAACAAGTGTTGAAAAAAAACTAAAGTTGATGGAAAAGTATGTTACTTCATTGAATAGTTTAGAGACTTATTATAAAGCAATTGATATGTATTTATGGTTGGCAAATCATTATCCTGAAAAATTTTATGAAGTTCCACTCGCCATAAAATTATCTCATAGAATTTGTATCAAAATCTCAGAAGGCTTAGAAGCACAAGCTAAATCCCACCCAAAAAGAAAAAGAAAAAAATTTACATAGATTTTTAATGTATAAACACATTCAAAGATTTTATCATTTACTATCAAAATAAATAAAATAGATTTTATGATTTATTGTAAAAAAAAAAAAAAAAAAAAAAAAAAAAAAAAAAAAAAAAAAAAAAAAAAAATTATTAAAATTTTTTTTTTTTTTTTTTTTTTGATAGTAAATAATAAAATCTTTTTTTTTTTTTTTTTTTTTTTTTTTATATTTTTATATTTTTTTTTTATTTAAATTTTATTTTTTTTTATTTTTTTTCTGATGAAATAATTACAACACCATTACACCACTTTTGTAAAGTACCATCACACAATAAAATTTTTTTTTCCTTTTTTTTTATTTTCTTTTTTTTTTTTTTTTTTTTTTTTAATTTTTATTTTTTTAATTTTTTTTTCCTTTTTTTTTTTTTCTTTTTTTTTTTTTTGTAATAATTTATATGTTTATTTATTTAATTTCAAAAAGACTCTTGATTTTTTTTTTTTTTTTTTTTTATTTTATAATTTTTAATCCAAAATTTTTTTAAATTGAAATAAAATTAACATTTTATTTTAAAATATAAAACACCTGTGCACAAAAAAAGTATTTTTTTTTTTACACCCATACACAACACATCCATATACATATATATATATATATAAAAATTAATTCAAACTTATATTTTTAATAAACACACTCATACACCCACGCTTTAATTATTTGATTTTTTTTTTTATTTTTATTTATTTATTTATTTTTTTTAAAAATTTTATTTTTTTTAATTTATATTTTTATATTTTATATTTTTCTCTTTCTAACCAATATCAATAATATTTATTATAATAATTTAAATAATTATAATAATTTAATCACTTTTATTAATATTGTTATTAGTTATAATAGTAATATAAAAAAAGCCAATCATATCCCAAAATATATAACAAAAAAAAAAAAAAAAAAAGTATTGGTAGTAATAAATCAATCATTAATAATTCTTACTTTTCAAACATTTTTTTTTCTATAAGCTATCAATATTAATATTTACCACCTATTTTTTTTTCTTATTAAAAAAATTAATTTTATTAATAAAAAAAGAATATAAAAATACATAGTAATCAATAATAGGAAAAATTTAAACAGTTTTCTATTTTTTTTTATAATTACTTTCTTTTAACAATCCTTATGTAATAATAAAATTTTTTTTTTTTTTGAATTATTTTTTTTTTTTGTATATTTATTTTTTTAATATTTAGAATTTTAATAAAATTTATAAAATATATTTAATGAAATGAAAACACCCAAAGATAGTACTTATAGTAACAACACTTCTAATAGTAATAATAATAATAATAATATGAATAATAATAATAATAATAATAATAATAATAATAATATGAATAATAATAATAATAATAATAATATGAATAATAATAATATGAATAATAATAATAATAATAATAATAATAATAATAATAATAATAATAATAATAATAATAATAATAATAATAATAATAATAATAATAATAATAATAATAATAATAATAATAATAATAATAATAATAATAGTACATACTCATCAAAATCACTATCACCGCCTACATCACCAAAACAAATGAGCGGCAGTAGTGGGAGCAACAATAGTAGTACTGGCAATTTAAGTAATACTACCAACAGTAGCAATAAACAAAAATTTATAAATAGATCATTCTCAACGTTTATCGATTTTATAAAGAAACCAGCAAGAAGGAATTCAAAAGCACACAATACACCCCCACCAGAAATTGATACTGGTTTTGGATATTTTTTAGAGTTAGATAGTAAACCACCAAAACCGATTGAGGAAAAAGATGATCCTATACATAATAGTACCGGTTCTACAGACAGTTGGGATGGAGATTTAAATACTAGTGGAGGCGGAAATAAACAGTTAAATAGCGTCGAGGATAATTTAAATAGTTCCTCAGATGCTAAAAATAATAACAACAACAACAATGAAAACAACGACAACAGTGTAAATAATGGTGAAAATGACAATAACCCAAATGAAAATCAAAGTAATATGTTTAATAAGGGAGTTGTTGTGCAAACAGTCCCAATGACAGAAATTGGTTTATTTCCTGTATCATTGATGATGGCTCAACAAAGAGCTGAACACCCAATTAACATTGAAGATATAGAGTATGAGGTCCAAACTAGTTCAATACCAAATAATAAACCATTATATAGCTCATTGGGCTGCTCGACCAACTCTTCAAATTCTGGTTCTTCCATATCCGCCCCTAATATTACCTATCAATCTTATGGAATTTCCCCTGTAAATAATAATAATAATAATAGTAATAATAGTAGTTTAAATAATAGTCCAAGATATCTTAATTCTTCTTCTTCTCCTAGATCAATACAACAGAATCAACAACCAAAATCAAACACTACAACCACAACTACAACAACTACAACAACAACTACAACTTCTGAGGATATAAATAATAATAATAATAATAATAATAATAATAATAATAATAATAATAATAATAATAATAATAATAATAATAATAATAATAACAATAATAATAATAATAATAATAATAATAATAATAATAATAATAATAATAATAATAATAATAATAATAATAATTTTAATGGAAATAACAACAACAGCAACAACAACAATAATAATAATACAAATAATAGATTTAAAACAATGCAAAATTATTTTTCATCAAAAGAAAATCTTCCTATACCATTCCCAAAGTTAAAAGATGAATTGGGTGTTATAATTGAAAATTCAAGTAATAAAGGATATGTCGGAGGAAATAAAGGTTCAGAGGATAGAAGAAAAAAGATAGAGCAAAAAAAGAAACAAGTACCAGCACCAGAAATGAAAGCAACCAAAGAGAAATTCATAGAGACAATAAATGATCCAAACACTTTAACTTCGTTTAGGTCATTCATGGTAAACACTCAAAGTAATGAGAATTTAGAGTTCTTTTTAGAGGTTAAAAGATTTAATACGATTCAAGATCAAATACTTTTAAAACATACATGTGATGATATTTGGAGAAGATTCTTTGATGAGCATGCATCCTCACAACTATGTGTTGAATCATCACTAAAGAGATTAATAAATAATCGTAGAGAAAATCCAACACATTCAATGTTTAATGAGGTTTTAGATCTTTTATTAGACGATATGGTTTGCGACGCATTTAGAAATTATATTTCATCACCTTTTAATCCTGAATGGAAATATAAATTAAAAAAACAATTTACAAATAATACATATAGTACAACCCAAAATAATAATAACAACAACAACAACAACAACAACAATAATAATAATAATAATAATAATAATAATAATAATAATAATAATAATAATAATAATAATAATAATAATAATAATAATAATAATAATAATAATAATAATAATAATAATAATAATAATAATAATAATAATAATAATAATAATAATAATAATAATAATAATAATAATAATAATAATAATAATACTAACAATAACAATAACAATAATGCTAGCAGTAGTAATATTGCAAGCACTAGTAATGTAAATAATAATAATAGTAATACTAATAATAATAATAATAATAGTATTAATAATAGTAATACTAGTGGTTCACACCATAGAGAAAGATTTGATAGTTTAAAGGGAAATAGAGAAAGAGTTGATAGTAATAGTAGAGATAGAAATATTGATAATAATAATAAAGAACTATTAGCATCTTTAGAAAGTAACTTGAGTAATCATAGTAATAGTAGTTCGACAAGTAATGGAAAAGATAGGAATGAAAGTGATAATAATAATTCAATTATAAAAAACAATTTTAATAATATACTTCAATCACCACAAATTGTATCAAAAATAAATGAAATATTTAAAGATTCAAATAACTCACAACTATCGATTTCAATAACATTAGACAATGACGAAGATCCAACAATATTTCATTTGGATGAAAGTGATATGGAAAGTTTAATTGAAGAGGTTGTAAAAGACAATATATCAGTTCATACTGAAATAAATTATAATGATGTTTCACTTCATAAATGGATTGCATGTGGATCTTCTGGTAGAGTTTATAAGTAAGTAATAATTTTTATAAATCTTTATTTTGATTAATAATTATTAATTTTTTTAAAAAAAATCATTCTTTAATATAGTGGACAATATAAAGGAAAAGATGTTGCAATTAAAGTGTTGGGACCAGAAGTGTGTGTACATTTCGATTTAAATGAATTTAAGAGAGAGGTTGCATTAATGTCAATATTTAAACATGATAATTTAGCAAGATGCTTGGGCGCAGGTCAATATGAAGATAAATATTTCCACATAACTGACTATTGTCATAATGGATCCTTGTTCAGTTATCTAAGAGATCAACGTAATAATATTAGTTTTGGTCAAAAGTTACATTTTGCATTGGGAGTTGCAAGAGGAATGCGCTATCTTCATTCAATGTCAATCATTCATAGGGATTTGAAAACAATGAACGTTTTATTAACAAAGAGATTAAAGATAAAAATTGTAGATTTTGGAACATCAAGGGTTGCCAATAAATACAATATGACATCTCATGTTGGAACTCAAGCTTGGATGGCACCAGAAATATTCACCTCGAAAACCTATTCAAACAAAGTTGACGTTTACTCATATGCAATCGTTTTATATGAAATATTCACTAGAAAATCTGCGTATGATGAAAATTCAAATATTAACATTCCAAATATGGTAATCAAAGGTGAAAGACCAGAACTACCCAAAGATATGCAATCTTCAATTTCAAATATAATCAAAAAATGTTGGCATCATAAACCTTCCAATAGACCATCTTTTATAAAAATTGTTGCTTATTTGGAGAGTATAATTTATCCTTCAGTTTCAAACAGCTTAGGTTTAGTTGCATCAACATCATTCTCTTCTTCTGCTCTTTGGTCTGGTCAAATATTAGCACAACCAAAAAATTAATATTTTCTCATTTAAATATTTATATGTCTATCTGTCGACTCCCCTCTAAAAATTTATATTTATATTACTTTTCAATAATTATCGATGGTATATCTCCACTTTTTTTTTTTTTTTTTAATAAAACACAAAAAAAAAAAAATGATAATAATGATAATAAAATAAAAAAGTACTTTTTTATTATTCGAATAATAAAATTAAATACATTGATTTTAATATTATGATTAAATATTATTTTTTATTATTGGAGATAATAATTGCAGAAAATAATTTAATATTTTTGGTTGAATCATAATAGTCATCATCATCTTCTTTGAATGTCTTAAATTCATCATAAAATGTTTCACATCCATAAAATATAGTGTGAAGTTTAGTGGAACGAGTTGAATTATTATGAACTGTTCTATGGTTTAAAACTTCAATATCTGGTGGATTGGATCTTCTAATTAAAAATGTTGAAATTGATAATTTCTTTTTATCATATATCTCTTTTAAGCCATTCCATATAGTTAAATCGATTCCTTCCAATTCTTTACCACCTGTTTCAGTCGCTGTTAATCTTGAATAAGTGGATGAATAAGAATTTTTTAATATTAACCCTACATCGTATAATTTTAAATCAAGAGTAATTCTATTTGAAATGTCTCTTATGATTGAATAGTTATGTCTTTTAATATTATGATAAATATTTTCATTTTCATTTTTATTTTCATACCCATTTAAATATTTATAATGATTAGAATAAATATCAACATATTTAAGTTCTTCAAATAAACTTTCACTATACATTATATTTGGATTAAAACAATCATCACTATAACCTGTATAAATTTTTGGGTCAATATATACATTAAATTTTGAAACAAATATTGGTGGTGAACCAACAATATTTCCAAATGGTGTGATCTTTGAAATACTTTCATTAAGGAAGAATATCCAATCAGTACAGTTTCCATAGTTTGCTATTTCATGTGAGAAATTGTTATTAAATAAAAGTTTTAATTTATTTTTACTAGTATTACCACCCCAAATAGGATATAATAAAACTCCTATTTGAAAATTATTGGTTGTATTTTCATTTCTTTGTTTTAAATGATTGATATCATATTCAAAGCCTTCTTGGTAAATTAAAACTTTATCAAATTCAATTTTATAATGTTTTGGAATACTATTTAATGGGCTATACATTGGTTCTTTAAAACAATCATTTAATCTATTTTTATTAATTTCTTTTGGTTCTTTTTGTTGTTGTTGTTGTTCTTTTTGTTGTTGTTGTTGTTGTTGTTGTTGTTGTTGTTGTTGTTGTTGTTGTTGTTGTTGTTGTTGTTGTTGTTGTTGTTGTTGTTGATGATTATAATTATGAGTAGATAATTTTAAAATAAATTCATATTTTGGATTATCTTCGTCGCCACATGAAATATTATCAATTAAAATATTATTGCTACATTTTTTATTTTTATTAGGTCTGTAACTTTTTTTATCAAAATTTGATCCATATTCAAATGGTTTTATTATTAATAGAGATAATAGTTTAGAAATTGGTATACATTGTGGAAAATTTCCTATGTTTGTATTTGTTAGAGAGTATCCTTTATTTCTTCCTAATGTATCGATGAGTGTTGTTATTCTACTAAATAATAGAAAATAATCTTGGCACTTTGTTAAATATTTATCAATGTTTAATTTGTTAACTATAAATAGATTCCATGTTTTGCATACTAGTTGAATAGAGTTTGCAAAATCATACCTCTCATTTTCTCTTAATGATTGTAATCTGTAGTCGAGTATTTTAATTATTAAAATATTTGGTAGTTGGATTTTTTCACCTTTTAGGTTAGAAATTGGTGATAAATCTCTACTTGTTAAAGATGGTATTGTTGTTGTTGTTGTTATGTATTCTATTGATCTATATATTGGAAATCCTATCCCTGTTTCTTGTTGTTCTATTTGATTTTGTAGTGGGTAAATTCCAAAAACTTGTATTGGTTTCATCTCACCTGTAAAGCTTTGTGGTTGTGGATTATTATTATCATTATTATAATTATTATTATTATTATTATTATTATTATTATTATTATTATTATTATTATTATTATTATTATTATTATTATTATTATAAATATTCATCTTCAATGTATAAAATATGTTGAGAGAAATTATTTGTGAATCAAAAAAAAAAAAAAAAAATTTGGGGGTGGATATTTATTTTTTTTTTTTTAGATTAAATAAAAAAAAAAAATAAAAAAAAAATCTATAAAAATTCTAAATAAAAATCTAAATGAAATTAAAACTGGTGCACAAAACATGTAATCTAAAGAAAAATTGATTTTTTAATATTAATAATACCATTAAAATTTATAATCTCATAGTGGATAACATTTTGGAAAGTAGAATAATTTCATTGGAATATATTTAAAATTGGAATAAATTAATTTATACATAACCAAAAAAAATCAATTTTTTTTTTTTTTTTTTTTTTTTTTTTTTTTTTTTTTTTTTTTTTTTTTAATAACATAGGAAAAAAAAAAAAAAAGGATGGGACCCATCTAATAAAATTTTAAAAAAAATAAAAATACAAGATATCTTTAACTTTTTTTGTATTTTTTTAAATTTATTTTGCATTTTTTTTTTTTAATTTTGCTTTTTTTTTTAATTTTTTTTTTTTTTTTTTTTTTTTTTTATATTTTCAAAAGGACACTATTATTATTATAAAAAAAAATAAAAAAATAAAAAAAAAACAATGTTGCCGAACAATAGTCCTTTTTCTACATCATATATAAGTGGTAACAATAGCAAGAATGATAAGCCACCTCCATTACCACCAAAACCACAACTCCATATAAATGATTTAGGTAGTACGCCAATTAAAAAACCTAACAACTCTTCGACTATAAGCACACCAGATAATAAAAATAAAGGTAATAATGAACAGCGACAGCAACAATTTAGTTATAACTCAACACCAATATCAACCCAAAAAAATACCACTTCACCAACTTCAAAAATAGCATCTCCATCTGGTTTAAAACCACGTACTCCATCATATATGAATGGTATTAAATATACAAATAGTATTAATAATATACCATCACCACAAACAAGTAATATTGGTGAGGTTATACTTGAAGAATTAGTTCCAACTGATGATTCTGACTTTAATAATACCAAAAGCAATAATAACATTAACAATAATAATAATAATAGTGATAATAATAACACTCCATCATCACCATTAACACCTGTTAATGGAATGAAGAGTACTTCTAAAACACCTCGTAGATGGAGATTAGTACCTGCAAGTTGTACTTGTTTGCTAGTATGTACCTTTAATTATAAAATCTAATAATCATTATCATGGTCATTATTTTTACCATTATTAACAATTATTTATAAATAACAGCATGAAAATAATTTAAATGGTAGTGTAAATAGTAATACAAATAATAGCAATAGCAATGGTAATCTTAATACATCAAACTTTTGTCCAAGATGTAGTCAACAATTTAATAAAGATGATAATAATAACAATAGCATTAATAATAATAATAATAATAATATATCAACAGGATATGATGATAATAATATCAATAATAATTATAATAGTAGTGTTGGTCTAAATGGGTTCGATAGTAATATGAATGGTGGATTTAATAGGTCATCATCAACAACAACCACTACAAAGAATGACGTTTCATATCATACTCCATTAAAAAAGGTAACTTATAAAGTTGAGTGCACTGGTGATTTCGATAGAGAACTTGATCTTTTAAAGAATGAAGTTAGTGAATTGGAGGATGAATTTGGTTTATTAAAATTAAATTCTTCATTAAATAAAAGCCATGGTCCAATTAAAACAAATTCTTCAATTTCATTCGATTATAATAATAATCACAATAATAGTAACACTAATAATAGTAGCAATTATAATAACAATGGTAGCAATATACCATTTAATAGAACTTCATCTTCTTCCACTTCAAAATTACCATTTTTCACAAATTATAATTCATCATATTCAATACCAACTTATAAACCATACCAACAACAACAACAACAACAACAACAACAACAACAACAACAAAATAATGAAGACAAAGCTGAAAAAAAACAAGGTGAAGAAAAAGAAGAGGAGGCTAATAAAATTAAAACAAGCTCACCAATTAAAACATACCAATATGAATTTAAAAGTAACGGAATATCAAGTAAAAACAATTTATTAGAGCAAATTAGTAATTTAATTGATGATTTGGAAAAGGAAAAAAATGAATCAGTAATTATTAAACAAGAGAGGGATGAATTTGAAAGACTAATGAAAGAATTGGAGAAAACTTTAGGATTGAAAGAGAAAGAAATTCGAGCTATTAAACAATTGAATCAACAAATTGAACAACAACTGTTGGAAAAAGAGAAAAGTACTAATCAACTATTGAATCAATTAAAACAATATCAAAATGAATTAATGGAGAAAGCCGTTGATTTAGAGACATTAAAAGAATTGGAAGTTGAAATCTACTCTATCAAACAACAATACAATGAGAAGATTAGTGAACTCTCTGAAAAGAATCAATTAATTCATCAGAATGAAAATGAGATTCAACAATTGAATAACAACATTCAAAGAATGAAACTTGAATTAACCAATCAAGAGAAGGCTGAGCAATTACTATTAGAAATTACAAAGCTAAAGAAATACATAATGGATTTGGAATATTCCTCAAAGACTCATTTAGAGAATGAAACAATAAGATATCAATCATTAAAACAACAATTGGATCACGATAAGCAACGATCAAAAGAAACTATCGATAGATTGGAATTGACTATAGCTCAAAGAGAGAAACAAATTCAATTATTAGAGAATGAAAAAATTGGTAAACTTTTAATAGATAAATTAGAATTCGATCAATTGAATCAAGAAATGACATTGGCTCTACAACATCTATCAGAGTTGGATAGCGATCATAATCGTTTGAAACATGAAAATCACCTTTTAATTAAACAACGAGATCAACTACAATCTGATAATCAACAAATCAATCAACAATTACTCGATCAAACTAAACTAATTAATCGTTTAAAATCCGAAAATGACGATATGAAAGAAAGACTTTCAAAAGTTCATTTCATAGTTCAAGATTCACCAAGAAAACAATTATCAACAAATCAATTAAATCAAATTTATCAAACTCCTTATAGATCATCTTTAAATTTTTCTCCTTCACCTTCACATTCACATTCAATTCAAAATAATGTAAATTCTAATATTGTTGATAAAGTAAATTCAAATAAATCACCATCACCAATTAATACCAACACTAGTAATAGTAGTGGTATTAATAATAGTGATAATGACAATGAAAATAGTATTAAAGTGTTCAATTATAACAAATCTCAACCATCTGTTGAAAGTGCAATGGGATCAGAGCATTCAACAATTTCAAGTGATAATAACAATTCAATCAATCAATCATTAACTCCAATCACACCAATGACTTTACCAAAACTTAATGGTTTTGTCAATCATAAAAATAATAGTATCGCTTTTAATATACAAAACAACAACAGTAACAATGGCAATGATACTGTTAAAGAAAATCAAAAACAAAACTCAATCACTAAAAATAGCAAATATCAAACTCAAGATGTTGAACAATATGAAGAACAAGACCAAAATGATAATGGTGCTAATGGTGCTAATAGAAATGGTATTGATGACAATGATGAACATTTTGTTACTGAAGAAGAATATCATAATTATATAAATGGAGAATTAAATCAACAAGAATATGAGGAACAAGAAGAAGAAGAAGAAGAAGAAGAATATGAACAACAACACGAAGAACAAGAAGATGAGGAACAAGAAGAAGAAGTACATGAAGAACAACATGAAGAACAACATGAAGAACAACATGAAGAACAAGAACATGAAGAACAAGAAGAAGAACAACATGAAGAACAAGAATATAAAGACCACTATGATTATGAAGAACAAGATGATAATAATGAACACGAAGAAAACAATAACCATTACCAAGAAGATCAAATAGAAACTCACCAAGATGATTGGAATAACAGCTTCAATTCAAAAAGTAGTAGTAGGTTAAATGGTATACAAAGAAGAAGAGATAATGATGATGATGACAAAGATCATGATAAGACCCTCAATGAAGAATATTTTAATGATAAAGATTTTGAAATTAATTTTGACCAAGACAATCAACAAAAAGACGAAGAAAAAGAACCCAGTGATCAATAATTTTTGATGAAAAAAAAATTTTAAAAAAAAAAAATAAAATAAAAAAAAAACAAAAGTTTTTGTTGTATAATTAATTTGTCCCAATCACGAAATTTCAACCAAATGAGATTTTTTTTTTTTTTTTTTGGGAGTCAGTTTGGCAATTAATTTTTTAAATTTTTTTTTTTTTTTTTTTTTTTTTTTTTCCATATCTCACTTTCCCGACCACACAATCCATTTAAATGAAGCAAAAAAAAAAATAACACCCATGAAAAAAAAAACTACTTGATTGGTGAGAAAAAAAAAAAATTAAAAAAAATTAAAAAATAATAAAAAAAAAATATCCCAATCATTCCAAACCATGATTATTATTAAAAAGAAACATAAAAAAAAAAAAAAAAAAAAAACTTAATACCACCTGTAAACACAGTGGTATTATTTTCTTTTTTTTCTTTTTTTTTTTATAAAGGTTTTTTTTTTTTTTTAATTTTATTTTTATTTTTATTTTTATTTTTATTTTTATTTTTATTATCCTTTTTTAAAAAAAAAAAAAAAAAAAAAAAAAAAAAAAAACAAAAATAAATAGAAAAAAAATTAAAAGGGAAAAAAAAGTAAAAAAAAAAAAAGGTATTTTTTAGTAAAGAAACTTTTTTTTTTTTTTTCCTTTTTTTATTTTTTGTAAAAAAAAAAAAAAAAAAAAAAAAAAAAAAACATAGTATTAAACAACTTTAAAATGATCAATAATGAAACTGATAATGAGTTAATTGTAAATATAATTTGGAATAATGTAAGATATTAAATTAATAATAATAATAATAATAAATAATAATAAAAAAATAAGAATAATATTAACTATTTATTCTTTTTTTTTAAAAAAAAAAATAAAAAAAAAAAAATTAAAAAAAATCTAGATACATGAAATATGTAAAGAAATATCTATCACTGCTAATGTTCTTAGTAAAACTGATATCACACAAGTTGAAAGAGATAATTTAAAAAATGATATAAAAGAGTTGGCAAGTAAATTAAATAAATATTTAAAAATGGTTGGTGTGTCAATTAATGATTTCAATCAAAAAATATTTCAAAATGAATGTGACCAAGATAATTCTCTCAATAAAGCGAATGAAGAAAAGAGTAAATATTACATTGGGGATTAATACTACTATTGGCATTTGTTAATATCTCAAAAATTTGAGAAATTAAAAAAAAAAAAAAAAAAAAAAAAAAGAAAAAAATATAAATATATATATAATATATTTTAATTATTATAGTAATAACATTAATAATAATTGTATCATTAGTCAACTTTTAAACAAATAAAAAAAAAAATAAAAAAAAAAGTTTTGTTTTTTTTTGCACACACAAAATTAAAAAATAATTGAAATGGAAATCGAGTTTTGGAAGCAATTTTTTTTTTTTTTTTTTTTTTTGACCAAAATTTTATTTTTTTAAAAATTTTTTTTTTTTTCATTTACAATTTTTGACCATTTTTTTCAATGCTCTCAATTAACAATAAATGAAATCAAATGTATTCTTTTTTTTGGCATTAATTTCAATATTATTATGTTTTAAATTTACATCATCTTTGGAATTGGAGATTCAAGTTACATGCACTAACGATTGCAGTGGCTCATCGGTATCCTTTAATACAACCACAGGTAAGGATGTCCACATAAATAAGATTTTTTTTTCTTTTTTTTATTTCTTGATCACATTCCTGATTAATTGATTATATAAATAAAGGTTGCCACCCTACATCTGATGTGTGTACAAGATTGCCAATTTACAATTTTATCCATGCATATCAATCATCAATTTCTGTTCAATTATTTACAGATTTGGAGTGTCAACAACCAGCATCAGTTGCATATACAATTGGATGTAACCAATGCACACTCATTGGGCCAATGCATTATACATTATTAACGTGTTTTTAATAATAATAATAATAATTAATAATAATAATAATAATAATTAATAATAATAATTAATAATAACTAATAATAATTAATAATAATAATTAATAATAATAATAATAATAATAATTAATAATAATAATTAATAATAATAATAATGGTAGTAATAAAATTGTAAAATATCTATATCTTTCCAAAAGAAAAAAAAAAAATCACAACAAAATAGTTTTATAACATGTTATGAATCAAAAAAATTAATTAAATTTATTATTAAAATTTTAAAGTTAAATAATATAAGAATTTAAAGAATTAATTGTAATAATTTTCAAATATTTACACTAATTAGTTAATTTCTTTGTTGGATAACAAATATTGGTTACACTATTACAAAATTCTTATTCCATATCCTCGATACAATTAGTTGTGTTTGAATATTTAATAGAAACACATCTATGATAATCCTCATAATAATTAAAAGTACCATCCGATTTATAAAGCCTCTAAAATGTTTCACACTATTATAAAAAAAAAAATAATATTTATTAAAATTATATTTTAAAATAATAGGATTATAATTTCTTTGAATATCTTGAAATACAAACACCATCACGCGAACATAGACTACCAATGAATCACTCTGATGTATAAAAACATTTATCACCCAAGTTTTCAATGGCTCTTTGAACCTTAACAACCAATAAAATTACAATATATGAGAAAAAAAAAAGTTTTTGTTAACATTATATTTTTTTTTTTATTTGTTTAAAAAATAAAAAGAGACTGTTTTGGTTATTTGGAAAAAAAAACAAATTTAAAAATAAAAAACAAATTCATAATTTATAAAATAATTTTTAAAAATACTATAATTAAAGTTGTCATAATTTGAAAAAAACATAATAAAATAAAAAATAAAATAAAAAAGGAAATTTTTGTTATGAATTTTTTTAATATTTTGTATCTTTTTTAAAAAATCAACTTTTTTATTTTTTTATTATTATATATATGGCATTAAAGTAAGCCTAATAATAATAATTATTTTTAATAAATTAATAATGCATTCATTTTTTAAATTTTCTGAATTAAAAAAAAAAATTTTCTTTTAATAAATCATACTTTTACTTTATTTTCATATATTACCACTCATCCAAACAAAATAAATAATATTATGTAAAATAATAAAATCATTAAAATAAAATAAAATAAAAAACTAATTATTTCAATTAAATAAAAAATAAAAAATAAATAGGTTTTTTTGAAAATAATACAATAAAATTTATAAAAGTAACTATCAATATCATCAATAGCATCTAACTCCTCATCGTTGTGGTGTATAGTTTGAGTTCATCATTAAATAATAATATTGGTAACGGTTGGTAACTCAAATTGTTCAAATATCTCATCGACTTCAACTGTGATTTACATCCTTCAAATACAACTTTTTAAATATTGTAATTATAAATAAAGTTGATCATTAAAATATACTAATTGGCGAGTGGAACCAACAGCACCAACAGTACCAACAACACCAGGAGCAGCAGAACTAGAAACGACAGCACCAGAATCAGCACCAGCTCCATTGGCACAGAATTGATTGTAAAATTAAAATAATTATATATTTAATATCCTCACTTTTTATAAATAAAAAATTTTTCTTGCTTGGTAAAGGGAATAACTATAAATATATCCACCGAAATTAAAAAGAAATAAATATTACTCATTTTCTTTAAAATTAAAGACACATATCCTAAATTAAGATGATCCTTTACTGTAAACTATTAAGGTAAAACAAATAATTTAATATTTATTATTATTATTATTTCTATCAATTATTATTATTTAAAACTTTTATACTTTAATTTATTGAATTTTATAAACAGTTTTCATGAATTTTAATAATTGAACATCTTGTTTTGTTAAATCTTCAGACCAACCTTCTTTGAGAGCATCCAAAGATTCACGAGTGATTTTAGACATCCATTGTTTCTTATCATCGAAATGTCTGAAGATGGTGGTTTTAGTGTTGGTATCATCGATGGCAACAGAGACGACATCATCTTTTTTGGCGAGGACAACATCTTTTTCATTGAGTTTAATACCGATGACTTTACCAACGTCGGCACAATTTGATTCTGGAACACAAATTGGAGTACCAATACGGAGGGTACCTTCTTTGACACGAACACCAACAAGAATTGGATTTGAATTTCTGAAAACATTGGTAACCTCCAAAATACATGGCCAAACACAAATACTGGCACTTTCAGCACGAAGTTTCTCTTTGATGGCACCAAAATGTTTCTTGAGTTTCTCTTCAAACAAATAAATGGTCTCATCAGAGAGAATTTGAACTTTCATTTCATTGGCAGCATGGAGAGCAGACTCTTCAATCTTTACATCGAATGCCAAGAGGATAGCGTATTTTGGATCCTTATCTAACATGATACTGGTGTTCATAACGTGTTTTTTGTGAACTGGACCAATGGCAACATTGGCTACTGGAACCTTGATCTTCTTTAGGAAATTTAAAAAGGCCTCTAAAGAACCAAGAGTTGAGGCTTGAACAGACACACCGATACCCGAGGTTTCAACATCATTGAGTACAGAGTCGACTTCACGTTTAGCTTCAGCTCTGATTTTCTCTATATCATCGTTTGGACCAACGACATGAAGTGATGTACCTGGAACTGCTTTTTCAAGACCTGGTGCAACGATTTTAATACCCATAGCGGCACGAATACTCTTATGATTGATGAAGGTTGATTTGACACGAGATTCACGAAGTGGCGGTGGTGTGAGCAAAGAACGAATCGAAGTTTCAATGGGACCATTAAAACCGGATACGACGATCTTGTCACCTTCATTCAAAGTACCATTTACTAAAACGACATCAATGGTTGTACCAAAACCTTCGATAACTTTAACCTCTAATAATGTACATTGAAGTTGATTGGTGAACTCGACTTTATCAAGCATTAACTTTTGCATCAATTGCATAACGACCAACATTAAATCAGAAATACCTTCACCAGTGTGAGCAGATGTTGGTACAAGTGAAACATATTTTCTGTGATCTTTATTACGCCAGTAGAGCTCAGCATTCAATTCTTGACCGGCCAATGCAGCGATGGTATCCTTTACTTTGTAATCAAACTCTTGAGCGGCAGATTTGGATTGAACCTTATAGGCTTCTTTAAAGTCAGTGTTTACACATGGTTTCCAATCGTAAATTCTATCGACCTTATTCAAGGCGACAATGAATGGTGTCTTTCTCATACGTAAAAGATTGATGGACTCTAAAGTTTGAGCCTCTAAACCATGCATAATATCAATGACTAAAATGGCCAAATCACAAAGACCTGAACCTCTCGAACGTAAATTGTTGAAAGACTCATGACCTGGTGTATCAATGAGTAAGAGACCTGGCAATTTGAAGTCCATTTTAATCTTCTCTGCAAATGATTTGGTTTGTTCTTTAATTGCTTCGACTGGAATGAAAGAGGCACCGATTTGTTGTGTAATACCACGTGCCTCACCACCTTGAACGTTGGTGTTACGAATTTTATCCAAAAGACTTGTCTTACCTGTATCAACGTGACCTAAAATACAAATGATTGGTGAACGATACTGTTTATCTGCAAAAGTAGTGGTTGGATCTGTAGTTGGAATGAGTGATGCTGCTGCTGCGGCGGCGGCAGCTTTAGCTTTCTTTTTCTCTTCCTTTGCTGCTAATCTGATTGCTTCTTCCTCTTCCTCCTTTCTCTTGGCTTCTTCTTCTTTCTTCTTTTGAATCTCCTCAACGGTTTCATAATCATCATTATCCCAACTATCCATAACTTCAACAACCTCTTCCTTTGGTTCCAATGGTTCGTCAATCTTTAATTTCTCAACTGATTCTGCGATATTTGATACTTGGGTGTTGGTTTGTTTTTTGTTGTTTTTGTTTTTGTTTGATGCTTTTTCTTTCTTTTCACCGACTGCTGCAATGTTTACACCTAATTTTGCCAATTTGGCCATTCTATCAGCTTCAGCGGCGGCGCCAGCTTGTTTCTCTTTCTTTTCTGCTCTCTTTTTAGAGTTTTCAATTGCTTTGATTTTTGCTTTCTCATCGTCAATGATCTTTTGTTCTGCAGCACGTTTTTTCTCCTCCTCTTCTCTGATACGTTTCTCCTCTTTTTCACGTGCAATTCTCTCCTCCTCTTGTCTTTGTTTTAATAAAAATCCACTCAACACCTCTGGTTCTTCTGGTTTCTTTGGTGCTGCTGCTGGTTTTTTGGCTTGTTTTGCTTGTGGTTTTGCAGCTGGTTTTTTAGCGTTGTTTTTCTTGCTGTTGTTGTTTTGTGTTGGTTTTGATGGTTTCTCCTCCTCTGAAGATTCCTCAGACTCACTCTCCTCTTCCTCTGATGATGATTCAACAGCAGCTGCTTTTTTAGCAGGTGCTTTCTTGTTTTGTTTGGCAGCTGGTTTGGATGGTTTCTTTTTAACATCCTCCTCTGATGATTCGCTTTCCTCTGATTCACT
This sequence comes from Dictyostelium firmibasis, assembly GCA_036169595.1. Lineage (NCBI taxonomy): Eukaryota > Evosea > Eumycetozoa > Dictyosteliales > Dictyosteliaceae > Dictyostelium > Dictyostelium firmibasis. The sequence continues at coordinate 3,348,716 of CM069765.1, read as the reverse complement.
CTCTTCTGATGATGATTCTACAACTGCTTTCTTTTTATTGTTGTTTGTTGGTGCTACTTTTTTAGATTGTTTAGCTGCTGGTTTTGATGGTTTCTTTTTAACATCCTCTTCTGATGATTCCTCTGATGATTCACTCTCCTCTGATGATGATTCAACAACTGCTTTTTTTTTATTGTTGCTAGTTGCTGGTGCTGCTTTTTTTGATTGTTTGGCAGCTGGTTTTGATGGTTTCTTTTTAACATCCTCTTCCGATGATGATTCCTCTGATTCAGAGGATGTGTCATCTACTGGTGCAAATTTAGATGTTGGTTTCTTTGTAATTGGAACATTGTCATCACTATCTGATTGTGGATTATGAAGTTTTTCTGCATCTTCACGATCTTTATCAGCTTCACCGCTATCCCAATAATTATCTTTTCTAACTCTTTGTTTTGGACCCATTTTTTGTTTTTAAATTAATTCTATTTAATTTTTTTTGTTTTTTATTTTATTTTTATTTTGTTTTGTTTTTTTTTATTGAGAAAAAAAAAAAAAGTTTAAATTTAATATTTGTATATCATGGTAATTATAATTATTTATTTCTTTATGATTAAATGTGAATATATTTATTATATGTATATGTCATATATATGACCACATGTATGATTTAAAATTAATAAAAATAAAACTTTACACTTTATTACTTATTATTAATTATTTATTTTATTTAGTTGTTTTAATTTTCTTTTTTCTTATTGCTTTATTTATAGATAATAAAAACATATATGAATTATTATAATATTAAAATTATTTTTATATGGATTATAAAAATATTTGCACTTTGAAACTTTAGTTAATTGATAATTGAGGGTTTTAAAAAAAAAAAAACTTTAAACTTTTTTTTATTTATCTTTTTCTCACACTAAAAACAAAACACACAAAAAAAAAAAGAAAAGCAAAAAAAATTAAAAAAAAAATTAAATTTTTTTTCGTTTTTTTTTCTCACCGAACAAAATGAAAACAAATTTTGATGTTTGCAAAAAAAAAAAAAAAAAATTCAAATTTTCGTGAAAATTTAATGAAGAGATAGCTTTATCTGTTTTAATAAAAAAAAAAAACTTAATTTAAAATTTAAATTAAAAATATAAAAGTCTAGTTTTTTTATTTATTTCTTTATTTTTTTTATTATTTTTTTTTCAAATAAACCTTTTTTTTTAGAAAGGCTTAATTTAATCGAAATCTTTTTTTTATTTTTTTTATTTTTTATTTTATTTTTTTTTATTTTATTTTTAAATTAAAAATGGCAACAACAATTACAAATAATAATATTGAAAATATTGATAATAATAATAATAGTAATAATAACAACAATAATAATGATAATAATAAAAAGGATGAAATTAAAAAAGTAACATTTAAATTTGGAAATGGTGAAACTTTTGGAGATATTGCATTTAATGTAACAGTACATGAATTATTAGAACATTTAAAAACTGAATGTATAACAACCACTTTACCAATATGTCCAATTGAACCTATGATATCATTTGAAAGGGATTATAATTTGCCAATGATTTCGATTTCAGTTTGCATGAAAAATGCATCAAAGTTTTTAGATGAAACATTATTTTCAATAATTATGCAAACATATAAGGGTCCTTTGGAATTATCAATATTTGATGACGCAAGCTCTGTAAGTTTATTTATTTATTATTATTATTTTTTTATAATCCAAATAATTAATAAAATAATTAAAAAAAAAAAAAAAAAGGATGATTCTTATGAAATTGTTTTAAAATGGTTGACAGTATTTAAATATTTTAAAATTGTAATAGTATTAAGTAATAAAAAATTTGGAACTAAAACATTTCATCATGATATTAAAGAGTATATAGATATAATTAATGAATTTAATATTAAAAATAATATAACTGTCAATGATAGGAATGAAAATGAAAATGAAAATGAAAAAGGAGAGGAAAAAGAAAATGGTATAATTACAATTTTATCAGGCGGTGTTGGATATGCAAGAAATCAAGCTATCAAATATAGTCATGGTGAATATTTATGTATATTGGATGCTGATGACGTTATGTTTAGAGAAAGAATTGAAATTCAATATAGAGAATGCAATGGAATTGAAAAAGAAAATTTATCAAAATATTTAATAGGTTCAAATTATATTAGAATCCCAATTGGCTCATCTGCAAGATATACAGATTGGTGCAATAGATTAACAGATAATCAATTATATCTTCATCAATATAGAGAAGTTACAATCATTCAACCAACTTGGTTTTATCATAGAAGTTTATTTGAAAGAAATGGGAAATACATCGAGGCTTTGAAAATGGATGATGTAATCAATCATAATAATAATAATAATAATAATAATAATAATAATAATAATAATAATAATAATAATAATAATAATAATAATAATAATAATAATAATAATAATAATAATAATAATAATAATAATAATAATAATAATAATAATAATAATAATAATAATAATAATAATAATAATAATAATAATAATAATAATATTATTAAGGATAAAAACAATGATGATAATAAAGATAACTTTTATTTAATGGGTAATAATGATAATGTTTGTCAATATAAACATAAGAATCAAGATAAGCATATTGAAAAATATAAAGAATCACAATTAAAATTTATAAAAGATTTAAATAGTTCAGGTGCAAAAGCAATTCCAGAAGATTTAATTTTTTTTAATAGACACCTAGATAAAGGTGGAATTTTAAAGAAAGCAAAAGTAGAGTCATCAATTATAAACAACATTAATAATGATAATGATAATAGTGGTGGTGAAAATAAAAAATTAAAGATTGAAAAATTTGAACCATTATTAGTTTATCGTTATCATGAAAGTAATTTAAGTGGTCAAATTCATAAACATATGTTAATGAAAGTTAGAATCGAATATTTAGAGCGTAGAGTATTATCGAATTGGAAAGAGTTTACAATTTGGGGTGCTGGAAAAGATGGTAAAAAGTTTTTCACCCTTTTACCTGATAGTTGTAAAAAAAAAGTGATTGCATTTTGTGATGTTGATAAAAATAAAATAGGTGTCAATTATAATGCAGCTTATACACCTTATTCAATTCCAATCATTCATTTCTCAAATGTTAAATCACCATTAATAATTTGTGTGGCCCTAGATAGATCAAATGGTGAGTTTGAAAATAATTTAAATTCTTTAAATTTAATTGAAGGCAAAGATTATTGGCACTTTAATTAATTTTTAAAAATAAATAAAAATAAAAATTTTTTTTTTAAAAAAAAAAGATCTTAAGGAGTTGTGTATAGCTTGTTCCCATTATCCTATTGTGGAAATTTTTTTTATCCATTGAATTTTTTAATTTTAATTTTTTTTTTTTTTTTTTTTTTTCATTTTCACCATTTTTCTTTTTTTTTTTTATTTTCATTTTTTATTTTTAATTTTTTTTTTTTTTTGAAATTATATAACGAATAAATTATACAATTTGTATAAAAAAAAAAAAAATGAATCAAAATAGATCAGGAGGACCATCAAAAGTTAAAAATAAATCAGCAGCACCAGTTCAAGTTACAGCAGAACAAATTTTAAGAGTAGCACATGAAAATCAACAAACAATACCAAAAGCACCACCAAAACAGGTTATAACGGATCAAGAAGAATTAGAGGATTATAGATTAAGAAAGAGACAACAATATGAATCATTAATTGGTAGAAATAGAAAGACACAGGCATTCTACATTAAATATGCAACATGGGAAGAATCACAAAAAGATCTAACACGTGCAAGATCAGTTTTTGAACGTTTCTTAGACGTGGATTATCGTATTCCAATGGTTTGGATTAAATATGCAGAGATGGAGATGAGAAATAAAAATATAAATTTAGCAAGAAATATTTGGGATAGAGCTGTTTGTCTATTACCAAGAGTTTCACAACTTTGGTTTAAATACACATTTATGGAGGATATGTTAGGTAATTATCCAGCTACTCGTGCAATATTTGAACGTTGGATGCAATGGAAACCTGAACCACAAGCTTGGAATTCTTATTTAAAATTTGAACAAAGATTAAAATTATTTGAAAATGCTAGATTAATTTTTGAAAAATGTATGTTATTGATTTTTATTATTGATTATTATTATTGAAATAATAATAATAATAAATAACTAACATTTTAATTTTTTTAAAAAATAGATATATTAGTTCATCCATATATTAAAACTTGGATAAAATATACAAAATTTGAAGAAAGATTAGGTAATATTGAAAATGCTAGAATTATATTTCAAAGGGCAATTGAATTTTTAGGTGAGGATGGTAATGATGAACAATTATTTATTGCATTTGCAAAGTTTGAAGAGAAATATAAAGAGATCGAGAGAGCAAGAATCATTTATAAATATGCTATTGATCATGTACCTAAAAATAGAGCAAAAGATTTATTCGATACTTTTACAAACTTTGAAAAACAACATGGTGATAGAATTGGTATTGAGAATGTTGTTTTAGGTAAAAAAAGATTTCAATATGAAGAAGTAAGTAAAATATATTTCATTCCATTTCTTTTAATAATATTAATAATAATAATAATAATAATAATAATAATAATAATAATAATAATAATAATAATAATAATAATAATAATATTAATTAATAATAACCTATTTATTTATTTTTATTTTATTTTATAAAAGGAAATTAAAAAAAATTCAAAAAATTATGATATTTGGTTTGATTATTTAAAGATGGAGGAGATTAATGGAGAGATTGAAAAAACTAGAGAAATCTATGAGAGATCAATAGGAAATTTACCACCAACTAATGAAAAGAAACATTGGAAACGTTATATTTATTTATGGATAAACTATGCATTATTTGAGGAGTTAATTTCAAAGGATATTGAACGTGCAAGATCAGTCTATAGTGAGTGTATTAAATTAATACCACATAAGGAATTTTCATTCTCAAAGATTTGGATTATGTATGCAAACTTTGAAATTCGTCAATTAAGTTTAGATAAAGCACGTTCAATCTATGGTCAAGCTATTGGTCGTCATCCAAAGAGTAAAATATTCGATCAATACATTCATTTGGAGATTGAATTGGGTAATTTCGATCGTGTACGTACACTCTATCAAAAGTATCTAGAGATTATGCCAGACAATTGTGATGCTTGGTGTAAATTCGCTCAATTGGAAACAGAGTTGGGTGAAACTACTCGTGCAAGAGCTATCTTTGAATTGGCTGTACAACAACCAACTTTAGATAGACCCGAAGTTATTTGGAAAGATTATATAGACTCTGAAATTCAATTAAAACAATTTGATCATGCTAAACAATTATATCGTAGATTATTAGAGAAAACTAACCATGTTAAAGTTTGGCTCGGTTTCATTAAATTTGTACATTCAATTAAAGATAAACAACAACAACAACAAGGAGATGATACCGCCAATGATATTCATCAACCAACTAGAGAGATTTTCATTGAAGCTCATAAAGCATTGTCAAACTCTGAAAAAGAGGAAAGACTATTTCTCTTGGAAAGTTGGAAAGAATTTGAACAAACATTTGGCAATCAAGAATCATTAAATCAAGTACTTAAAAAGATTCCTCAAAGAGTTATTAAAAGAAGAAGTGATGGTAGTGGTGGTATTGAAGAATATTTCGATTACATATTCCCTGAAGAGGAACAATCAACTCAAACCTCTTTGAAATTATTAGAAGCTGCTCAAAGATGGAAGAAATTAAAACAACAACAAGAAATACAAAAACAACAACATCAGAAACAAGAATCTAAAGATGATAACTAAAAAAAAAAAATATATATATAAAAAAAAAAAAAAATTTTATTATTTTTTAATTTTCCACTCAGTTTAATTTTTTTCATTTTTTTTTTTTTTTTTTGATTTAATTTGCATTTGTTTTGTTTTTGAAATTTTTCAGAAAAAAAATGTCATGGAAATCAGATAAACAATTTTCAGATAAGATATGTAGTTTCAGTCATGACTTTTTTAATAAAAAGTTAATAAAAAAAGGAAAACCAATTCCAGGTGAGTGGACTGTTTTAGCAACATTGGTATTAGTAATAGAAAACTCTTCTTCATCATATGAAATAAAACAAGTATTATCATTAGGTACTGGTAATAGATGCTTAGGCAAATCATCGTTATCAAGTCAAGGAGATGTTTTAAATGATTCACATGCTGAAATTATTTGTAAACGTTCATTTCAAAAGTTTTGTTATAATGAAATTTTAAATTTACTCCAATCAAAAGATTATAATAGTGTTTTATTTAATATTGAGAATAATAATAATAATAATAATTTACCAATCATTTCATTGAAAAAAGGTCATTCTTTACATTTTTATGTAAATCAAACACCATGTTAGTATTAATATTTCTTTATATTTTTTCGAGTTTTTTTTTTTTTCCAAAAACTATCTAACGAAACAAAAAAAAATAATAAAGGTGGAGATTGTTCAATATTCCCAGTTAAAAAAGAAACTCAACCCGAAAAAAAAGAAGATGAAAAAGAAAAGAAAATTGAGGAAAAAGATAATAAAGATGAAGATGAAGAAAGTAAAAGAAAATTAAAAAAAATTAAAGAGAATGACTGCAATCAATTTGATGATATTCAAAGAACTGGTGCTAAAACAGTTTTTGGTGAACCAGAAGATAAAAAACTAGTGGGAATAGATTATCATCAAGTTGGTGTATTACGTGTAAAACCTGGTAGAGGTGATCCAACTGTATCAATGTCATGTAGTGATAAAATTGCAAGATGGAATGTTTTAGGTATTCAAGGTTCATTATTATCACATTTCTTTAATGATCCAATCTTTTTATCAAGTATAACAATTGGTGATTTATTTAATCATTCTAGTATTTATAGAGGTTTAATTGGAAGATTACTACCAACCGCAACAGAAAAAGAAACAACTGAATCAATAACTACAACAATTTCAGAAACAACACCCTCAGATATATTACCACATTTTAAATTAAAATCGGATCTTGAAATTTATTCAACAAATATTCAATTTCCATTTTCAAAGTTATTATTAGAAACTGGTCAAAGTTCTGATGAACAAAATAAATCTACATCATCAGGATTAGCAATTAGTTTTAGTTACCCCAATCACCATGAAGTAACTATTGCTATTAATGGTAAAAAAATGGGAACAAATCAAAAAAATTTTAATGCAATCTCACAAAGATCATCCATTTGTAAATTAAATTTATTTAAATTATTTCACCACCTATTGTTGATTATTAAAAATAAAAATAATGTTGACAAAGAAAACGAAAAAAATGGAGAAAATCAAGAAAATAATTCTATAGATTCATTATTGTATGTAGTTATTATATTATTATTATTATTATTTATTATTAAAATTTTAAGAGAGCCAAAATATATATATATTAATTCTTTTTATTTATTTTCCAAAAAAAAAAAAAAAAAAAAAAAAGAAAAAGTGATTATTATAGTTGTAAACATTTATCAAAAAAATACTATCAAGAATATAATAAGCTAAAAGAATTTAAATTTAAAAATTGGATAACAAATTCACCCGATCTTGAAAATTTTACACTAAATAATCAAACAATTGAAAATGTTACAACGACAAACAAAAAAAAATAAAAATAAAAAAAAAAAAAAAAAATGAAAAAAAATTAATTTCGAAAATTTTTATATTTATAAAATTTCATCACTTCCAATTGTCATTTAAAAAAAAAAATAATCGAAACAATCACCCAAAACCCCCTTTTTTTGTACATATAATTCCAAACCCTCACTAATAATAATAAAATAATATATATATATACATATATATAAATAAATAAAATGGTAAATTTCTTTCTTTTTTTTTTTTGTTTTATAAAATTACAAATTAAACTAATTTCACCCTTTTTTTTTTAAAGAATAAAATAGAAGCATTAGCACCAAAACCATTTTTATACGGTTTAAAAGGTAAAAAAATAGCAGTTCGTTTAAAGTGGGGTGGTATGGAGTATCGTGGTATTTTAGCATCAGTCGACAGTTATATGAATTTACAAGTATGACCTTATTTTTTTTTATTTTTTATTTTTTTTTTTAGACAATAGTACTGATATTTAAAAATTTTTAATTTATTTAGTTAGCAGCAACAGAAGAATGGATAGATGGTGCAAATAAAGGTCCATTAGGTGAAGTTTTAATTAGATGTAATAATGTTTTATTTGTTAGAGGAATTGAGGATGAACAACAAGAATAAAATGAAATAATAATATAATAATTAAAAATAATATTTAAATGGACCTTTTTTTTTCTATATTGATGTTTTTTATTTTATTATTATTATTTTTATTATTATTCATTATAAATCTCTTTTATAAATTTTCGATAATAATTTTAAAAATACCCCTTGAGGTACATGGATGCAAATGGATTTAATTTTTTCAATTAATAAATTGTAACTTTTATCTTCATATTCTTTAAAAACTTTTTTAAGATTTATTTCATCATAAATCTTTTTTACAATTTCAACATCGGATGGATTATCAATACCATAATGTTTTTTAAGTTTTTCGGTTTGTTCTGGTGTACCATTGAGAATTGCTTGACAAATCATCCATGAACATTTATTCTCTTCAATATCTCTACCAATTTTACCAATGACAGCTGGTGAACCATAACAATCTAAGAAATCATCTTGAACTTGGAAGAATTCACCCATTGGTAATAAGATATCTTTAGCTGTCGAAAATGCTTGTTCATAATTTATTTTTGCTATTAACATTGCTAATGCAACTGGTAAATAAAATGAATAATATGCAGTTTTATATTGAGCAATTTGATTGTATCTATAAATTTTTTTTTTTTTTTTTTATTAATTTTTTAAAAATTAATTTAACACATAAATATTTATCAATACAAACCTTTTTAAATTAAACAATGAAAAATCACCTCTATTTGGTTGATTTATTAAATCTAATAATTGACCAAGTTGAGTTTGAAAAGAGGTTTTATGAAATAAATTCAAAATTTTTGAATAATAGGATTCATTAATAAAATATTTTTCAATTATAATATAAATACATGATTCAATTAAAAATGCATCATTGATTGCAATTGAACCAACAAAATCTTGAGAATTTGGTTTTTTTTGTCTATACCAACATGGTTGGCCCCTTCTTGTAATTGATTGATCCATTATATCATCTGCAACTAAAAAGAAAGCTTGAAATAATTCAATACACCAACCCAAAATTTGAGCATGAAAAATTTCGTTACTTGTTAGTTTACAATTTTCCTTCAATAATTCCAAAGAATGAAGTACACTAATACCCCTATTCATTTTTCCACCAAATGCATTTGCTTTTAACATTGTTTCTATCCATTGAATTGATTCTTTTGGGAATGACTGAATTTCTAATTCATAAATGATATCATTCATTAAAATTGGAAAAATTTTTGAAAATTCATCCAACTCTTTATTTTTATTTTTTAAAAAATAATCCATTGTTTTTTTTGTTTTAAAATTATATAAAAAAATTATAAAAATATATATGAAGTAAATAAAATAAAGTCAAAAAAAAAAAAAAAAAAAAAAAAAAAGGTTAAATAATTAATTTGCTAAGGGAAGTTTTTTTTTTTATAAAAAAAAATATTATGTACATTTAAATATTTAAATTTTTTAATACCTCCATAGTATACAAAATATACCAATAATTAATAAAATAAATAATCTTAGTTTGGATATTAAGTCAATTTTTTAATTATTTATATTTCTTTTTTAAGATGGGATTAGATTTTTTTTTTTTTTTTTTTTTTTTAGTATCACCCCCTCTTTGTCAATTTATTTTTTTTAAAAAATTAAAAAATATTTTAATTTTAAAACAGTTTATTATTTGATATAAAAAAAAATTAAATTAAATACTATTACTTATAATACAAGTAGGCTTTCCTTTATTTTCAAGTTTTGGGAAAAAAAAATTTGAAAAACAAATAAGAATTAGGTAAAATGATTTTAATTTAAAAAATATGTTATTGCTTGTTTATTTTTTATATTTATTTTTTATATTTATTTTTTTTTTATATAAAATATATTTTAAATATTATTAAAAGAAAATAAAAAATTTATAAATCTCTTTTGTAAATCTTTGATAATAATTTAATGAAAACTTCTTGTGGCATAATTCTAACGGATTTGATTTTGCTGGTAAGGAAGGCATATGATTCATCCTCATAGTCTTTAAAGATCTTTTTGAGACCAATTTCACCGTAAATCTTTTTAACTAATTCAACATCGGATGGATTATCGAGACCATAATGTTTTTTTAATAAATTGATTTGCTCTGGTGTACCATTGAGAATTGCTTGACAAATCATCCATGAACATTTATTCTCTTCAATATCTCTACCAATTTTACCAATGACAGCTGGTGAACCATAACAATCTAAGAAATCATCTTGAACTTGGAAGAATTCACCCATTGGTAATAAGATATCTTTAGCTGTTGAAAATGCTGGTGTACTATTAATACCTGCCATTAACATTGCTAATGCAACTGGTAAATAAAATGAATAATATGCAGTTTTATATTTAACAATACGACGGTATCTTTATATAAATAAATATAAATATTATTAATTAATACTTGTATATTTTTTTTTTTTTTTTTAAAAAAAAAAAAAAAGAAGGGAGATATAATATTTCTATTTATGATATTTACGTATTTAAAGTGAATAAAGAGAAATCACCTCTATTTGGTTGAGTGGTTAAATCCAATAATTGACCTAATTCAGTTTGATAAGAGGTTTCATGGAAGATATCTAAGATATCGGCATAGTATGGTTCATTTCTAAAGTATTTTTTAATGAGGATATAGATACAAGATTCTAAGATGAAAGAATCATTGATTGCAATTGAACCAATGGTGGTACCATTGTTTGAGATTGGGTTTTGTTGTCTATACCAACATGGTTGACCTCTACGAGTGATAGATTGATCCATGATATCATCGGCAACCAAGAAGAATGCTTGGAGCCATTCAACACACCAACCTAAAACATTTGCTAAAAAGATTTCACTACGTGATAATTGACGACCTTCAACTAATAATTGAAGAGAGTGGAGTACGGTGAGACCACGATTCATTTTACCACCTGCAACATTGACGTTGATCATCTTCTCAATCCATGCAATGGTTTGTGGTGGCATGTCCATACCTGGTAACTCTTTTAAGATTTCATTGGTTAAAATTGGGAAAATTTCAACAAAATCTGCTAATTCCTCCTTTGCTGTCTTTATTGGTGCTGATGTTTCATTCATATTTAATTCTGTTGGTGGTGGGGGGTAAAATAGGATTTTTTATTTTTTTATTAAAAATAGAAATAAAAAAAAATAAAAAAATAATAATAAATAAATAAACGTTTAATTTTTTATTAATTTAATAAATAAATATACAAAAAAATTTAAAAAGAAGATAAAATGGAATAACAATTTTAATTAAAAACAAAAAAAAAAAAAAAAAAAGGGTTAATATTTGAGTTTAAAAACAATACAATGTTTGAAACAAGCAAAAAAAAAAAATTTAAAAATTTATTATTTTTTAAAAAAAAAAAAAATTAATAAAATAAAATAAAAATTAATACATCCAAAAAAAGATGATAAAATCTAAAAATTTAAAAATGAATCTAATAAAAAAAATATATATAAATAAAAATACAAACCAGAAGTTGGTGCTAAATGCTCAGAAATCATAGCGGCTCTATGGAGGGATTGGTTGTTCATTATTGTTTATGACAATCGTCTATTTTTTTTCAAAACGTGATTGAGATTAAAAATAAAACTAAAAAAAAAAAAAAAAATCAAGCAAAAAAAAAAAAAAAAAAAAAAATTAAAAAATCAAAAAAAAAAAAAAAAAAAATCAAGCAAAAAAAAAAAAAAAAAAATTAAATTAAAATTTCACAAACAGCAATTTTTTTATTGAAGTAATAAAAAAAAAACATTAACAAAAATATGACTTTTTGAGAGAATTCAAATAATATGAAAACTTTAAGTAAAAAAAAGATAATAAGAAATAATGATAGTTTTTTTTGTGTAATCAGTAATAAAGAAATTTCCTTTTCCTTTTTTTTTTCTTTTTATAGCCACCACATTTTACACAATAAAAAAAGAATTAAATAAAAATTAAAATTAGATAAAAAATTTAATATATTATTTCTAATAATTTGTAAATATCCTTCTGAAAATAAATTAATTTTTTTTTTTTTTTTTTTTTAAATTCTAATATTTTTGAATTTCCCGCTTTTTTTCACAGTTATAATTTGAAACATATTTTTAATTTTAATTTTTTTTAATTAATTTTTTTTTACAATTTTTTTTTAAAATTTTTTTTTTATTATTTTAATTAAATTTGAATATCATCCATCTATTACAAAAAATAAATATAAAGAAAAAAAAAACAAATAAAAATAAAATAAAAAATAAAAAAATAAATAGGAAAAAAAAATAAGAAATAAAATAATATTATAAAAGGTAAACTTCTATTTACTTTAAATATTTTATATTTTTAATATTAACATATCATAATCAATTTTTTTTTTCTATAGTTCGTTCTTGATTTTTTTTAATTAATTTATTAAATTTTTAAAAAAAATGGCCACTCCATCAAAATCGGTAAAGTTTTTAAAAAACAAAGAAATTAAGATCATTGAAGAGAGAAAGAAAGAGAATGTTATCACTGATAAAGAAAATGTTGGTTTATCATCAATGACACCTGGTTCAAAAAAAAGTTATATGAAAGATTATTTAAAATCATCATTATTGGATGATAATAAAAATAATCCATTAAAAGAAAATAATAATCTATTAAATCAATTAAATAATAATGCTACAAACGGTAAAGATAATAATAAAGTTAAAAAACAACAACAAACACCACAAAAACAACTAAAAACGCCACAAAAACAACAAAAGTTTAAATCATTACTCGATCATGATGGTATATTTGCTGGACCAATCACACCAACCGAAAGAATACTTTCTAAAATGATTAGAAGAAGAGGTTCAATCGCAATTGATGACCCAGAAGAAATGAAAAAGATGCAAAAGACAGTCATTGTCGAGTCATCTGCCGTCATCATCCAATCCTCCTATAGAATGTATCGTCAAAGAAAAATCTATCTTGAAACAATCCAAAAGTTAAAACAAGAAAGATTGGAATTTGCTGCCACTAAAATTCAATCATTCTATAGAATGTATCGTCAAAGATTAACCTATCTTGACACAATCAAAGAAATCAAGGATAGACAAGAAGCTGAGCGTATCGAAAAAGAAAGATTGGAACTATCTGCTGCCACTAAAATTCAATCATTCTATAGAATGTGCTGCCAAAGATTAATCTATCTCAATACAATCAAAGAAATCAAAGAGACATTAGAAGCCGAACGTGTTGAAAAAGAGAGATTGGAAGCAGAACGTCTTGAGAGAGAACGATTGGAAGCTGAACTTATTGAAAAAGAGAGATTGGAAGCCGAACGTCTTGAGAGAGAAAGATTGGAGGCAGAACGCATTGAAAAAGAAAGATTGGAAGCCGAACGTATTGAAAAGGAGAGATTGGAAGTTGAACGTATTGAAAAAGAGAGATTAGAAGCTGAACGTGTTGAAAAAGAAAGATTGGAGTATGAACTTATTGAGAAAGAAAGATTAGAAGCTGAACGTATTGAAAATGAAAGATTGGAAAATGAAATATTGGAAAATGAAAGATTTGAAAATGAAAGATTGGAAAATGAAAGATTGGAAAAGGAAAGAATTGAAAGTTTAGAAAAACAACGTTCACAAGAGGAGCTTGTTAAAAAAGAAAAAGAAATGAAAAAATTGGAGAAAGAAAAAAGATTGGAACACCAAAAAGAATTGGAAAGAATTGACAGAGAAAGAATAAGATCAGAGCGTTTAGAAAAGGAAAGACTAGAAAAAGAGAGATTAGAAAAAGAGAAATTAAAAAAAGAAAAAGAACTTCGTTTGGAAAATGAAAGATTAGAATTATTAAGACAACAAAAAGAGGAAGAAGAAAAAGTAAAACAAGAAGAACAGGAAGAGCAAGAGAAAAATGATGGAAGCGAAGACGAAGAAGACAAACAAATTAAAGAAGATGATGAGGATGAAGATGATTCAATAATAACACCAAAAGAATCATCAATGGTTAAAGAGGAGGAGATTACATCAGATACTGAGGAATCATCTGAAGTTGATACATCATCACAATATTCATCAACTAATTCTTCAATGATGACTGCTGATGATCAAGACGAGGAAGAGGATAGGGACGATGAAAAGAAGAATAAATTATCAAAGAGCGTATCTAAAACCCATAAAGTAGATGATGCAGTTCCAAAAGTATTGTCAACTTCCACTATACGAACAGCAACAAAAATGTCATCGTCTTTAAGATCCTCCACAACTAGACCATCTACATTTTCAACAACCACATCACCAACCAATTCATCAGCTTTAAAGAGACCAAATACCTTATCCAAAACCATCGATAGATCTGAGCTCGACAGCAAATGGAAATCTAAATTAGAATCATTAAAATCTAAAACAACAACATCACCCACAATTACATCACCAGTTTTAAAAACTTCAACTACTACCACAACAACTAGTTCAATCTCAACTCCTCGTGTAATAATGACTAGATCTAAAACAACTACACCTCTCCCAGATAAGATTGGTTCCGCAGTTCTTTCATCAAAGAAAAGACCACTCCCATCCCTTGATATTCAATCAGAAGATCTAAACAAAGTTCAAAAGACCTCAACCAATTTGGCTGCATCAAACAATTTAGCAACTGTATCAATTGAAGAAAAAAGAAAGAAATTAGCTGATTTGCAAAATTTAAAGAAAAAAATTACAGAGAAAAGTACTTCAACAAACACCTCTACTCTACCACCAACAACTACCACAAAGACAGTTTCACCCATTCCATCACCAACTTTAACTTCATCCGTTGTATCAAAATCAAAATCTATTGGTAACACATCTACTACAACTTCCTCAAGCAGATCTACTGCTAGCTCACTTTCCACTGTAAAAAGACCAATTGTTAGTAAAACAACAACTAGCTTACTTTCCACAAAAGGTTCTCTCAAAGCACCTATTTTAAAAACTTTATTAACTTCAAAAAAACCAATAACAAAATAAGGAAAAAAAACAAAAAAACAAACCAACTCAATTCAATAGTAATATTCAACTTGTATCTAAATCCTATTTGTTTATCATCTTTTTTTTTATATAAATACATAGTTAAAATTTGACTTTTTCAACTAAAATTTAAATAAAATCATTTTAAAATACTTGCACCTATTTTTTTTTTTTTGTATTGAAATATCAAACAACTTATTCACCAATTAAAATATTGAGAATTGACATACAATACAGTAACAGCCAAAAACACAAAATAAAAAAATTCTGATGTCGATTTATTAATATTCCCATTTATATTTTTAGGTGGTAATTTTATTTTTTTTTAAAAAAGTTTCAAAAATATTTTTCATTTTTTTTTCATTTATTTTTTTCACCACCAAATTAAAAAAAAAATCTATTGTATATAGCACATCTTCTTTTTTTATTTTATTTTATAATAAAACATTTGAATATTTAAAATGAAATCAACATTAAGGTTAACTGATAATGTTGTTCAAAATATGAGTATAGGAAAATTACATAAGGATGACAATGTAAATTGAATCTATATAATTCTTATTATCATACTCGCGTGCACTATATATATATTTTAAGACCATTACTAATGATATTTATTTTAATATTAGTCGAGTGTTATAAATTCTATGGATTTTAATAAAGATGGATCATTACTTATTACAGCTTCCGATGATGAATCGATACATTTATATAATATAGATACAGGAGAGTATGTTTCAAATAATAAAAATAATGAAAAAAAAAGGATCATATTAATCAACTCATAATATTTATCATAATATTTGTTTACAAATACATTAATAATATACATTATCTATAGATTACAAAAAACATTAAATAGTAAAAAATATGGTGTGGATTTAATTAAATTTACACATAATAACAATTCAATTATATGTGCATCAAAAAATTCTTGGGATGAATCATTAAGATATTTATCACTACATGATAATAAATATTTAAAATATTTTAAAGGCCATAGAAATAAGTAATTATCAAAATTTTTATACACCTCTTTTAAACTCACCATTGTTAATTAAAAAACAACACAACAATTAAAAAAATAATATTAATAATTACAAAAAAAAAAAAAAAAAAAAAAAAGGGTTGTTTCAATATCAATGTCACCAATTAACGATATGTTTTTATCAGGATCATTAGATGATACGATTAGAATGTGGGATTTAAGAACTAATGTTTGTCAAGGTTTGTTAAGAAGAAATGGAAGACCAGCAGTTTCATTCGACCCACAAGGTATTATTTTCGCAACAGCAGTTTCAGTAAATACAATTAAATTATATGACCTTAGAAATTATGATAAAGGTCCTTTCTCTTCTTTTTCAATAGATCATCCAATACCTGTAGAATGGACTTCAATGAAATTCACTGCTGATGGAAAATATATTTTATTATCAACTAAAAACAATATTATCTTTTTAATTGATTCCTTTACTGGTGAAGTTGTATGTTTTTTTTTCTTTTTTGATTTTCACCCAAAGGTCCTTTTTTTTTTCACTAATTGTATTATTATTATTCTTTTATATATAGAAACAAAGATATACGAGTTTTAAAAATGATAATGGTTCAATTATTGAATCATCATTTTCTCCAGATGCTCAATATGTATTATCAGGTAGCGAGGATGGAACTGTTCATGTTTGGAAAACTTTAACAGGTGAAGAGGTTGCAGTTTGGGGTGGTCATTCCTCAACTGTTGGTAGAGTACAATGGAATCCTAGATCAATGATGGCTGCCACTGCATGCAGTAATTTGGCATTTTGGATTCCGAATGACTCTGTTTTGTAAATTGTTATAAAAATAAATATATAAATGAAAAATAAAATAATAAAAATACACTTGTGTTCTTTTTTTCTTTTACCACAAAAATGCTAATAAAATGGTCATTTTCAAATTTTTTTAATTCCAAATAAGTGAAAAAAACAAAAAAACAAAAAAAAAAAAAAAATGGTTTAAAAAGAAACAATTTTACTAATAGAGATTATTTTATTAAAAATTGAAATTATCACCGAATTTTTTAATATAACGTGTTGCAACACCAGAGAAAGCCAAACTAATTGGACTATCTGGATTACGTCTTAACAATGCAGTTGCAATAACCTTTAATATTAAAGAAAAATCTTTTAATAGAGTCCATAGATCAGATTCTTTGATTTTGTTATCTTCAATCAATGGTTTCTTTTGTGAATGTTTAAAGAAATCTAAAAGATATGAGTTAATTGGGGAACCATTGATATCACAATAAGGTAAGATACGTGTTGAAAAGTAAGAGTTTGAACCAAGGATAGTTTTCAACTTCTTTAAATTGGAAACTTTGAAAACACCAGAAAGTAATTCACTAGTTTTGAAGTTTTGAGTGGAGGGTTTTAACTCTTTTAAGTTTTCGTTCCATTTGTTAACAATTGTTGAGGTGGTAGTTGTTTCTAATGATGAACCATTTGAAAATGGTAAGAAATCATTGTGAGTCTTTAAATATTGATTGTAGATGTAAAGATATGTTGAAAATGTTTTTAATAATCTGGTATTATGATCTTTTATAACATTCTGAACAGATTGTGGTAATGGTGGGAGTACTAAAATGGAAGGAGATCTAACATAGACTGATGGAACATTTTGAACACAAAATAGGTAGGAAAGGATATGAATAATGTAGTAATCACACTCCTTTTCGGTGGTAGGTAAGTTATCAAATACACCACCTTTTAACAATGAAACAAAACTAAAATTATATGGTTCTAAATAACTGAGATGGGTAACGATACCAGAGAAATTGTCTATTGGAACACAATCTTTGGATAAATAGTTTTCTCTATATAAATAATCAATTGAAAAAAGGAATTGGAATTGAACTTGTAGAGGATCACTCAAAAAGAATGAGTTATTTAATAGTGATTTTGTTGATTTCTTTAAAATTTGAATGTCAATTTTATCTTCTGCACATAATTTTTTTGTTGTTGTTGTTGTTGTTGTTGTTGATGTCGATGTTGATGATGATGTTGATATTGATGTTGAGGTTGAATTTGGAGTCGAAGTTTTTTCAATTCCTTTTTTATTATCTTCTTCGTCATCATCATCCCAATTATCAGCAACAATTATTTCTTTTTTATTATCATCTTCATCATCGTCCCAGTTGTCAGAAATAATCACTTTGGTTTTTTCTGTTTCTTTTTCTTTTTCTTTATCTTTATCTTCTTTAGATTTCTCCTCATTTAATTTAAGTTTTTCTAAATTTGGTTGAGTTGATTTATTATTTGAGCCATTTATTGAATAATCGTATCTACTAACTAAAGTTAAACATAATGATGGAGAAACAACAGAATTACCAATTATATTTGATAGTCTTGAATTGAGTAGTCTATTGATTTTCTGTTTTGGTAAACCAACGAAAATTACATTACCATAGTTATCAAAGCCACGTCTACCCGCTCTACCAGCACATTGTTTTGATGTTAAAACATTTAGATAGGGGCTATCACCTAAGAATACAACGGATTTAGCTGGAGCATTAACACCAACAGCTAGCGTTGCTGTTGCAAACACTACTTGAATCTTTTTGCTTCTAAATAGATACTCAACATTTCTGAGGTAATTTTTATCACAACCACTATGGTGTGCCGCAATACCTTGCGATAAAGCATTTGCAAGTGGGTCCTTCTTAACCTTTTCATCGATATCCGACGATAATAAACTTCCGAATTGAGGTTTCAAAAAATCCAAAGAGGCCCTTTTTGCTCTTAATCTCTCCAATTCCATCTTTTCAGGATCATTTGGTTCCAAATCTGCCAAAGCTCTGCCCAATAACTTTTCGTGTTTTTCAATTGCTAGATCTAATTGTTTTTTCTGTTCAATAATATTTGGATTGGTATTTCTACTAATGACTTGGCTGTATACTTTTTGTGCCAATATCGAGCATAGAGTTCTGTTGAATGAAAAGAAAAGAGCTGGTAAAAGCTCTCTCTTTTGAAGATCCAATACAATGTTTGTAATGTCAGAGACCCAATCGAATTTCAATGATTCATTATATTTTTGACTGGTTAGAGCTTTTACAACCAATTGTTTCTCTGCCAATGATGGTAATCCAGTGTAGAATTGTTTCAATTCTGTTTGATATTTCTCAACATGTTGTTTCTCTAAATTGAATTGTTTATTTGGGATGTTTGCAAAGTATTGAATTGGATCTAAATGTTTTACACGCTGATATCCAAACTTTTCTTTTAAAACTTGATACATTTGAATGGCTTCACCAGCGATTAATTTTAAGTCTGGTGATATATCAGACAAACCAGTCTTTTTTTGATCTAAAGTTGCCATTGGGTGTAATGGTTCGAGGCTATAGCTTGAAGTTGAGTTACTATGTTTATCTTTAGAGAGGAAAAAGTTTTTCAAATCATTGAAACGACTTTGATAATGAATCAATCCTACCTTTCTCTCTGGATCAATCTTTTTCAAAAAGTTATGAAAATCTGTTAGATTACCCAATGTAGCGGATAAAGCAAGGAATGGTGCTGGATTGAAAACCAATAATCTCTCCCAAACTGCACCATCAATAGAGGAAGCGATTTGATGAACTTCATCAAAGATTATATACCTACAACGTTGAATAAAATGAGTGTTCATAATAGAAAGGAATAAGATCTCTAAACATTGCGGAACGGTGATTAAAATTTGACATGTTTCAATGTTCAATCTAAAGTCTCTTGTGAAAACACCAACCATTTTATTATTTGATGGTCTATGATTTATAGCTTGATAGTTCTTTTCATATCTACCCAATACCTCTGCGTACATTTGATTGACCAATGCCTTTGTTGGACAAACGAAAACAACAATACCATCATTACTTTCCTTAAGGATTTGTTCAAAGCAATAGAAAGAAATAAATGTTTTACCACTTGATGTACTTGCACAAATTAGGGCAGATTCTCTTTTATCGACAATATCTAACAACTCCACTTGCCAAGCATCAGGTTTAAAATGTCGAACTCTTGAATCTTCCACTGATCCTGTATTTCTAATTAAAGTGTCTGGAGAATATCTCAATTGAAACTCTATTGAATTCTTTGATTGTTGATTGCCAACGTCAGATTCATCCAATTTCGATTTTTTTAGCACCCAATGATCGTTTATAAAGTTTGATAAATCAGCCAAACCTATCAATGATTTTGAAATAACGTATAAACGTTTTGCAAAATCGGTCTCCAATTTTGGTGTCAAAACTTTGGATCTTTCAGTAATAAATAATCTAAGATACTTTTGAACCATTTGATAATACTGAGATTTTTCTTTGACACTTAATTCGAAAGAGTTTTCTATTTCCTTTTGTTCATCTTCGGATAATTCTATTAGGGTCTTAGCTTTCGATTGTTGTTTACGGTCTAATAGAACTTGTCTTTTTTTCTCTTCGATTAACCCTTCTCTTTGTTCATCTAAAAAGCTAATTAATTGATCGAAATACTGTAAATACAATTCTGGCAATAAGGTTAATAAATCAAAGTTATTTAAGAATTTCAAAAAAGTTTTTGATGATTTGCAATCTACCAATTCCGATTCATATCTTTTTTTGTTAAGATTTATTTTACTCTCCAATAGTTTATCTATTTCATTCTTTGGTTTTAAAGTTGATATTGGTGTCGAATGTTTTCTATAGGATTTTTTTGAATCTTCTTTTTCTTTTTTAATTCTTTCTTTCTCTAGCTCCTCTTTTGTTGGATTTAATTTATTGATGATTAAAATGTTTCTTGGATCATTTAAAGAATCTGCATACTTTTTAAAGGAGCCAACCGATTTATCCTCTGCACGTTGTTTATGTTTTTTAGTCTTGAACGTGGTCTCCTTAAGTTTGATGCTAAATGCATCTGGTTCTATTGAAAGAGTTGAATGATAATGATAGTCATCAATGAATCTTGTGTTTATGGTTGATTCAGTATCAAGATAATTATCATTCTTGTATGGTTTTAGATATTCGTTTGCCTGTGGTGCAACTGATCTAATGAAATCATTTTCCACTGAATAGATTCTTCCATCAATTGAATTAATCTCTGATGTTCTTTTTTTCATTTCTTTAATGATATCATCTAAATTATTATTATCATCATAAAATTTTGAAAATAATTCAAAATCACCAAATTCACCAATACCATTTTTAACATTCTCCCAAATTAATACACATTTAACTATAACTTCATCACCGAATATATCACTTAATTCCTTTAAATTTTTTGGTAATCTTGATTGAATTTGAATTAGAATTTGATAAAATAATTTAAAGTCCATAGAATCCAAATCTACCATTATCTCTTGGTTATCTTGTGAATATAATAAAGTCTTATATGATATATTTTCCAAATAATCGATTACATCTTCATGGATTTTATAATTTGATGGTAAAATAAATCCTCTATCTCTAATTGATAATGATTCTAATAAAACTAAATAAATACAATAAACTCTATTTAAAATACTTGAAGATTTGCTTTTCGATAATGTTGAAATAAACAATTTAACCTTCAAATCATTGTCTCTAATTTCTTGTTCTAGTTGTTGATAGTTATCATTTCTATTATTAAATAAAAATTGGTTTTGATCTTTAAATTTGATTTTATCAGAATTAAAATTTTCTAATTCATTATTATAGAGTGTATCTATTTGTTCAAAAACTTGATCATCACAAAAATATGAGTAACCTCTTTGAAATAATGAACCTTTCCCATAGATGGTGGTTTCAATGGATGAACCTTCAAATGATATAGAATTAAACTCTACAACATAATCAAGAAACTTCAATGTTTTTAAAATGAATACCTCTTGAATATTGGTTTGATAATATGAATCAAAAAAATTTTCGGTTGGAAATAATACTAACATAAATGAAAACATATTCTCTAAAAGAAACGATTCAATACCACTGAAATCTTCCCACCATTTTGATTTAATCAATGTAAATTGAATATTTGGATTATTTATAACTTTTGTTTTATCATTTATATAATAATCAATACAAAGTTTTCTAATTAATTTCTAAAATGATGATAAAAACAATAATAATAATAATAATAATAAAGATTAATATTATTATTGATAAAAATAAAAATAATAATAATAATAATAATAATAATAATAATAATAATAATAATAATAATAATAATAATAATAACAATAATAATAATAATAATAATAATAATAATAATAACAATAATAATAATAATAATAATAATAATAATAATAATAATAATAATAATAATAATAATAATAATAATAATAATAATAATAATAATAATAATAATAATAATAATAATAATAATAATAATAATAATAATAATAATAATAATAATAATAATAATAATAATAATAATAATAATAATAATAATAATAATAATAATAATAATAATAATAATAATAATAATAATAATAATAATAATAATAATAATAATAATAATAATAACTAATAAATATTTACCAACGAATTATTTTTATAAAAATATTGATTTTCTTCAATAAAGAAAATTTGAAATTTAGTTTTTCTATTTAAAACATTTGCAATAAAAGATTCGAAATAGTGAAAGAATAAAATTGATTGGCATTTATCAGTCGATAATAATTGTTTGTCTTTTTTATTATTTGATGAAATATTAAATGATGAAAAAAGATATAAAATTAAAGAGTCACCATCAATAAGAAATGGTTCATCAGCTCCAAAATCTGATAAAACATTATATGTTTGTGTTGGATATAATAAATCTCCTAAAACTAGAGCATTATTAAAAGTTGTCTCCATTGTAATATATGTATGTGAGAAACAAAAAATTGAAAAAAAAAATTGAAAAAAAAAAACCAAAACCCAAATATTTAAAAAAAAAAAAAAAAAAAAAAAAAAAAAAAAAAAAAATTTAATTTTATAATTGTTTATTAAAAATATTTGAAAAGGAAAATATTTGAAAAAGGGAAAAAAAATAAAAAATAAAAATTTTATTTTTTTTTATATTTTTTTTTCCTTAAGAAGATGTTGTTGAATTAGGTATTGTTGTTGTTGATTTTAAATTTGATTTTAAAACCATTTCATTTAATTGAATTGATTTTGAATGATTGTTACCATAAACTAAAACTGAGTGATTGTAAGAATTTAAATAACAATGATTTATGAATTTCAATAAATTTTTAATATCAACATTTAATTTCTCGATATCAACATCCTCTTTGTTTTTATTTTGTAATTTTAATTGAATGAATTGATTTCTTTGTTTAATTAATGATAAAAGATATTTCTCATTGATTCTACCCAAATGACAGTAACAATCTACCAATTCACCAGATGTTGAATCCTTGAGAATCGATTCAACGATTCTAGTCATCTCTTTATAATGTTGAATGGATTGAATCAAATAATCGAAATTATTGTAAACCAAAGACAACTTTTCAAAAGTTTTTGATAACTTTAAATGAAATAATAACCAACATTGATGATTTAAATTCAATTTTGAGAGAATGTCTCTTTCATATCTCAATAATCTCTTTAAAATGTTCTCAATGATTGGCATCTCTTGATCGGCAGTAGACGAGTTAACATTGCTTAACAATAAATCCTCACCATTGATAAACTCTTTAAACTCTTTAATATCTGATAAAATCACCTCCAATTCATTATCTTTATTTCTTTGGTTTTGTTCCTTTTCATTGAATTTACATGTACCTGTAGTATTTGAACATTTCCAATTCTCTTCTAATCTCTTGGTATCTGTATTATAGAAAACTTCTGGTGAAATGAATTCAACACCATCATTACAATGGAAACAATAGATTGATGATATATATCTTTCACCCTCTGTTGAATCGCTACATCTCAAACATTTACATATGAAATTCTTACTATTAAATAAAATCTTTTGTCTTTCAATTGTTGGTAATAATAAATCAACATATGAATCAAAAATTTCTTGATCTTTTTCAATTTTTTTACATGCTCTCATTTCTAATTTTAAATCTAAATAAATAAATATATAAAAATAAAAATAAAATTATTAATAAATATGAATTTTTTTTTTTTTTTTTTTTTTTTTTTTTTTTTTTTTTTTTTTACCTTTTACAGTAAAGAATATATTTGGTTCACAAGAATGATTTAATAAAGCTGGTTTATAAAAATAACCATTTGAAATTGGAATACGATTAAAATCATTTGAAAGACCAGCAAATGAATTTACATAGATTGAGCAAACTAATTCTATAAATTCATCTTTATTAAAGATTGCCAATAATGATGGATCAGAGTTCTCTTGTTTTAATTGATCAAATACTTGTTGAAAATTATTTTCATACTTTTCAATGAAAGATTTATTGGTTTCTAAGAATTTCTCTTTTTGATTCGAAAGTTTTCCTACGGTTTCTTGATATTTCTCACTTTGAATCTTATTTTTAATTATAATTCTTAATGCAAGTAAACAAGTTGATACATCACATTCATTCTTTACTGATGATTCAATGAATTTAGTAATGAATGAACATTCCAATTGATGTGTCATATCATTTGAACATTCTTCTGAACAAAACCACATATTACATCCAAATTTACATTGAATTGGTTTATTATTAATATCTTTTGTTGTTGTTTTTGTTGTTTGCTCTTCTGTTGTAGTATTTTTGTCATCTATAATCTCTGATTGTTTACAACATAAGAAACAGTATTGTTTATTATGAAACTCCAATGGAATCGAGGAGAATGATTCCTCTGAAAATAATAATTCTCCAACTTTAATTTCATTTGTTGATACTACATAATTTCCTCTTTCATCATTATTGTTTACTAATTTACATTTATCGGTAATCATCTTTTATTTGTTGGAGATTATAAAAGTAATGAAAAAATTTTGAACTTTTCGTTCGAATAAAAATGCTCGTTTTTTTTTTTTTTTTTTTTTTTTCCACCTTTTTTTTTTTTTTTATTTTTATTTTTACTTTTATTTTAATTTTTATTTTTTTATTTTTTTTTATTTTTATATTTATTTTTTAATTTTCATAATATCATTTTTTTTTTTCTTTTTTGAAATTATTTTTATCATTTTACTAAATTTTTTTTTTTTAATTTTTTTTTTTTTTTTTTTTTTTTTTTTTTTTTTTTTTTTTTTAATTTACTTTTATGACATACGTGTGTGCAATAGTGTTCAAAGTGAATTTTCAAATTAAAAAAAGATTTTTTATTATTTTTATTTTTAATTTTTTTTTTTTTTAATTTTTTTTTAAAATTTTTTTTTAAAAAAATTTTCTTTTCTTTTTTTAATTTTTTTTTTTTTTTTTTTTTTTCTCTACATAATTTCAATTTAATAAACAGAAAATTATATTTTTAGAAAATAAAAAAAATGAATGGTCAAGGAAAATATGTAGGTTTTGGAAATGAGAAATCATCATCAGATACTCCATTCCCAGAAACACGTTCAAATTGGAAAGAACTTTTATATTTAAGATCTTGGCAAGCATCAGGTTTTGTTACAGTTTTATATTATTTCAGCTTTTTAGTTGGTTTAATGTATTTCATTCAAAACATTGTAATATTCACTAAAGAACTTGGCGCAGGTGGTTTCTTCCTTGGTTTACTTTATGGTACTTTGTATTTCATTAGTTTCATTTTAGTTGCTCGTATCGGTTCTGAAATTGTTTTATCAATTTTCGATATTAGAGATAATGTCTACAGAATCTCTGCAAACTCTGGTCCATCCATTGTTTCAAGTGTAGGACCATCAAATTCATATCAAGGTTCTTACCAACAACCAACCTATCAACCACCACAACCACAACAACCACCACAACAATCCCAACCACAATCTTACCAACAATCATCTTCAACCGAGTTCCCAAAATATCAAGAGCCATACCAAGGTAATCTTTAAATAATTTTTTTTTTTTTTCAATAAAAAAAAAAAAGATTTAGTTAAAAATTAAAAAGAGAAATAAAAAAAAAAAAAAAAAAAAAAACAATAGTAATAAAAAATTGTAAGATTTAGTTTTATTTTTATTTTATTTTTTAAAATAGTTTTTATTATCAGTCTTTTTTTTTTTTTTTTTTTTTTTTTTTTTTTTTTTTTTTTTTGTGTTGGAGATTTTTGATATTATTAATAAAAAATTTTTTGATTTAAAAGTTAAGCAAAGAAAAAAAAAAAAAAAAAAAAAAAAAAAGATTTTCGAGGAGTTTTGTTATGATCAAATAATTGATAGAGTTTATTGATTTTTTTTTATAATTTCTTTTTTTATGGAGTGAAACCAGCTTTTTTTTTTTTTTTTTTTTTTTTTTTTTGTCAAAATTAAAATAGATTATTAATTAGTACTTATATTATTTATTACAAAGTTATTAATAATACAAACATTTTGTACTTGGTCTATTTTGGTTTTTTGGAGGAGAAGTAGGTGGAGGAGTGGGGGTTGGGTTAGAAATCATGAATCTGTTTGATCCAGTTACTCCATGTCCGTAGAAGTTCATTTTTATTTATTTGTTTTATTATATATTTAAATAGAGTTTATAATGTTTTTGATAAAATTTTATTTTTGATGGAAAAAAAAAAAAAAAAAGTTAAAAAAGAAAGAAAATAGAAAAAAAATTAAAAAATAATAGAAAAAAATCCAAAATAAAATATCCAAAAAAAAAATAAATATCCAAACAAAAAAATCAAAAAATAAAATCCAAACTGGATATTATTATTTATTTTTTTATTTATATGAATTGTATTTATTCCTAATACAAATAAGGAGAAGCACAAACATTATTCTTTTTTATCATTTCCCTGAATCAGATAAACCTATTGTTTCAATATCATCAGTTTTTAGTGAATTTTAGAAAACAATTGAAACACTTTGTTCTTATAATTTATTATTATAAAATTAATTTATATTAATATTTATATAAATATATAAACATGAATGAAGATATATGAAGTGTGATAAATTTTTATTTTATTTTATTTTTTCAAATATTTTGGAAATTATTAGAAAATATGAAGTTCCTTAGAAAATTTATTTTTTTATTCACCATAAATGATTTCAAATAATCATTTTTTATGGTAAAAATATTATAATTGGATCTTTGTTTAAAAATTTTAAAAAAAAAAAAAATTAGTTAAATTGAAGTTGTTTTTGATATATATATATATATTCCACTAACCTTTTACACCAATATTACCCCTGGATGGGTTCATTTTATTACTACCACTACCTTGGTTAAAAGTAAAAGGTTGTATATAATTATTGGATAATTGCATTGTTTTGTTTTTTTTTGATTGGTTGATTGATTTGAAGGTACATAAAATTTTTTTTTTTTTTTTTTTTTTTTTTTTTTTTTTTAAAAAAAAATTTTAATTTACAAAAAATAAAAAATAAAAAAATAAAAATAAAAATTAAAAAAAAAACAAAAAAAAATAAAGAATAAAAAATCTTAAAAAAATCTTTTGATAATAAATATAATGGTATAAAAATATAGGAAACCAATTCTGACCTTTTATATATATATTTTTTATTTTTTCTATTATTTAATTGCATATTATGTTTAACTTGACATACATAACCCAATTGAATTTTTTTTTTTCTCAATAATTGCTAAAATAAACGATTTAATTAAAATCGAAAAAACTTCAATTTGTATTTTTTATTTTTACAATCTCAATTTATACTTTATATTTTGTGATAGTGATGGAGAAATAGAAGAGAGTGAGCAAAGCGAAGAGTTTGAGGAAAGCAAAGAGGATGAAGTGAATGTACAAATAAAATTACTTAATAAATGTGAATGGGATAATATATACCTCCCATTTTTGGTAATATTAAAAAAGTATTTATAATTGAAATGGTAAAGTCAATGGAAATAAATAAATAAAAAACAAATTTTTTAATAATAAATAAACAATAAATAAAATTCATCTTTGATTTTACACGTTTTTTTTTTTGCTGTTAAAAGCAATTATTTTTTTTTTTTTCACACAAAAAAAACAAAAAAATGGTGTGGAGTTACAAATAAAAAATTAATATGCTTTGAGGGGTGCAAAACAAAAAAAGAAAATGCTCACCATTTTACTGGTGTGAACACACATTTATATTTTTTTTACCTGTATAATTTTTTTTTTTCCCAACACAAAATGAGTATTTACACTAATTTTTTTTGAAAATTTAATAAAAAATAATATCATTGTAATTGTTGTAAATTTTTAGACATTTTAAATATTAAAAATATTAATTTTATTAAAAAATTTTGTTTATTCTTTTTTTATTTATTTAAAAAATAACAAAAATTAAAAAAAAAAAAAAAAAAAAAAATATTATCACATAAATAATAATCAATAAAATATTTAATAAACATTTATATAATAATTAAATTTAAAAAATTAAAAATGGGTCTAAAACGTACAAAAAAAATAAAAATTGGATTTGAGTCATTTAATGATAAAGATTTTAAAAAAAGATTTTATTTTCCCAAAGAGGTTTTAAAAAAAGCTTTCAATGAAATATCTGTGTTCAATAATAAATTAAGAGAAGATCACTTATTGTGGCTTGTTGATTATTTAAAATTTTACACAACCATTAATGATAGAGCAGAAAAATTTAATGTTTCACCAAGAAATTTTCAAACAAAAATCTGGGAGGTTTTAGATGCCACAACAAATCTGGGTATGGGTGTAAGTTTTATTTTTTTTATTTCACTCTTTATTTTTATTTTTTTTTAATACTTTTTTTAATTCAAATAAATAGGCAAATTTTACTGATAAAGATAATCCAGATTATCAAATTAAAGATTTGGTTTCCGAAAATGGATATTTATCAATGGCTATTGATGGGACTCCATGCAGTATATCCACTAAGGACCAATCTTTTTACAATGGTCGTCTTAAAGACACTCTTGTTACATATGAGGTTGGGTGTAATTTGGTAAATGGTCAAGTTATATGGGTATGTGGGCCATTTAAAGGTGAATCAAGTGATTTTAGTAATTTTAAGAGTACGCTTGCAAAAATACCAATGAAACCAGGTGAAAAATACGTTGCTGATAGGGGTAAGTCCTGTTTTAAAATTTAAATCCCCTAAATATACACATAACGTAAAATTATCAATATTAATCATTAGTTTAATATAAAACGCATATATGTACACAGGCTATGCTGGTGACCCAAAAATTTTAACTTTAAAAAAGAAACCAAAAGGTGAAGAGTTATCAAATAATGACATATTAAGAAATAATTGGATAAAGAGGCACTGTATAATAATCGAAAATGTGTTTTCTGTTTTAGATAGCTTTAGATTCAAATCAGAGCGTTGGATAGCTAATTCACCAATTAGAAGACACATGTTGTCATTTAATTTTATAATATACCTACACAACATCTCAATCAGTATGTATGAACATGGTAGAGCTGAACAAATAATTAAAGAGTTAAATGGTACAACTAGTGGCATTGGATACAATGATGATGATGATGATGAAGAAGAAGATAAAGATAAAGATAAAGATGAAGATGAAGTTGAAGCTTTTCTTTTAGATTTTGATAAAAATGAAAAAGAAAATGAAATTAAAATTAAAATTGAAATTGAAATTGAAAATGAAATTGAAAATGAAATTGAAATTGAAATTAAAAATGTAAATGAAAATGAAAATGAAAATAAAAATAAAAAAGAAAATGAAAAAGAAAATGAAAAAGAAAATAAAAATGAAAAAGAAAATGAATATGAAGTATCACCGCTCTTCATATGAATACCAAGTACCACCGTTCTTGAATTACAAAGAGAAATTGAAATCGTTTATTGAAAATAAAATTATAAATTTAGTTTATACCATTTTTTTTATAAAAAATATAAAATATAATAAATATTACAAAAAGAATCATTTTTTTTTCTTCTATTCATTTCAAATAAATATTATAATATTATTAGAAAAAAAAAATTAAAAAAAAAAAAAAAAAAAAATTAAATAATAAAAAATTAATTTTTTTTGTTGACCCAAATTTATATTTTATTAAATCTGTAACCAAATTTTGAAAAAATAATAATAAAATGATTTCATTGTTTTTATAGATAAATTTTATTATTATTATTATTATTATTATTATGGAATGTGATTAAATAAAATAAAAATAAAAAATAAATAATAAAAAAAAGAGGGAATTTCTTCAAACCAAAAATATCCTTTTTTATCCTTTTTATTTTATTTTTTTCCAAAATATAACCACTTAAATTATAGTATTTTTAGAATGTTAAATATTTTTAAATTATTATATTTTTTTTTATTTTTTTTTTTTTTTTGATATCAATTCAATAAAAAAAAAATTATTTTCTTTTCATGCATATTTGAATCTTGGGATACCTTTTAAAAGATTCGACTAATATTTTTTTAAATGATTTTTCAATGATAAAAAAAAAAAAAAAATTTTAAAATACAATCTAATTTTCTAAAAAAAAAAAAACAAAAAAAAAAAAAAAATTATAAAATGTTAATTCTAAAATACATAAATAATTTATAATAAATAAGGTCATAATTTGATAAAAAAAATATTAAAAAAAATAATAAATAGGAAATTAATGGTTTGAAAATATCTTTTAATTCTAAATATTAAAGACCTAAAGAAGGGGTTGGGTGTGATTTTAATGCAACTACCCAACCAAAATATGATAAGTTGATTAAAAAATAATAATCTATTAAAAGAAAATATTAATTTTTTAAATTGTGAAACCACCATTTTCTATAATTGATCAAATAAAAAAATTAGTTTATCTTTTATTTATATTTCTTTTACTAATTTATTTTTAAAAATTGGATACTAACTACTTGGGCCTGGTGGTGGTGGTGGTTTATTCAATGCTGGATTCATATTTGGTTCACTTTTTATTGGGAGGAGTGATTTTTTATTGCTATTATTTCCTGGGCAAATTACTAAAGATGGAGTAAATGTCATGGTAAAAGTGTTTTTTGAGTTGTTATTAAAAAATAAATATTATTGTTGATGTTTTTGAAAATAAAAAAATATTTTTATTGCTTGGGTGGAATAAAAAAATAAAAAAAAAAAAATTTTAAAAAAAAAAATCATAAAAAAATCTCAATTAATATCTTTTTTTTTTTTGTGACATGATTTTTGTTTTTTTGTAATAAAGATATTTATAATAACTTTTTAAAAAGCTAACCACAATAATAAATTTTAAAAATAATAAAAATTATAAGAGTGTAAAATAATCATTGTAAAAGTTGATATATGGTAAAAACTGGTCAAATTTGCACAAATTTCTAAAATCATAATAATTTTGTAGCTTCAAAATGGAGAAAAAAAAAGCAGACAACACATTATTTAATTTTATACATATTTAATAAACTTTTATTTTTATTTTTTAATAGTTTTAAAGTCATCAGATTCATCAGATTCATCACTTTTTATTGATAAATCAATTGGATTAAGGGAGTCGCCAATGAAAAATCCTATATTTTCAGCACCCTCTATATCTTTATTTTCGCTTTCTATATTTCCATCATCTTTTTTTTTTTTTTTTTTTTTTGTGAGGTATTCTTTCTTCTTTATGAAAGTCTATAGTGTTGCAATGGACATTCATCTAAAGAAACACTTGACTTACATTTTTTGAGATATGTACGTTTTTCTTGATTTATTTCGAATATGTTCAATAAAAAAAAAAAAAAAACTGAATTTTGGGGTATTTAAATTAATATATGTATATATAATTATAATTATAAATATGTAGTTATGAGCAATGAAAAATAATTATTTGAAAAAAAAAAAAAAAAATTAAAAAAAAAAAAAAACAAAAAAAATAGAAAAAAAATTTAAAAAAAATGAAAAAAAAACTTTTTAATTATTATTTTCAATTGATACAAATAATTAAAAAGTTTTTCTTCTCATAAATGTGGATTTCAAAAATCAATAGAGCATATGACCATATGAATGGACTGTTTTTATTTTATAAACCAATTTTAAGAAACCCATATTTCGTACTTGAAAAACAAAATACAAACTATTTAATTACTGGTAATTAAGATTCAATAAAAACAAAAGATAAAATCTAATTTTATTACAATTAATACTTATATTTATGTTTAAAAAAAAAATAAAAGATAAAAGATTTTTACCAAAAGAATATTTTTCAAATAAAAATTTTCAAGTTAACAATAAAAATGATGATAATAATGAAAGTACAAAAGATCAAATAAAGAATTTTTGTAAAATTTTAAAAGATAAAAATATTAAAGGTATTTTTAAAGATTTTAAAGAGAAACAAATATTAATTACAAAAAATCTTAAGGAGAATGAGGAAGAGTTAAAAAATTTACATAGGGCACATAATCAACAACCATTACCACCATTAAATGAAAATGATAAGAAAGCAATGGAACAATTTGGTTTACCAGGTAATGATATAATGGTACCATTTTCATCATTAACAAGTAATGGTAATAATGATAACAATAATGATACAATGAAATTGGGACCAAGAGAATATAGTTTTTTCACAAAGTTATGGATTCGTGCCATTCCATATGTACCAGTATCATGGTTATTAAAATCAAATGAATCCTATAGAATCATTTCAACCATTGACCCATTAGAGCCCACTTTAATAGCTACCTCTTCAAACTTTAAAGATATTCAACATCATTGGCATCTTATCGATAAGGAATTGTATAATAGTTTAAAAGTTTTACCAACAACCTTTGAGAAAAATCATCGTTTAGATTCTTTTTTAAATATCAAACTTCATTCTTTCCCAACTCATGTAAATAAATAAAAATATTATTTTTTATTAAAAATAAACGAAAAAAAAAAAAAAAAAACAATAATAAAATGTAATTACATTTTATTATTGTTCCATTTTATTTTGAAAGTTTATTTTTAGGATGCATCAGGAGAATCGAATAATTTCTTGCATTCATCATTCATAAAATCTTTATAGACTTCGAATCTATGATTTAAGGATTTTTCAGTATGAATTTTTAGATATGTGCCCAATCCACCATCTCTGCTACTTGAGCCATATACAACTCTTTTTACTCTACTATGAACCAAAGCCATTGAGCACATTACACATGGTTCTTTTGTTATATATAAATGAAAGTTTGTTGCTAAATATTGTCCAAGATTTACAAAACTTAAAATATTACATTCCTCATCATTACAAGTTTTATTTTCATTTTCTACTTTTTCTTCTTCTTCTTTTTCTTTTTCTTCTTTATCATTTTGTTCTTTCATTCTTCTTTTAATATCAGTAACTTGCTCAATTGATAGTTTGTTCATTATTGTCATTATACAATGAGAAACAACTGGTGAAAGATATTGAGTTTCTAGAATTTCAGGGGTTTTATCAACTGATATTTTATTGGTTTGATCATATGATGTTGCAACAATTCTATTCGAATCAGGATCAATCAATACTGCACCAATTCCTTTATGTCCTCTATTTTTACCAATTTCAGCTTGTTCAATTGCTAATAACATATACTTTCTCATTTCTAATAATGTTTCATTCTTTACATTTGATATTAATGGTGTTGAGCTATATAAAAAAAATTGGAAATAATAGAAATTGGAAATAATAAAAATAATAATAATTTAATTAATAATAACAATTTAAATAATAATAATGATAATAATGATAATAAAACATACAAAATATGAGCTCTGTATACACATGGCCAAATATTATAATTCCAGTCTTCCCATATTTCATAAAGTAAAGGAGGATATTTTGGTACATTTTCAATTGATATTATAAAGTCATTACTTTTTATAAATTTAATTATTCCTTTTTGCTCATTTGATAACGATTGATATTCAATATCATCACTATCACCAATAAATTTAATATCATTCAACTCTTTATCATACTCAACTCTCTCTAATATAACCTTTAAATTTTTAAATCTAGATTCACCACAAATTAATAATTGTAATATATTACCTGCTTGTGATGCTGATGGTGGTTTTTTTGTTTTTTTTGAATTCTTTTTTTCATTTTTATCTCCATCATTATTTTCACTATTATCTTCTTTTTCTTTTTCTTTTTCTTTTTCTTTTTCTTTTTCTTTTTCTTTTTCTTTTTCTTTTTCTTTATCATCAACAATTGGTGATGGTTTTTTTTTAATTTTCTTTAAATGATTAAATTCTGAAGTGAACTCGTCACTTATGATTTGTGATAATGTTTTTATATGTTTATTTGCCATTTGTGCTAATATATCAACAACATATATTGTATCTAATAATAATAATAATATGAGTATGTGAACTTTTTCAAACGATTGAGAAATTTTTTTTTTTTTGTTTACAAACCTAAAACCAAACCATATTCTTCAAAATCATCCAAAACTGGTTTAATTTGAGTTTTTATTCTATTTAAAAAATAATTCTCTTCCTCTGTGAATTTTGGAGTTTCTTCTTTTTGATTGCTACCTGTATTTGATTTCTTTGGTTTGTTCTTTGATTCTTTTTTATTGTTATCACTTTTATTTATATCAATTGTTTTAGCATTGATCTCTAAATTAGTTTCAGATTGTTGGGTCATTTCATTATGGTCTCTTTTGTGACTACTCATAGCTGTTTGTGTGTACATTTAAAAAAAAAAAAAAAAAAAAAAAAAAAAAAACAAAAAAAAAAAAAAATAAAAATAAAAATGAAAAAAAGCGATACATTTGGAATAATTTCGTTATTTTTGGTTGGTTTGGGAATCGTTTGATTTAATTTTATTTTTTGCAATAAGTGAAAAAAAAAAAAGAAAAAAAAAAAAAGGATTGAAAAAAAATATATATTTTTGGAAAAAAAAAATAAAAAAATTATTGTTATTATTATATATATTATTTAATTGATTTTGGTACAGATTTTTTATAATATGGTATTGAATTCGATTCTTTTAACCTTCTATAGGCTTCTCTTATATGTCTTGGACGAATTGGGCCAATTTCTCTCCATTCCTCCATGATTGATCTTGCCAATTCAACAATTTCACCCACGAAAACCTTTGCAATACCTCCCATAACAATTGCAGAGGTTTGATTTACAGGTGCTGATAAAACCGATTGCATAACTTTTTTAATGTTTGCACGTTGAAATGATGATCTTTTATAATATTCGAATCTAGTTTGTTGATCCTCTGAAAAATGTTTAATTAATGTATTCATTTGTGTATTCTCTCTAACCTGCATCTCTGAGAGATTGAGTGTGGATTCATCGTCATCATCATCATTACCTTCTCCTTCTGATGAATCAGAGTCAGAGTCTGAGTCTGAGTCATCATCGGAATCAGAGTCTGAATCATCTGAATCAGATTCTTCAGATTCAGATTCTTCAGAGTCTTCATCAGAATCCTCATCACTTCCACTACCACTTCCATCTTCATCATCATCATCTGATTGTAATCGAGCACCTCTATTCTTGTTCTTTTGAAATATCTTTTTTCTCTTTCTATTACTCTTTTCAAAATCTGAATCACTTTCACTCTCCTCATCTTCATCTTCATCGTCATCATTTTTCTTATCGTCATCGTCTTCTTCTTCATCTTCATCGTCGTCATTCGCACTCTCATCATCTTCAGAGTGGTCTGGTTTCTTTATAGGTTTGGTAGTTGATTTTTTATTGGATGGTGCAGTTGGAGTTGTTCGTTGTTTTTTTGTAGATTGTGAAGGTGATGGTAAATCTAAAATGCTTGGTGTACTTGGTTGACTGTTAGCTGTTGATGATGTGGTGGTGGTGGTTGTAGTTGTTGGAGGTGTACCTAATGGAGGAGCAACAGTTGTTACTCCTTGTTGTGCTGCTAATTGTTTTTTTGTTAATTTCTTTGGTTTTTGTTCCTTTGATTCCTTTGATTCCTTTGATTCCTTTGATTCCTTTGGCTCCTTTGACTCCTTTGGCTCCTTTGGTTCCTTTGATTCCTTTGGCTCTTTAGGAGTTGCTGGTGTTTTCTTCTCTTTTGGTGTCTTGGGTTCTTTTGGTTCCTTAGATTGTTTTGGTTCTTTTGATTGCTTAGATTCTTTAGGTTGTTTTAGTTCTTTTGGTTTTGATTCTTTTGTTTTTGTTACTTTTGGTTCTTTAGGTGTTGGTGTTTTCTTTTCTTTATTTTCTTTAGCTTTTGGTGTTTTCTTTTCTTTACCTGTTCCTGGTGATGCTATATCCATCATTGGTTGTGATTCTGACATCTTTAATTTTATATATTATTAATTTATAAATTTCTTTTTGTTGTGCCGAGTCCTTTTATCTACTAATATCTCTACTTTATTGAAAAATTAAATATTTAAAAAAAAAAAAAAAAAAAAATGAAAATGAAAATGAATTTTTTTAATTTTTTTTTTTTTTATAAAACTTATAATATAAAATATTTTTTTCCCAAAATGGCCATCAAGGTATATATTTTTTGTTGGAAAGCATTAATTTTATAAAAAAGTAATTTTTTATACATTTACAAAAAATCAAGCAAAAAAAAAGAAGTTTTTATAAATTTAAATGAATTAATTTTGATCAATTAATAAAGATATGAACATGTAATACAATAATAATATTTTTGTTAAATAATTTTGTTTTTAAGGTTTTTTTTTATTAATTTTTTTTTTTTTATTTTTTTTTTGTTTCAAATACATGTTCTTTCTATTTATTTATTAATAATATTTAACATTAAAAAAATAAAATTAAGAAAAAGAGTATTTGAATTTTAATCTAGGAAAAATTTGTGAAATTAAATAATGACTTTATATTTAATTCGTTATCTGAAATTTTTCCAAAAAAAAAAAAGAAAACAAAAATTATTATAAAAAATAATATTGTATTGCAGAAAAAAAAAAAGAAAAAAAAAAAAAAAAGAATAAAAAAAAAAAAAAAAAAAAAAAAAAAAAATAATAATAAATATTATTTTATTATGTTTATTAATCAATTAATTTAAAATGGATTATTGATATTACTGTATGAACCATATGGACTTGTGGGTTCTTGTTTAGTTTCGAAATTTAAAGTCTCACTACTATTGAAAGGACTAGGATTTGGTGGAGTTAAATTAATGCCAGCATTAATATTATTTGCATCGCTATTATTATCAACTTCACTTATTATTCTCCCTGTGGAAATTGGAATTGTTACTTTTTTTTTATTATTATTACTATTATTGTTATTATTATTATTATTATTATTATTCGGTCCCTTATTTTTATTATTATTATTATGACTATTATTATTATTTGATACTGTTAACTCTTCAAAATTTTTTAAAAGATTATTATTATTATTCCAAAGTAATGGTTGATCATCAGCTCTTGGATAGGTGAAACCTAAAATATTTCTTGGTCTACTTCTGCTAGTGATAATATTTCCAGAATGTTTATTTGTATAGACAACTGGTGAACGAATTTTGTCGAAAATCATTTTATCGTTTGGAGTTTGTGGTGGTTGATTTGGGGTTTGAGGTTGAAAAATTTGTTGTTGTTGTAGGAAATTATTGTCTAATTTTTCAGTATTTTCAAAATAAGTTGTATCATAGTCATCCTGTAATAGAGGCACAAAAGGTGGGTCTAATTCATGTAATCTTCCCCAAGGTACACCTTTAAAGAAAACATGATTCTTTATATTTTCAACACCTTTTTCTCCTGAACCTAAACGAGTTGAACCATCATTAATTAATCCGGATATTAGATCCCAAAGTTCATTGGAAACACCATCTGGTCTTTGTAACATTGTTTTCCATTTCAATACTGTTTCCATTACCTCCTCTGGTGAGTCACCATCAAATGGTGGTACACCAAAAATGAATTCATAAAACATACAACCCAGTGACCACCAATCTACTTCATCGCCATATCCACGTGTAGCCTGCAAAACTTCTGGTGCCATATAAAATGGACTACCAACAACTGAATAAGCCAATCTTGCGGCAACTCCTAAATCTTTAAATGAACCAAAATCTGTAACTGACGAGTTCAAAGGTCCACCAACACCAAATTTCATTGGTGTATGTTCGACCATACTACTACTAAGTTGATTTGCATTGGTTGGCGTTGAGGTTGAGGTATTTAGTGTATTATCGGCCGAGGCAGATCTCATATGGTTATAACGGGTGATAACATTTTTACTAAGACCAAAATCGGCCAATTTAACGTGACCATCTCTAGAGATTAAAAAGTTTTCAGGCTTTAAATCTCT
The DNA here is from genome assembly GCA_036169595.1 of Dictyostelium firmibasis. NCBI lineage: Eukaryota > Evosea > Eumycetozoa > Dictyosteliales > Dictyosteliaceae > Dictyostelium > Dictyostelium firmibasis. The sequence continues at coordinate 3,310,348 of CM069765.1, read as the reverse complement.
ATGGCAATAACCCAGTCTATGACAACTGTCGACGGCTTCAACCATTTCAGCCATATAGAATCTAGCGGAATCTTCATCCAATGAATTCAAAGCACTCAATAATGATCTTAAATCACCACCTGGTACATATTCCATTGCTAAATAAAGATAATGGTCATCTTGAAATGAATAGACCAATGATACAATCCAACGATGATTCTTTCCCTGCGCTAAAATATCACGTTCATTCTTTATATGCGAAACTTTATTCTTACTCCAAATTAACTCTTTTGACATTCTTTTAATTGCTACAATCTCACCTGTATCTTTTTTCTTTGCAAGAAATACTTGTCCAAATCCACCTTCACCAATCTTTTCAATCAATGTGAAATCAACTATTGATACTGGTGGACTATATTTCTGTTGATTGGTACACTCTGATAGTTGTGTACCAGGCGATGGAGATGGTATAACATAATTATTATTGATTTGTAAATAATCAATATTACCTGATCTCTTTAATACACTATTTGTTATAATCATTGGATTTTCATCTGTATTAATTTTATTATTTGGTGTTTTTTGTATATTATCTATATTATTATTATTATCTATATTATTATCTATATTATCTATATTACTTTCTAAATTTTTATTATTGATGTTGTTTTCTATATTATTATTGGTTGTGGTATTATTGTTTTCTATATTACTTTGATTTAAAGAAGTATCAATAATTGAAATATTATGAAGTGGTGGTGGTGTTGGTATTTTACAAGAGTTTGAAGGCGATGCGTTTGGTGAATATAATACATTTTTAGAGTTTGATCTTTGTCTTTGAAGTGATGGTTTTGGTGAAAATGTTGGACTTGGTTGTGGTGATTCTTCTTTAATTGGTGAAAATGGTGACCCATTTGATATAATTGAATTATTGCTATTATTATTATTATTATCGCTTGTAATAAACCCACTATTATTTATCATATTTATATAATTTTCTAATTCCTTTTCTTTCTTTTCTTCATCTTCTTTTGATAATTCATTATTATTATTGTTGTTTTTGATCATTTTTTTGTTGCTACTTTTTATCTTTTCATTTTCTAACCTTTGGTAATCATTATTACTATTGTTTTTATTATTGACATTATCATTTTCACCATCTTCAGAAACTAAATCAGATGAAGATGAAGTGAAAATAGTTGAACCATTCGATGTTGTGATTGTTCTATTTAATTTTAGTGCGGAAACATTTGGAATAAGTGAATTAGTAGGAGAAGATTCTTTATTCAATTCAAATGGTTTTTTAAATAAATCATCCCTACTATTATTATAACTACTATCGCCACTATTGTTACTGCTGCTATAATTACTCTTTGTTATTAAATGTTCATAATATGGTATTATTGGTGAAAGGGGTGGTGATGATTTTGATTTTTCATGTCTAATTAATCTTTTACTTTTTGGTGAAAATTCATTTATATCGTTGTTGTTGTTACTATTCGTTGAAGATATTGAGTTCATTAAACTATTGTCACCGCCTCTACAACCATTACTACTTGTTATATCATCGGTATCATTATTAAAACTTGTATGAATACTATTTGAAGCACTAGTTGTTGTATTACTGCTATTGATAACTCTATTACTAATACTATTGGGGTTATTACTATTATTATTGTTACTTAATAATGATTGATAGGATGTTGATTTTGAAAAGAAACCAACCAATCTTCTTGGTGAATTTAAACCTTTTGGTGATGTTATAAATGGTGGTGATGTTATAAATGGTGGTGATGTTGGCGTTGTTGGTGTTGATGAGACTCTTATTGGTGATGTTGGGGACTCTAATAAACCGTTTTCTGAAATCTCTGGTAATATTGGTGAATTTGATGTTGATGATATCCTAATATTATCTTGTGGTATTACAACAGAAGAATGTGATGAGGTTAAATATTTTGGTGAATTTGGGTCATGGTGATCTAAATTACCCCCACTATTGCTGCTATTCGATTGTTGTAATTCTCTCTGAGCTTGCTCATTACTTATATTAATTGATCTTTGTTTTTGTGATAATAAAAAATTTGGACTTTTAATTATATTATTATTGTTATTATTATTATTATTACTATTATTTATTATTTCAGGATTTTCTATAATACTACTATTTTTTAATGATGACGGTTTTGATATAGAGTCTGATGATTCTTTTAGTGAAAATACCATTTGACAAGTATATTCTCTTTAATTTTTTTTTTATTCAGGACGGGAATGAATAAAAAAATAAAATTAAAAAAAGAAATAGAAAAAAAAAAAAAAAAAACAATATAAAGCTTTAATGTGATACACCGTTTTTATATAAAGTATCACAAATACACTCTAATTGTTTTTATTTTTTTTATTTTTTTCTTTTCTTGTTTTTTTTTTTTGTCTGTGTTTTAAACGATTGGGGGAATTTTTTTTGAAAAAAATAAAAAAAAAAAAATAAAAAAAATGAAAATGCAGTATCGAAAGCGCTAAAAATTAAAATAATGAAATTAAAAATTAAAATAAATTAAAATAAATAATTAAAAAATTAATAAAAAAATTTTAACCAACTTTAACTCCCCTTTCTTTTTTTTTTCTTTTTTTTCTTTTATCTAAAATTTTTTTTTCCTTTTAAAACTTTTTTTTATTTTTATTTTTTATTTTTTTTTTTATTAAAAATTTTAATTTTTTTTATTTTTGTTTTTTTTTTTTCAAAAAAAAAAAATTAAAAATAAAATTTAACAAATCAAAAAACTTTCTTTATGAAATATTGCTATTACAATTAAGTTTATACTTGATTTAAAATTTTAAATCATTATCATAATTATCAATTATTTTTATTTTATTAATATTTTAGGTTATCTTTTAAAAATCTCAAAAAAAAAAAAAAAAAAAAAAAACAAATAAAATAAAATAAAGTAAAAAAAAAAAAAAAATAAAACAAAATAAAAACCAATTTAAATAGATAATCTTAATATGTAAAAGAAAAATTAATTTTCAAAGTATAAAAAATTAATTGAAAATTTTCCCTTTTTTTTTTTTTTTTTTTTATTTGTTTTTTTTTTTTTTTTTTTTTTTTTTTTTTTTTAATAATTAGTATTAAAAATAATAATAATAATAATAATAATAATAATAATGGTAATAATAAAAATCAATTAAATGTAAAATTTTATGCAATCCAAAATATGTTATTATTAATTAATTTCCTAGATTTATTGATTTAAACTTTTTTTTTTTCTTTTTTATTTTTTTTTACACTATGAATTGAAAAAAAAAAAATGATAATTCAATTCTACTTCTTTTTTCTTACTTGAATAGATAATGATCATTATTCCTTTTGATATAATTTTTTTAAAATTTTGTTTAATTTTTTATATTTTGTGAAGTTACACATTTAAAAAAAAAAAAAAAAAAAAAAAAAAAAAAAAAAATATTTTTTTTTTAATTTTTTTATAATTTTTTTTTAATTTTTTTTTTTTTTATTTTTTGAAAATTAATTAAAGTGCTGTTCACAAAAAAAAAAATTTCAATCATTTTTTTTATTTTTTTTTTTTTTTTTCATAAAAAATTTTCACATATATATATAAAATACAAAATGTCTCGTAGTGGAACAGCAGGTTATGATATGAGTATTATTTTCTCACCACAAGGAAAATTATACCAAATTGAATATGCTTTCAAAGCAATCAAAACTGGTGGTTTAACATCAGTTGGTATCCGTGGTAAAGATTGCGTTGTTGTTGCAACTCAAAAGAAAATCCCAGATAAGTTAATTGATCCAAAATCTGTCACCTCACTTTATAAATTAACTGATTATATTGGTTGTGTTCAAACTGGTATTGTTCGTATGTATTGTTTTAAAGTTTGATTATCATTACCATCATCCATTATGATTCTCTCTTTATCATATAAAACCATCAGATTCTTATAATAGTAATTACAACAACGATTGCAACAATAATATTATTTTTATTCATAATAAATATTTTAAATATTAACCATACATATATCGTGATTCATTATTTTTATTTTTATTATTATTTATTATTAATTTAAAAATGATGATTATTTAAAAAATGACAAAAATCAATAGCGGATTCAAAATCACAAGCAAGCAGAGCAATTCAAGAATGTTCATCATTCCATCATAAATTTGGATATCAAATCCCACCAAATGTTTTAGCAAAAAGAATGGCCGATATTGCACAACTTTCAACCCAACACGCCTCAGCACGTCCATTAGGTGTTGGTATGTTCCACCTTCTCTTTATTATAATTTCAAAATTTAAATGAAAATTTATTATATATATTATTGATTTTAACATTTTTCTATTCTCTTTTTTTTTTTTTTTTTTTTTTTTTTTGTATATTATAGCTATGATTCTTATTGGTATTGATGATGAATTAGGTCCACAACTTTTTAAAGTAGATCCAGCTGGTGTTTATACAGGTTATAAAGCAACCGCTGCTGGTGAAAAAGAACAAGAATCTACAAATTTCTTAGAGAAAAAGTTTAAATCCAACCCACAATTATCAAAAGATGAAACCATCCAAGTAAGTTTTAAAAAGAAAAAAATAAAAATAAAAATAAAAGAATACTAATACTTTAAAATTTATAAAAATAATGATAATAATAGATGGCAATTTCAACATTACAAAGTGTACTTGGAGCAGATCTTAAATCCTCTGATTTGGAGATTGGTATTTGTACAATGGATAATAGAAAGTTTGTTATCATGACTGATGAAGATATTGATAGTCAACTAACAAAATTAGCTGAAAGAGATTAAAATTTAAAAAGAATGATATAACAAAAATCAATTGTGATAGTATATAATATATTAGTAAAAAAAAAAAATAAAAAAAATAGAAAAAAAAATAAAAAAACAAAAAATTAAAAAAAAAAAAAATAATAAATCAATTTATTGTAAATAGATAAATTTATACTTTCAAATGATAATATTCTCTTTTTAAAAAGAGAAAAAAAAAAATTCACTACTCCATATTACATATATTTTTATTTATATTTCATTTTATTTTATTTTATTATATTTTTTTTAAAAAAAGAAGGGGCACTATATTTACATAGCGCCATATTTTGGACCACCACCACCTTCTGGCACAGTGAAATCTATATTTTGAGTTGGATCTTTAATATCACAAGTTTTACAATGTAAACAGAAAACACTATTTCTAACCAATTCTTTTTCACCTTTATCACCCTCAACCCATTCATAGACACCTGCTGGACAGAATCTACCTTCTGGACCATCGTAGATATCACGATTTACTTTTTTAGCGACATTCATATCTCTAACCTTTAAGTGAATTGGTTGATTTTCTTCATGATTGGTACCAGATCTCATAACGGAGGTCATGAGATCAAAAGTGATTTGACCATCTGGTTTTTTGTATTCAATTTTTTCACATTCGGCAGCAGGTTTCAAAGTTTCATTGTCAGGTTTTCCATTTCTGAGGGTCCATGGAGCGAGACCACGGAAAATATACATTTCCAAAGCACCATAAATCAAACCTGGTAAAGTACCCCAATGAAGACTTGGACGATAGTTTCTAACCTCTCTCAACTCTTTCCAAACCCATGATTCCTTTAATTGCTCTGGATATTCTTTAATTAAGAGTGGTTCGATTTTAGTGGTCTCGCCATCTTGTTGTTGTTGTTCTTTCTCTTGTTGAGAGATCAATTCTGGGAAAGCAGCTTCAGCAGCCAATATACCAGTTTTCATTGCATAATGAGAACCTTTAATCTTTGGTACATTAACGAAACCAGCTGTACAACCTACTAAAGCGCCACCTGGGAAGATGAGTTTTGGAATGGATTGGAATCCACCCTCATTGATGGTTCTAGCACCATATTGAATACATGTACCACCCTCTAACATATCCTTTACCAATGGATGTAATTTAAGTTTTTGAAATTCTTGATATGGGTTCAAGTATGGATTTGTGTAGTCTAAACCAACAACTAAACCTAAATTAACAGTGTTATTATCTGCATGGTAAATAAAACTACCACCCATAATCTCATCATTCAATGGATAACCCAATGTATGAATTACCAAACCTTTTTGATGTTTCTCTGGTTTAATCTCCCAAGTTTCTTTGATACCTAAACCAAAGCATTGTGGGTCACATTCATCACGTAAATTGAATTTCTCAAATAAACCTTTGGTTAAACTACCTCTACAACCTTCTGCGAAAATCGTTAATTTTGCATTCAACTCCATACCTCTGGTGAAGTTAGAGGTCAATGATCCATCTTTAGCAATACCCATATCGTTGGTTGCAATACCTCTAACGGCACCATTCTCATCGAACAAAACTTCGGATGCTGCAAAACTTGGATAAACCTCTACACCCATTGCCTCTGCTTGCTCACCTAACCATCTTACTACATTACCTAAACTGATGATATAGTTACCCTCGTTATGAAACAATCTTGGTGTTGGTAATCTCCATGATCTATTCTCTGTGAGATAATATAATTTATCTTGTTTCACTTCAGTGCTCAATGGTGCACCTTTCTCTCTCCAATCTGGTATCAATTCATTCAAGGCTTTTGGATCCATTACTGCACCCGATAGAATGTGTGATCCAACCTCTGAACCTTTCTCAACTACACATACTCTTAGATCTTTACCTTCTTTCTCTGATAATTGTTTTAATCTAATTGCTGCTGATAAACCTGATGGTCCTGCACCAACAATGACAACATCAAATTGATCTGCATCTCTTGGTGGTAACTCTTGTTCACTAGAGAAAAATCTAATAGATGAATACATTGATTTCATATTTTGTTTTTGATTTCCAAATAAAAATTTACTACCATTATTTGAAACATTATTAACAATTTGATTTTTATTAATATTCTTACTAATAAATGATAATGATTTTAACATTCTCTTTTTTTTCTTTCTTATTATATAATAAATATATAATATGTTTTTAAAAACACACAATATAATAATAATAAAAAAAAAATTTTAAAAAAAAGGGTAAAACAAAAAATTCAAAAAAAATAAAAAAAAAAAATAAAATAAAAAAAAAAAATATTTAAATTTAAAATTTTATGTTCGATAAATGAAATTTCAAAAAATTAAAAATAAATAAAATAAAAATGAAAAAACAACTTGGTTATAATTCAAAAGAAAAAAAGAATTCTTTATTTTTTTTTTTTTATTAACATTTAATTATTGTTTTTTTTTTTTTTTTTTTAATAAAAATCTTTTGTGTTGGCAAATAAACAAATATTGCCATCATCACCACCACTAACTACCATATCGGAATTTGGAGAAATATCGAAAAAGTTGATTGGAGTACCAGGAAAAGCTTTATGTTCCAATGATTTTATTAATGGTTGAGAGGAACTAATATCCCAAAGTCTAACACAACCATCATCGGCAGAGGTTGCAAAGAATTCACCATTTTTTGACCATTGAGCGTGAGTTACAATCTTTGAGAGTGGATTATAGTTTGAATCAAATATTTTATGTCGAAGTTCATGAACTGGTTTCTTACTATTTCTAGCATCAAAAATATAGGAGGAGTTGATTGTACCCGACAAGGAGATATAGTTTGCACAGGGACTGTAACAACAGATGTTTACATCGGATTGGCCAGTTTTAATGGTTACGGCACGTACAGGTGTTCTAAGATCATATATACAAATGGATTGGTTGATATCATTGGAAGCTGATGCCAATACATCATGATTTCTTGGATTCCATGCCACTGATGAAACATCTTTTTCTTGGACAAATAGGTTCAAATAGCGGTCAGGTTTATTGATATCCACTATAGTTACAAAGCCTTTAACTGGTTCATCAGTGGTTGATCCTATACCACCAGCTACCTTATCACAATTCTTACCGTAGCCAAAGGAAATATCAGTTACAGCGCATGGCCACATTGCCATGTCTTGTTGGTTATTTACATTTATATAGTCTTGACTTTGATAGTTGTAGAGATACATCGATTTGTCTTGAAAGCCACCCACAGCCAAATCCAAATATCGATGTAGTGATAGTCTTAGGCAAGGACTATGGCTTTCATGTTCAAAGTAACCCAATATTCTAGCATCATCAGTTGACCAAACAGCAATGGTACCATCCTTACTGGCAGTGATAACTCTTGAGCCATCCAATGAAAAATGACCCTCGTTACATTGTTTCGAATGAAATTTCAAGTGTTGAATCGATTGATGTTCATAATCGTATAGGAAAGCATTACTTGCACCCTTTGAAAGAGTTAAAATTTTATTAGACTTATTGGTAGGATCGAATTTAACGTCCAATATATTCTCACCACCAGATCCAAAAGTATCAATCCTACCAAGATCTTTTGCCATAGATTTTATTATTCTACTTTGATTATACTTTATCCTATTGATACAACCACTATCTTTTTTACCTAACTCGCTATTGATCATTATCTGTTGTAATTGTCTATCGTTTATATCATGTTGTTGGCTCTGTTTCAATTGTTCTTGACATTGTTCAACATTGATATCATATCGTTTATTATTATTTACATCCTTCTCGAATGGATCCACTATTTTACCATCAAAACCAACACTATCATTCATTTGACCACCAAGTCTTTTATCATGACCAATCAATCGCGAATCCTTTTTCATCTCTTTCACATCGATTAAGTATCGAATTATATCAATTGGTACTCTACCAGGTAATTCCTTACAGAGTCTATCCAATAGACCCGCATTCGAACTTAATCCAATTTTACTATTTCCTATAATAATCTTTTCAATCGTTGTAATTGGATGATGTAATCGTTTAAATTCATCATACATTTTACCCTTTTCTAATGATAGTCTACCTCTAATTGATATATATGGTCTTTCAACTGTTCCACCTTTTAATAAATAATTTTGATCTTGACTATTAAAAAAAATTTTTTAAAAAATTAAAATAAATATATAAAAAAAAAACTTGAAGAGAATAAATAACCAACTTACAATTTCCCACAATCATTGTTATTATTAGTACTATTATTATTATTATTATTATTATTATTATTATTATTATTATTATTATTATTATTATTATTATTATTATTATTATTATTATTATTATTATTATTATTATTATTATTATTATTATTATTATTATTATTATTATTATTATTATTATTATTATTATTATTATTATTATTATTATCCCCATTTATTGATTTAATTATATTCATTTTCAATTTATTTAATTCTTTATTCGTACTAACCGATTTAATTTTCATTGGTTCATGTTGCGGAAATCCAAATATTTGTCTATACTTCCCAATGGTTTCTGAAAGATAATGTAATTTTGATATTTCAGATTTCTATAATTATTTTTTTATTATTGTAATTAGTATAATAAAGTTATGTGCGATAATAAAAACTATAATAATAGTTATTATAAGTCTTACATCTTCTAGATAACCATCATCCTCGTGAATATGGTCAATTTGATCGAATTGTGATGACATATATAATAATGAATCTTTATATGATTGATTGTATCTTGAGAATTGATGAATATATTCCCTTGGAAACGGTATAAATTTTTTAATTTTTGGTATTTTTTTTAAAACTTTTTTACTTTTTCCTCTATTTAGTGTCTTTCCATTTGTTTGTACTTTATTATTAATGTTATTACTATTATCGTTGCCAGTATTACTGCCTCCAATATTATTAATACTACTTGGAGTTTTATTTATGTTGTCTAAATCCTTTTCATCAACATTATATTCTCTTGTAATATAATTATTCAATTCCAGCGTATCATTTCTAAAATAATTCAAAGTATATTCATCAAAAAATCGAGTAAATAACAATAATAATAATAATAATAATAATAATAATAATAATAATAATAATAATAATAATAATAATAATAATAATAATAATAATAATAATAATAATAATAATAATAATAATAATAATAATAATAATAATAATAATAATAATAATAATAATAATAATAATAATAATAATAATAATAATAATAATAATAATAATAATAATAATAATAATAATAATAATAAAATAAATGATAACCTACGAGTTTAATAAGGAATTTATCTTTTTAAACTTTGATAAAAAGTTATTTCTTGATATTGTGGGTATTATTTTATTTGTTATTGACGATGATGTGGTTGTGGTTGTAGTTGTGTTGGGTTGTTGGATTTGTAATGGATATTTTGGTTTTACTTGTTGTTGTTGTTGTTGTTGTTGTTGTTGTTGTAGTTGTTGTTGTTGTTGTTGTTGTTGTTGTTGTTGTTGTTGTTGTTGTTGTTGTTGTTGTAGTAATAGTGATGGTTTATAGTGTGTAGTTTTTTGTGATTGTTGGGTGAGTGTGGAATGTTCCCGGAAAGGATTGGTTAGTGATTGATTGAAATGTTCAGGAGTCTGTGACTGTTGATTCTGTGCTGGTATAAGAATTAGCTGTGGTTGTGTTGTTGTTGTTTGTAGTTGATGAGGTTGTGTTGTTGTTTGTTTAATTTGTGGTTGTCGTTGGGGTTTTATTTGTTGATTATTGATGTTCATTCTATTCCATAAACATATTTAATATCTATTATTTATTATTTACATGTATCACTTTATTTTTTTTTTTATTTTTTTTTTATTTTTTATTTTTTTATTTTAATTTATCGATTCCTCCCAATTCATGAGTTTCTTAAAAATAAAAAAAACAAAAATTCAATTTTGAAAATTGCAAAAATTCCCGCCCACATTTTTTTTTTTTATTTTTTTTTTTTTTAATTTATTGAATATATATTTTACAATAAATCTTAAAAAATAAAAAGATAAACCCCCTCTAAAATGAATTGAAATAATATATTAATTATCCTTTTTGAACTCTTATATAACATTAAAAAAAAAAAAAAAAAAGATAAAAATATGCATTCAATATTTAAATATTGTTGTTATAGAAGTTGTAAAGATGTGTTTTCCTTATTTATTATAATACTCCCTTACAAAAAATAAAAGAAACATTATAATCTTTTTTAAAATAATCACCACACATATTCAAAAATCAAGGAATAAAATATATATATTATAAAATATTATAAAAATTAAAATTAAATTAATAAAAAAAAAATTTTAAAAAAAAAAAACACAAACACACAAAAAAATTAAAATTAAAAAATAATAAAAAAAAAAATTAAAAAAAAATAATATTAAAAGTAATAAAAAAAATTTTAGATAATTAATTAATAAACTATTAATATCACTAAAACTATTAATAATACCTTGGTCATAAAAAAAATGAAACATAATAACAAAAATAATAACAAAAATAATAATAATAAAAATAATAATAATAATAATAAAAATAATAATAATAATAATAATAATAATAGTAATAATAATAATAATAATAATAATAATAATAATAGTGAAATTTATAATGAAAAACTATTCTTTTCTATATGGAGGAATATTGTCATTAATAGGAAAATCATTGACTATATACATGGTTATAATATGAATAAAGAAAAACTCTTTTTTCGAATATGGAGAAATGTTTACCTTCGTAAATTTATATTTTCTTTAAATCAAACACAAATAGAAAACCAAGATCAGGAATTTGAACTTTATGAGTAATTTTCATGTATGTCTTTTAAAGAAAAAAAAAAAAAAAAAAAACATGTTTTTAATATTAAAAATGGAACATATTTTAATTGAGTGGTAATAAAATAATAATTCTGATTAGAATTAATCATTTTCTGACGGATATTGAAGGATATTCAAAAAAAAAAAAAAAAAAAAAAAATGAGATGAAAATAAAATTAAAAATAAAAAAATAAAAAGAATAAAAAAGAAATAAAACAAAAAAAAAAAAAAAAAAAAAAATTTATAAATAAAACAAAAATAAAATATAGTAAAAATAGAATAAGATAAAATGGAAAATAAAATAAAATAAAAAAGCTTTTAAAATAAAAAAGTAATAAATAAAAAAATAACTCTCATTTTCAAAGTATATTATGAAAAAATAGAAAAAAAAAAAAAAAAAAATATTATGGACCCAAAAATTTCAAATAATTTTGGTTTGAAAAAAAAAGTGTGGGTTTTTTTTTTTTTTTTTTTTATATAGGACCCACTTCAAATTTTTTTTTTTTTTTTTTTAATTTTCATTTTTGTATTTTTATTTATATATTTATTTATAACATAATGTCTGTAACTTTAAGTAGGTTTTTTAATTAATTAATTTTTAAAATTAAATTTTTTTTTTTTTTTTTTTTTATTGTTATATTTATTTTATTATCATTATTATTATTTTTAAATATGTTAATGAAAAAAAAAAAAAAAAAAAAACAAAAATAAAAAAGATATTATGTAAATTTTATTTCATATTAACACAAAAATTTTTTATTATAAATTTCATATTATTGAATAATAAATATAATAATACATTCCTATTATCAATCGATAAATTATTTTATCAAATATCAATTATTATTTTTCATTTAAATTAAAAAACAAAAAAAAAAAAAAAAATACTATATTCATAAAAAAAGAAAATATTATTGCACCAACACCATCAACAACTCGTGGTAAACCAATTCCAATTAATGGTGATCCAAAAGGTGAAAATATCGTTTATGCAAGTGGTAGCAGTATTATTATTAGAAATGTAAAGAACCCAATGGTTGCAGATATCTACTATGAACATCCATGTCAAACCACTGTTGGAAAGTATGCACCAAGTGGTAATTATATTGCAAGTGGTGATATTCAAGGTAACTTGCGTATTTGGGATACATTACAAAAGGAACACATCTTAAAGGCAACCTATAAAGTATTGAATGGTGCAATCCTCGATATTGCATGGACATCTGACAGCCAACGTTTAGTCGTCGTTGGTGATGGTAAAGAGAGATTTGGTGCAGCCATCCTCTGGGATAGTGGTTCATCATGTGGTGAGATCACCGGTCACTCAAAGATAATTCTCTCATGTGACATCAAATCATCACGTCCATTCAGAGTTGCCACCGGAGGTGAAGATTTCGCAGTTAATTGGTTCGAAGGTCCACCATTCAAATTCCAAAAGAATATTGGTACTGGTGATTTCACTCGTTTCGTCAATTGCGTAAGATTCTCACCAGACGGTAGTAAATTAGTCACTGTTGGTGCTGATAAGAAATCATTTGTCTACGATGGTAAGACTGGTGAGAAATTAATTGAACTTAACCCAGCCCAACAACACACCGGTGGTATCTACAGTTGCAGCTGGTCAAATGATAATGTCCGTGTCCTTACAGCCTCTGCCGATAAGAGTTGCAAGGTTTGGGATACTACAACTGGTCAATGCTTACATACTTTTACTTTTGGTAGTGATGTTAATGATCAACAATTGGGTTGTCTCTGGTTGGGTGAATCTTTACTTTCTGTTAATTTAGCTGGTGAAATCTCCACACTCAATATCGACGATGCCACCAAACCATCACGTATCATCAAAGGTCACAATAAATTAGTTGGTACTATCGCTTTCGATAAAAACACTGGTTCACTCTTCTCTGCCTCTTATGATGCTTCACTCTTACAATGGGATATCTCAACTGGTCTCGCCACCACTTTCACTGGTCCAGCCCATAAGAATCAAATCACTTCAATCAAGATCAATGGTGACCAAATCATCACTTGCGCTATGGATGACAGTGTTAAAATCTCAAGTATCTCAAAACAAACTTATGGCGAAAGTATTGGTGTCGATAGTCCAGCTCAAGGTGTTGCCTTCTCTGGTGATGTCATTGTTGCCGTCTCAATGAAAACCGTTTACGTCATTAAGGGAGGTAAGATCGTATCCCAAACTGCCGCTTCATGGGAACCAACCTCTGTTGCCATCAATAATACCGAAGTCTCTGTCGGTGGTAAAGATAACAAGATTCACGTCTTCACTCTCAATGGTAACAATTTAACTGCCAGTCACACTTTGGATAATCATCGTGGTGCCATCACAGATCTTTCATACTCTCCATGTGGCAAATATTTAGCCTCTGGTTGTGCCAATCGTGAAGTTATTGTTTGGAGTGGCAAAGATGCCAAATCCAAGGGTTGGGTTAATCATACCGCTCGTATCAATGCTGTTTCTTGGTCTGATGATTCCAAATATATTGCCACCGCTTCACTCGATTCTCAAGTTTACATTTGGAATGTTGAAAATCCAACTGCTTCTCCAGTTCAAATTAAAAACTCTCATTTAGGTGGTGTTAATGACGTTGTTTTCGGTTCAAATAATGAACTTTTCTCTTCTGGTAATGAGGGTGCCATTAAAATTTGGAGTGTATCAATTTAAATTAAATAAAAAAAAAAAAAAAAAAAAATAAAAAAAAATAAATTAATTGTACAACAATAAATAAAGATTTTATTTAGATAATAAATTTTTTAAAAATTCTTTACTTTTTTGTGTTAAAATTTTATCATTTGGAGTTGAATCTAAAATGATTTCAGGTTTATAATTTCCAATGAATTTGGTGTATTCTGGATGACCACCATTTCGATCGATAACTTGTTGACATTTATTCAATAACTCCAATATTGATTCTGGATAGAATTTTAGAGTATTAAATTGAAGGAAAGTATCCAAGATTTTCTTTGCATTGGTCGAATCGATTGGTAAATTTTCACCACTAATATTCTCACCTCCACTTGGTTTTAAAAATGATTTCAATAGAATTTCAATTGTCAATGGTTTTGCGTTTTTAAAAACTCTTCCATTTCTTTTAAGAATCTTTTCAATATTTGATTGATTTAAACCTGATGAATTATAAAAGATCTTGAAAAACTCTTCATAGAAATCGAAAAATACAACATTTGGTATGGTTTTTGAAGTCTCTTGTAAAGTATCCCATAGATGAATGAATGGAATAATATCTCTATGACCAATGTGTGGACGCATTCTAGTATAAATTTGAACACCTAAATTGAATGTGATTGCATTTTTATATTTAATTAAATGAAATAATTTAAATGCTTCAACAGCTTCGCCTTTGTTATGATCATCATTTTCATTTTCATTATCATTTAAAAGTTTAAATAGAATGCAATTATAGATTGGTGTGGAGTCTTCATGATCTGGATCTAAATTTTGATTTATAAGAATATCATCTAATAACTTTAATTCAATGAAGCTATAGTTATTTAAATTATCAGAAAAATTATTGATACTATTTCTATGAATTAAGTTCATTACTTGATATATTTTAGTACCAAAAGTTTTATGTTGCTCTATTGGAATCGATTTAGATAACATGAATTTGGTCAAATTTATTGCTTCTATAATTTTTGAATCTCTTAATAAAGAATAAAGAATTTGGTTTAAAGTCTCTCTTGAATTTGAAATCATAAATTGATTTTCTAATAATAATTGATCAAAAAATTCATTGGATGTTGTAAATTTTGATGCTTGATATTGAAAACAATCGAATAATAATACTTTTATATGTTCAGGTGAAATATCTAATAATTGTTGATAATAATTTTTACCAGCTTTTCTAATTTCTATCATTGAAATCAAAAGTTGTTCACCAGGTGGCATTAAACCTTTTGAGAAATAATGATCTTGTAAATATTTAATTAATAAATCTGTTCTATCTTTATTTTTCTCATAAATCCTTTTTAAAGTAAAATCCAATTCACAAAGTTTTAAATTTGTATCAAACTCTAAACAAATACCATCATCTTCAATTACTTGAGATCTTAAATATAATATTTCTCTACATGAATTATACATTGATTCAAAGGTTACATTAGAGTTTGTAGATGGTTGAGTATCAGTTTGAATTTCTTTAATTTTCTTTGGGTTTTGAGGTCTAATTATTTCTAATTTTTGTTGTTTAAATAAAGTTGGATTGTTAAACTTTCCTATTCTATCAAGTCTACGATTCCAATGAGTTTTTAATTTTATTTCATGTCTGGCCCTTCTTTCTCTATGGGAATGATAATCTAAAAATATTTTATGTATTGAATAGTTTGGCATTATATTCAATTCAACAGCTAAAAATCCATACCAATATAATGCTTTTTCATAAAAATCTTTTCGTAATAACAAAGAAATCGTTGATTCAATTATTAAAAGTTTCTTTTTATCTTTTAATTTATCACTCTTTAATAATTTAATTATTATATTAATTATTGGTGAGTTTTGATTTTGTTTTTCACCATATCTTAAATATACATCTTCTTGACAAAATATTAATAGTCCAATATCTTTCCAATCATTTTCAACCAATTCTTTAAAGAGTTGTTCAACAACTTCTAATTTACCATGATTTTGAGAGATTTTCATCAATGCTAGATTAATGAAAAAATTGGTTTTCAATGGTCTCTTTAAATTTATTGCCCCTAAAAAATCTTTTTTTTGAGAATAATAATTTAGAAAATTGAAATATATGAATAATCTATCTTGTAGTATCTGTCTTTGAATTTGTAAATTTTCGATGTTTTCTTGTTTTTCATTTAAAATCTCTTGTTCATATTCTTCATTAAATTTTATTGCTTCATTAATATCACCATTTTTTAAATGATAAAAAATAAAACTTGGCAATATATCAACTTTTTTTAAATTTTCACTATTTAATGATGGTGATGATGACGATGACGATAATGATGCCTCCATTTTTGTGTTTAAAAAATTAACTATTAAGCTTATTCCACTTTCATTAAATTCTTTTAAAAGTTTAATAAACCCATTTGATTTTATATATCCTTTTAATAAACCTTCATTTGAAAATAATAATCTTAATGTTTGGGAAAAAATTTGTTGTTGATGTTCTTGTTGTTGTTGTTGTTGTTGTTGTTGTTGTTGTTGTTGTTGTTGTTGTTGTTGTTGTTGTTGTTGTTGTTGTTGTTGTTGTTGTTGTTGTTGTTGTTGTTGTTGTTGTTGTTGTTGTTGTTGTTGTTGTTGTTGTTGTTGTTGATTTAATTCATATTTTTGTAACTCTGTAATTATCGAAAAAAGACAATGATAAACTTCACTCCTATTTTGATTTGAAATTTTTAAATTTGATTCAATAGAATAATTATAATGTTTTAAATATTTTAAAATCATTTCAAAATTATTTGTCTCTAAATTTAAATTTAAAATTGAAATTAAATGATTTGAAAACAAACTTGAGAATTCTTTTGAATTTGGTGCAATTTCTAAAAATTTTAAATTTATTGTATTTAATTCTTTTCTTTTTTCAATTTGATTTTCATTTGAAAAATCAAGTGATTGTAAATAAGAAATTGAATCTTTTATATTTTTAATATCATCTTTAGAACTATCATTTCTATTGTGATCGTTGTTATTATTATTAATTATTATTATTATTAGTATATTATTATTTTATGATTCTAATTGTCTTTTTTTTTTTTTTTTTTTTTTTTAAGAAAAAAAAAAATTACATAAATTTACATTTTATTATTTTCAAAACCATTACTTTCATTTGAAATTTTTTGTTTGGGTATTTTTGAAGAGGAGGATTTTGAGTATAATGGTTGTGTTTTTGTTAAAAATCCTCTGTTATTTTGATTTATATTGAAATAAATATTTATATTTTTATTATAAAAATATGTGGAAAAACATTTAATATTTCTGTTTAAACACAGTGATGATCCTCTGATCATTTTTTTTTTTTTTTTTTTTTTTTTTTTTTTTTTGGTTTGTGTTTTGGTGAGATAATCTTTTTTGTATTTAATTTTATTTTTTTTTTTTTTTCGTTTTTTTGGAAAATTAAATTTTAAAAAATTTGAAGATTTTTTTATTTTTTTTTTTTTTTGTTGTTTTTTATTTATTTTTTTTTTTTTTTTTTTATTAAAAAACGAGTGATATTAACTGACTTTTTCGCATATAAATGAGTGATAATAATAATAATTTTGATATATATAATACATTTAAAGGTATTGATAGTTTAACTATAATTAATTCAAAAGAAGGTGAAGAAAAGATTACAACTCAATTTATTCCACCAAATGAATTTAAACCTTCACATGAAGGTGTGATTTTAAAAAATAATGCAACAATTATAGAATTCCCAAAAGAATTACCTCAAGATTCATTAAATTGCTCTACATTTTTAAGAAAGTTTATAGGATGTCATTGTAAATATTTTATAAAAAAAGGCAAAAAAAAAAAAAAAAAAAAAAAAAAAAAATTTATGAAAAAAAAAAAAAAAAAAAAAAAAAAAAACACTATATTTATTATTTTTAAATTATTAAATAAATAAATAATATATAAAATATTATTAAGCACCAAGTGGATTTATACAAGGATTATATATGTATGGTGAAAATAGGTGTAAACAAGAAGATGATAATTTATTAAATTGTTACCAAATTCAATTTTCTTCTTCAAGAGAATCCAGAAATATTAAGATGGATGAAATTTTAAAGAAAAATATCGATAAAGAGAATGAATTCTATAAAGATCATGTTTGGAAAAGAAGAACACCTTTGCTATTCAAACCTCATAAAGAAAGAGAGGAACAAGAATTTAATATAAATAATAAAACTTTTAAACCAAATGTAGATAATCAACTATTTGGTTACAGTAAAGAATTATTTGATTTTTTATCTGATGAAAAAAATTCAAATAGAATTTCTGAAATTAAAATTTTTCAAGTTTAGAGTGGGATAAAAATAAATGAAATAATTAAAAAAAAAAAAAAAAAAAAAAAAAAGATTATTTTTTTTATTCAATTTTATTTTTTTATATTATTTTTTCTAAAATGAATTAAAAAAAAAAAAAAAAAAAAAAGTAAAATCTATTTGTTTACTAATTAAATATAACCCAAAACAGAAATTAAAAAAAAAAAAAAAAAAAAAAAATTAATTAATTTTAAAAAATGAAAAAAAAAAAAAATAATAAAAATTTTTATTTTTTATTTTTTATTTTTTAAAAATTAAAATTTTCACAGCACGAGTGTCATTGTTAGTTTTGTGGTTTTTTTTTTTTTTTTAATTATTTAACACAAAAATTCAACACGTACACATCACAAAATTTTTTTTAAAAAAAAAAAAATTAATGATAGTTTTATAGTAATAAAACAACAACCAAAAAACAATAATATTAAAGTTGTAACATTAACACAACCTTGTCAATTTTAATAAAACACATACTTCATAATAATATATTACTATTATTTAAATTTATTTAATCTATTATTTATTATTTATTTAATTTAATTTAATTTAATTTAATTATTTTATATTATTATAAAATATTTTTTAAAGGAATAATACATTTTTAAAAGAAAAAAAAAATAAAAAAAAAAATTCATAAAACTTTTTTTCTTTTATTTTTTTTTTTTTCATAAAAATTATTTCTTTTTCTTATACCTAAGATAATAATATAAATTCTTTTCTTTCAAAAACGAGACGTCTTATAAATAAATCCTCAACCGGTTTGGTTGATGATCAAGGTAGAAATTTAGGTTTTTTACAACAACCATCAGATATTTTAACAGACATGTCAAAATACTTTAAATATATATCCGAGAAGGGTATCGCAAATTTGGCAAATTATCACTACTCTGGTGTGGATAATTCATTTTGTGGTAATAAATTTTTAAAACATTGGTGGAATTATTGTGTAAATTTCACTCCACTTTGGTTAGCGTATGTTAACAAACTAATATTATAAAAATACAAATCACACACCCCAAGTTTTTGATTATTAACAATTGAAAAAAAATAATTTTAGACCAAATATTATAACATTAGTAGGTTTATTTTGTAATATTGGAATGTATATAATTATGTATGTTCATTGCCCAACATTGTACGAGGAAGCTCCAAGATGGTGTTATTTTGCTGTTGCATTTTTAATTTTTGCATATCAAACATTGGATAATGTTGATGGTAAACAAGCAAGAAAAACAAAATCATCATCGCCATTAGGTGAATTATTTGACCATGTTTGCGATGCTCTAAGTGTTGCTGTAAGTGAAAATTTAAATATTCTTTAAAAAAAAAAAAAAAACCAATTGTTTTTTATTAATTTAGAAAAAAAAAATCTCCTATACATTTAGATGTTTGCTGTTGTAATGTCAGCCACATTAAGAATTGGACCATATTGGACATTTTTTAGTTTTATTATTGGAATGTGGCCATTTTATTTAGCACATTGGGAGGAATATCATGCAGGTATTTTAGTAATGGGAGAATTTAATGGCCCAACTGAAGCCCAAGTTTTATTCATGATCATTGAAATTATCACAGGCATATTTGGTTCCGATTTTTGGACATATGGTACTTCAACTTCAGTTGGTGTCATTGCAACTGTTTTTGTTTCAATTGGAGCAGTTGTAACATGTTTACAAAAGTAAATATAGACTTATAGAAGAAAGAAATAAAATAAAATGATTAACTCCCTTTTTTCTTTATATAGCTTTACAAATACCTACAAATTAGAGAACAGAATGGCATTTGGTAAATGTTTATTACAACTAACCCCAATTTGTTTATTCACTGCATTAATTGTTATTTGGGCTTCAGTATCAAGTTTATTAACAGATAACCCTCACCTTTTCATTATGACACTTGGTATCTTATTTGCATACATTCAATCTAGATATATCACTCAAAGAGTTTGCCATGATGATTGTTCTTTATTTTATCCAATTTTCATTCCAATCATTGTTGTAGTTTTTAATTCAGTTTTGGTTGCTTCAGGGTAAATTATTAATAATTATTAATAAAAATATTAATAAAAAACATACTAACATTTTTATCATAAATTTATAGTCATGTTTTAGTTGAGGAAGTTGTTGCACTTTGGATATTATTTTCAATAGCTTGTGCACAATTTTTGGTATTTTCATACTTTACAACCCAACAATTGTGCGAACACTTGAAGATTAAAGTATTTACAATTCCATATCCATCTAATAGTGGTATTGGCCCTTCCCAAGAATATGAAAACTCACTTTTATCTCAAATGGAAGAAGGTTCAAGCTCCATCGGTAATAGTACTGATGACATTAATCCAAGTGAAATTGAAGAGATTTAAAAAAAAACAAAAAAATATCAATTTTATATATATTCATATAAACTAGTACCAATATAAAAAAACGACAAAAAATACATTCAAGCCGACACAAAAAAAATAATAAAAAAAAACAAAAAGAGTAAATTTCTTTACTTTTTATTTAAACAAACTTGTACTGTAAATTTGGTTTTAGAAATAGTTTTGAATTTGAATGAACTGAATTTTACAAACACAAATAATCCTTAGTTTCACCTTGAATCATTGATATTCTCATTGCCACCATACCTTTTAAAAAAAATCTCTATTATTTGTTAAAATGTTATGTATCACTAATTTCATTAATAAAATCGCACGCAATTCTGTTGAACTGAAATTTTTAAAAGAAAAAAAATAATAATAAAATAACAACACAATTTTTTATTTTAATAAATTTAAATTATAGTGATCATATATAAAAGTGGATAATTGATTAAAATAAAAAATAAAAGCAAATTCAGGTACCATTTCACTTAATAATATATTAAACCAAATCCATTTTTCAATACCACCTCTTTTATATAGATTAAAACAATAGTCAAATGTGAAAATCTTTGAATCAACTTTTGAAGATTTAATTAATTTTTCGTAATAGATTGTAAATAATCTTTTTTCATTTAATCTTCTAAATTCAATTGAACAATTACTAATTATAAATTGAGATATATCTGAAAATGGACAACCTATACCTACCTCTGAATAATCTAAAAAGTATATTTGAGAATTCTCTCTAATGACACTATTCTTTTCATTTTCTTTGATTGTAATTGGTATCATTATATTACCAGCATGAAAATCACCATGAACCATTGTAAATGGAGTATCGGATTTATTAATATCAATTCTTTTTTGGAATGATTCCCATTTTATAAAAGTTTGAAAATATTCATTTACAACAACTTGTTTATATAGATCAACATGTTTTAATTTATTCTCATTATTTAATTTCTCAATTAACGGTAATGTAATCTTTTCCCAAGTTTCTTTAAGTTTAATTTCAAAATAATTAATATATTTATCTCTTCCAAGACCATTGTAATAATCTAAATTCTTTAACCATGATAAATCATTATTATTTAAATTCTCTTGTTGTTGTTGAAATAAAATTTCTTTATCTCTCCAATAATCAATATGAAGCTTTGAAGTTTCAATAAAACAGTTTTCAACGATCCAAGAAATATCATAACCACTAATATCAATACCACTTGGTACCCCCCAACACTGATTTCCCATTGCTAATGATCCTAAAATATATGAAGATATTGTTGTATTTGCTGTCGTTGATGATGGTTTTGGAGGTGGCGAAATATCTTGTAAAATCATTGAGAATGAACCACAATATGTTTTATTTGAATAATACACTATTGGTACGAAAGGGTATTTCATTTTATTGCTACTATTAGTATTATTTGTATTTTTATTTGATAATAAAGATGAAAGATGATATTGATAAAAATCAGCTTCTCTAGATTGTGAATGCTGAATAGAGAATTTTATTCTTTCAAATGATTCGATAACTGATTTAAGGATAACAGTATCGGGTAAAACTTGAAAATTAGTACATTCTCTTGGTTGTTTTTCCCATTTTAATCTAATTCTTTGAATTGATGAATTTAAACCACCATCCAATGATTTCTCATCAATACTAAAATCAATGACATTACCACCCTCATATCTATTATTAAAAATAGACTGAATAAATTCTAATGTTAACTCATCACCATATATAACTGATTGATGTTGAAAACCAATTGATTTCTTTATCTTTCTGTATATTCTCCCAAAATAATATTCATTATATACTTTTAATGTGTCCATTTTAAAAAAAATAAATATAAATAAATAAAAAAAAATAAAAAATAAAAAAAAACAAAAGCAAAAGAATTATAAAATTAATAAAAATGAAAACAATTAATATTAAAATCAACCTTAATATTTATAAATAAACAACCTAAAAATCACACATCGAAAACTATTTGTGTAAAAATTAAATTTTGGTGGGATTTTTCCAGGACCAAAAAATGCGTCAAAAAAACAAAAATAAAAATAAAAAAAATTAAAAAATAAAAATAACAATTAAAAAAACCAGTGATAGAAAAAAAAATAAAGCTTTATTTTTGGTATTGCCCTGTATGTTTTTTTTTTTTAGTTTTTTTTTTAGTTTTTTTTTCTCATTAAATTTTTTCTCTCGTTAGTCAATCAATAAATAAAAGGTATTTATTTTAAATATAAAATTTATATTTTATTTGTTTTATTTTAATTTGTTTTTTTTTTTTTGTATATTTTTCTTATGTATATTTTTTTTTTTTTTTTTTTTAACATTTTTTATTTTATTTTTTTCTTTTCTTTCTTTTTCAAAAAAAAAAGAAAAAATGTTTATTTGTATTGAAAAAAAAATTTTCTAATAAAATTATTATATAATATATTATGTTTCTACATGATTATTAGAAGGACTATGGTGGTGGTGTTTCCAAGGGAGATGGAAATGGTGATGTTGTTCGTGGTCATCACTTTTATGATGGTGGTGGTGATGATCACCCTCTTTTGGTGAACCAAACAATTTGGCGATTGAATGTCTTCTAAAATGATTAAAGAAACCTTTCTTTCTCTCCTTTTCAGGTGAGGTTGAGAGTGGTGGAGAAATTGAACCATGGCTATCACCAATGCTGCCACTTGGACTATGTTTCTTCTTTGATGTTTTGTGATGTTGATCAGAAGATTGCGAAAGATTACCACTATTACTACCGGTGCTAGCGTTTAACTCCAAAGTATTCAATTCAACTGGATGAGAAGCAGCTCTTGGCATATTTACCAAATCTGGATTGCTTAGGTTTTTATTTTTTAACTCCAAGGAGGAAGAGGATTTATTTAAAGAGGAGGGCTTAACAATCTTTGGTAATGGTGCATTGACAAGATTACCATGGTTATAATGCTCTGGAGAGGAGGGTCTTGAATTATCAGGTGATGGAGTATTTGAAAGAGCAGGTGACATTGATTCACGATATCTATCTTCGCATGGTGTTAATCCATGAAGTAAATGAGAGACAATATAATTGTTTTTCTTTGCTTGTTTGAATACTTTGTGTTCCAAAAGTTTAGAGGCATTTGGTCTTTTGGATGGTTCTTTTTGGAGACATTTATCGACCATATCTTTGTAAAGATGACTGCAGACGCCTTTGTCCTCCTCCTCTTGAAGAGATGGTGAATTACCAAACAAAAGATTCATGAATACCTTTGAAGGTGGTAAATCGTAACCTGGTGGTTTACCTTTAATTAACTCGATGGCAGTAATACCAAAGGACCATATATCAACGCCTTGATTATAGCCACGCTCCGATATGATTTCAGGTGCCATCCAACAAGGTGTACCAACGATTGTTTTTCTGGTGCAACATGTATTCTTCTCAAACATAGCACTAACACCGAAATCTGCTAACTCGATTGCACCATCTTCACCAATTAAAATATTGTCACTCTTTAAATCTCTGTGAATTCTTTGATGAGAATGAAGGTATTCCAAACCTTTCAAGAGTGATTTCAATACTGTTACAGCCAATACCTCTGGAATACCATCTGGATATTTGAATTTCATAATGTCTGCCAATGAACCACCACCCAAGTAATCCATGACCAACCAAAGTTGATTGTTTTCCAAGAAAGAGGTATGGTAATGGATTAGATTTGGATGATTGTTACCATTCATCACCTTAACCTCCTTAATGACATCCTTTACAAATTGTGGATCCATTTTATCCAATTCAACTACTTTGATTGCAACATTCTCTTTTAATGGAATACAATAGGCTTTGAAAACCCTACCTTCTGTACCCTCACCAATTGGCTCTATTAAATTATATTGATTGGCTGAACTTGGATAGTCAGTGGCGGTTTTAATTTGTTGGAGTTCTCTAATAATCGATTCTCTTCTTTCGTTTGATACTGCAGTGGAGATATGGCTAGGTGATTTCTTTCTCTCTTCCATTGGCTCTTTACCATTGCCACTATTTACTAACTCATCTTCTCTTGAGGATGTGTCAGAGTCGCTATCTGGTAAATCATGATGATTAGCATGTTCAATTCTAGCATGTGTGTAATTATTTTTATTATTACCATTAATGGTATATGTATTATTATTATTATTATTGCTATTATTAATTTCCATTCTATGTCTAAATGTTACGGTTTGAGGTTTTTTTTTTTTTTTTTTAAAAATTGTAATTCCATACATTTTTATTAAAAGAGGAGAAAGGTAGGTATAAAAAAAAATTTTAAAAAAAATAAAAAGAAAAAAAATTTTAAACAATAATATTACAATTTGTATTATTATAGTTAAAAAATAGGGTAAAAAAAAATTTCATTAAATAAGAAATAATAAAAAAAAAAAATTATTATTGTAAGTATATTTGGATTAAATTTTTTTAAACAACCAAACGGATCTTATTTTTTTTTAAAAAAAAAAAATAATTTAAACCTAAATTATTTCCATTCCCCAATTTTAAAAAATAAATAAATAATTACCTTTTTTTTTTTAAAAATAAAAATTGTTGTAAAATTAAATAATTTATCTGTATCTTGGAAAAAGATTTTTTTTTTTTTTCTCTATTGAGGCTATGGTTATATTATTTTTACTGTATTACAATTATAATTCAAGTAATTGCTATATGTGGCCACAAACTTTTTAGTTAAAATTATGTGGTTGAAAAATATATATATATATTATTATTTATATGATGATATTTATGTTGTTGGACAGATACTACTAGTATTTAAACTTTAACATTGAATATTTGATTATATTATTCCTAATGCTACTATTATTTTGTATTATATTGTATTGTATTATTTATTGGTTCACTTAAATATATAGGAGACCAATGTAATCTTTATTATTATTATTATTATTATTAATTGAATCTAAGGCTTTTAATATAAAATCAAAAACCGAATAAATAAATAAATAAAAACCCTTCGAGGATATTATAATGAGATGTATAATGTATAAATGTAGTGTGGGTGTGTGTTTGTGGTGTGGTTTTTTTTTATTTTATTTTACTAAAAAGCTATGGAATATAATAATTTTTTTTTTTTTTTTTTTTTTAATTAATATTGATTACGAATATATATTATTTTTTTTTTTTTTTTTTTTTTTATAAAAATTTTTTTTTTCTTTTTTTTTTTTTTTTTTTAATTTATGTTTTGGAAAAAATATATAATTTGAGAAGTTTTTGTTTGTTTGTTTTTTGTTTGTTTGTTTGTTTGTTTTTAATAATCTATATTATTATTTTTATAAATTATTGTTTTTTGGAAAATGAAATGTTTTGTTATAATGTCAAATTTATTATCATGACTTGTTTATCTATATTATTTTCTTGTAAACTGCTAAAAAGGTTGAAAAATTATATACATAAAGAAATATATAAAAGAAAATTATTAATATTTGTTCCCTTGAAAATATTTTTGATAACAATGAAAAAAATAAAAATAAAAATAAAATAAATAGAAAAAAGTAATTTTTTTTTTTTTTTTTTTTTTTTTTTTTTATTTTATTTTATTTTTATTTTTTAAAAAAAATTTATTTTATTTTAAAATTTTTTATTATTTTAAAAGTTATAAATATAATCTAGAAAAAACCCTTATTTAAACCAACTTTTAAAAAAAAAAGAAAATTAAAAAAAATAAAAATAAAAAAAATAAAAAAAAATTATAACAACTATTATGTTTTTATTAAAAAAAATTGTTTTTTATCATAAAAAAAAATAATATAAAAATTATGAGATAAATTAAAATAAATAATTTTATAATATAAAATATAATTGTTTACTTTTTTTGTACAACATTAATAATAAATTATAATATGTGAAAAAAAAAAAAATTTATGAATAGTTTTTTTTTTTTTTTTTTTTTTATAAAAATAAAAAAAAATTTTGTGAGAAAGTCTGAAATTCACTCACATAAAATTTTTTTCGGAGTTTATTGAGAACAACATTTTTGTGTGTGATGATTTAATATGGTGTGATATTAATGCCATATTTAATATACAGACTTTTTAATTTTATTTTTTTTTATTTTTTTTTTATTTGAGATTCTATTAATAAAACGTTTGTGATTTATTATTTGATTATGTTAGTTATTATTTTATTATATTCTACAAATAAATAAACTGTACAAAAGAGTGTGTGTGTTACAAAAATTAAAGACCTCAAAAAAAAAAAAAAAATAAAAATAATAAAAATAATAAAAAAAATAAAAAAAAATAAAAGTTAAAAAAAAAAAAGTAAAAGAAAAAAAACTTTTCACCGGTCGAATACAATTTTTTTTTTTTTTTTTTCAAAAAAATATAATAGCGCCATTCTCAAATAAGGAAAAAATCGGCACCCACCATTATAATGGCACCTTTATTTTTTATTATTTTTTTTCTTTTTTTTTTTTTTTTTTATTTATAAATTTTGGTAAAAACAATTTTTTCTATTTTTTTTTTTTTTAAAAAAAAAAAGAAAAAAATAAAAAAATAAAAATAAAATGAAAAATAAATATAGAACGGAAGTTATTTTTATTACAAATATAGAATTGGTTGGCAATATACCAATGAGTGCCTCACAATTTTTTTTTTTTTTCTTTTTAAAGGTCATTATCTGTTGAATTTTATATCCGATAAAGGTCAAAATTGGGTGAAATTATTTTTATAAAAAAAAAATTAAAATAAATAATTCCTATTGGGTTAAATTTTTTTTTAAAAAAAAGAGAATTTTGAAATATTCTCCTCGGAAATTTCATCCTTTGGTAACGTGATTTTTTTAAGTAATAAAAAAAAAAACCCCTTATATTACATTTTAAAAAAAAAAAGTTATAAATAAATTATTATTATAGAGTTGCTTAGGATATCAGCTCTTTTTATGGATTCTGGAAAATTTAAATCCATGATATTGATGCCAAATAGATGTTGAGTTTTTTTTGAGTTTAAATTGTGTTAAGTTTTCAAAAAAAAAAAAAAAAAAAAAAAAAAGAACTGTGTCGAGATTAAACCCATCTGAAAAGTTTGGTGTGTTGAGGGGTAAATGTTTTAAAATCATTTTTCTTTCTAAATAAATAAAGTAAATTAAATTATTTTTTTAAA
The DNA here is from genome assembly GCA_036169595.1 of Dictyostelium firmibasis. Classification (NCBI taxonomy): domain Eukaryota; phylum Evosea; class Eumycetozoa; order Dictyosteliales; family Dictyosteliaceae; genus Dictyostelium; species Dictyostelium firmibasis. The sequence goes on along the minus strand of CM069765.1, from coordinate 3,282,205 downwards.
AAACTTTTATGTGAGGATCAAACCAATGAAAGAGTTGATTTCAATTAAAAAATCCAAAATAAATATTATACTATCGTGATTTTTATAATTTTTTTTTTTTCCAAAAAAAAAAGTTTTATTTTTAAAAATAAACCTATTATTATAAATAGTATTTAAGTTAAATCGGATAATTTAACACCTCTTGGTTCAAGTTTTAATGATAAAGAGAATAAACCTTCATCACTCATTGGAACAAAAGAATGAGCGGGTCTTGGAATGATATGATATTGGTGGGATGGATCAAAAGATTTTCTTTTAAAAAGAGAGCCAGATGATGGTTGATGTTGATATACCAACGATGATTGAGGTTGGTTAATGATTTGATTGCTTTGGCTCGATAGATTATTGGTCGAGCTTGGTGAAGTACTACCACTATTACCATTTTGTGGACTGTTGTTAGCAGATCTTGGTGTTGTTAAACCATTGGATTTCAAAAGTGAGCCTGTAGTTGGTGACAATGGATTAATACTATGAATGTTTGATGTTGATACACTCTTTCTTCTATTCTTTGTAAACTGTTGGGCTTTAATTGAGAATAGTAATTCTTCAGAAATATTTTGATTATAATTGCTATTTGATATTGTTGTTGAGGAGTTTAAGTTATTGCCAATATCAAACTCATTTGTTAAACTAAAACAACCATCACTACCATTACTCTTTTTAATGTCTTCCTCACTAGAATTAATCTCACTTGTTGTAACAGCCGATGTTGTTATTATCATTGGTGGATTATCATTAATTGGTGATACAATTGGTGAACTACAATTATCACCACTACTATTTCTATTATTATAATTACAATTATTATTATTATTATTATTATTATTATTATTATTATTATTATTATTATTATTATTATTATAATTATTATTATTAACTCTTGGTAAACTTGGAGAACTTGCACAACCACCAAGATCTGATGAATCAATAATACCATTTTCACTATTAATAGTTTCTGATTGTTTTTGTTCTTTCAATGGTGATGATTCTTTTCTTGGAGAGCTTATTAAATTAGAGGCCAAGTTAGATTCTAAAATCTTTTCAAAAGTACTCATATTATTGTTATTATTATGGTCATGAGTGTTATTATTTGTTAATAAATTTAAAGAGATTGGAGTTATTAGTTGTTTACTCTTTAATGGTAAATATTTTTCACTTTGACTTCTTTCCATTTTAACTGGGCTAACGGTATTGCTACTATCATTACTACCGCCGTTATTATTGGTATTGTTATTATTGTTGTCACTATTGTTATTGTTATTATTAGAAGTTGTTGATGAAAGACCACCAGTATTGAAATAGTCGAAATTAACTTTTTTGGGTGAGGACCATGTATTGAATGAATACTTTCTAACTGGTTTCTCTTGATCTTCCAAGGTGAAGCTTCTATATAGGAGATCGTGTTGTGAACTCTTTTTCTCTAGTGGTACCTTTTTAGTTGATTCAAATTCTGGAATTGAAAATATATTCTTTAAATCTCTTGTATTTAAACTCTTTGTTGCTATTGTTGTTGTTGTTGTTGTAGTTGCCGTTATAGTTGATGTTGTAGTTGATAAATCTTGTTTTAATTGATCAGTGGCAGTTAATGATGGTTCTGTAATAATTGGTACTACATTATCTGTTGATGATGAAAGTGATGGTAAAATAATTGCTTCAATTTGTGATCTTGGTGATAATAAACCATACATTGATGGACTAATCTCTTTGTTATTATTATTATTACTATTAATATTAATTGAAGGGGTGGTAATATTAGTAGTAGTAGAATTAGAAGCACTAGTAGAAGTTGAGGAACTTGTATTGTTAGTAGTTGTTGTGGTTGTAGTGGTAGTAGTTGTTGAATTATGATGGTGATGACGTTGTTGTTGTTGTGGTTGTAGTGGTTGCAATTGTTGAATTGGTTCACCAAAAATATTTGAATTTGGAGTTAAAATTAAAGTTAGTCTTGGGTCAGCATTCAAAAGATAAGCAGTTTTTTGAAAGTTTTGAATTTGCTTGATACAATTATACATTAGTTTGAGTTTATTTAAATTCAAAGACCAAGTTTCTTCATTGGTACCACAATAATCGGTGTTACCCTCTTGAATGAATGTCATGTCGGACAAGATTAGGCCCAAGAAAGGTATACACGGAGTTGTGATAGTTTTCAATTCATTCCTATAGTTTTTGAAATTCTCATCACTTTCCATCAACTTTTCCAAGTCAGACAATGTTTTTTGATGAGTTTTTGGTAGAATTTTCTTTGTCCACTTTAGACGTGTAATTGAGGAGTGACTAATACCTGCATAAATTGCCATCAATGAATTGTAATTGTGTAACTCGTGAAGGTTTTTAGCGATTTTAATGAATCTTGCCATAACTTTACAACGATCTTTTAGTTTCTCCTCATTCAAAATGGTTTGAATTACATTCATAGAGATCTCATTGAATCTATTGATTAGTTTGATAATATTTGGTGCTTTATCTTTTAGATGTGGTTTACCCCATGCTCCATTCATTAACTCTTGAGTTTCAATGCAAATGAAAATAGAAAAGTCAATGGCAGTCAATGATTTTGCAATCTCTTTAGCTGGTGCATCCATAATCGATAAAAATATATCACTACTACTCCATGTTGATGATCTTGGTCTAGTTTGTACCCAAACTGTGTTACCACCACTGTTGTTATTGTTGCTGCTGTTGTAAGAAGAGAAAGAACTAGAGTTTGAATTTGAAATTTGATTATTAAATGAAACTGAAGGTGAAGATACAATCGATGCATGATGATGACCACTAGGTGATGGTGGTTGTATATGATGATGATGACCACCAATACTCGAACTTCTATTATGAGTACGTGATAATTTATGTTGTGTTTGTTGACTTTGATGTTGACTTAAATGTAAATCATATTCGGTCTCATATGTATTACTTGAAGTATTCTCCAATGAAGTTAAACTTAGTACACTGTCATTGGTTTGTTGTGGACTAAATCTTCTATTATGGGTTGGTGAAGATGGTGGTGATGGTGTTGAAGATTGATATTGTTTTTGCATTAAATCAAATTGATCGAATCCTGTTGACTTTAATGATGTCGATAAAAAGGTTTTAATTTTTAATGTTGCTTTCTTATTTAAATATTTCTTTTCAATTATTTCTGCATTGGTTAAAATAATATTTCTATTAATTTTAACTTGTTCTTCTTCTTCATCATCTTCTTCATTATCATTATTTTTATTATTGTTATTATCATTTATATTGGTATTATTATCATTTTCATCGCCATGATTTTCTCTTTCTTTTAAATCCTCAAGTTTATTATTATCTTGATTATCGCTATTATCATGATTTATATTAATATTTTCATCATTATCGTTGGTGCTATTATTGTTATTATTATTACAATTATTTTCAATATTTTCTCTTTCAATTTCATTATTTTCTTTATTTACATTATCAGTCTCATTTTCAACTTCATTAATTGGATTCAAATCTAAACATCTTTCAGTTATTTTTGTTTCCAATAAATAAATTAGTTGGTTTCTTAATTCAAATATTTTACCATATAAATATGAATTGTGGGTATTCTTTATATCCATTACAAAATCTTTAAATTCTGACGCAAAGGTATAATCACAAAGTTGTGATATATTATAATCTTTTAACCAACATTTAATAATACTACAAATTCTTAATTGAATTTGTGGTGATTCTGTTTTAAATCTATATATTATTTATTTAAAAAATTTATAATGAAAAAAAAAGTTAGAGTTAAAGTTTTAACATTAAAAATGAACTACTAAATAAAATATATATAATAATTTATACATACAAAGAAATTAATTCATTTAAAACATCCCTTGAAGAAAAAATACAATCATAGGTTGTAAAAAATGATTTAAATAAAATTGAATCATCAGAAGATTCCGAAATTAATTTTGATAGCATTTTTCTTAAACTAAATAATAGAATGACTCTCTTTTGTTTTTCCTCTTCAATACCATCGATAATTGATTGAGGAATTGGTTTTACTGATGAAGATAATGATGTTATTATTGGTGATGTTGTTGGGCTTGTTGCCAATGATGAGGTTGTATTGGATTCATCTAATTTTTGTAAGTGTAATTGTAATTGAATAAAGTCTTTAGTTTGTTGTTCCTCTAATAGTAGTTGTTGATGTTGTTTTTCATCAACAATAATACCAGTACCTGAACTTCTTAATACTTGTACCAATCTTTCAAATGGATTTCCATTGAAATTCATTGACTGATCCCATTTAGGAATTGCAACCGTATATCTTTTATGTCTATTATTTGTTGAAAAACTATTATTACTATTACTAATTGGTTGTGATATTATTACAGGTGATTGAGTTATTGGTGTTGATAATACTGATGATGAAGACATTGATAAAGAATTTGACGATGGTGAGTGTTCAAGTGTATTTTGATTATTATTATTAATATTTTGATTATTATTGACAAATGTTGACGATATACCTGATGTTGTTTCAATGTTTATTCCGCTATCTATTGAATAATCTGCTTCATTATCTTCATCATTATTAATACTTATATTATTAATATTATTATTATTATTATTATTATTAATATTATTATTGTCAAATGGATTAATTTGAGTGTGATTTGAAGATGGAGTTGTAGATATTGTACTAAGGAAAGATTCA
>CM069765.1:3237500-3270000 GCA_036169595.1 Dictyostelium firmibasis | reverse complement strand
TACAAGCTTCATAATCGACTGGGATTTGTTGGATGGCTAAACCGAGATCAGTGATACCAGTTTTAACTTGGTTGACTGATTTAGATTTAAAACCACTGTCGATTAATTGGAAAGCAGTTTGAAATTCGTCAAGAGTTGAGGTAACACCACTTAAACAAGCTTGAGAGTTACTGTTGAGGGTGATTTCAACACCTTGGGCAAAACCAAGTAAAAATTCACCAGCATTGGTGGCTGTGTTACCTAATGAACAGTTGAATAAAGCGAAAATTGCTAATAAAGTGATTAAAAATCTCATTTTGTTTGAATATTGTGTAAAAAAAAAAAAAAATCTAAAAAACGATGAGAAAAAAAAAAAAATAATAAGTATTTTGGTTTATTGTTTTGTAAAACAAACAAAAATGATGAATTGGTGTGGGTTTTTTTTTTATTTTTATTTTATTTTTTTAATAGTGTGAAAAAAATTCAAAAATTAAAAAAAAAAAAAAACAAATTATTTTAAGAATATCATTGTGATCAAATTTTGTATTTATTTATTTATTTATTTTTCATTTATTTTATTTTATATTGTTTTTTTTTTTTTTATTTTTTTTTTTTATTTTTTATTTATTTTTTTTTTTTTTTTTTTTTTGAATTATCACACAACTAATATAATCATTATTTTATATTTTTTTTTTATTTAATTTTATAATTTTTTTTTAAATTTTCAATCAACTCGAAAAGATAAGATGTAATTTGTTTGCCATACCTTTTTTGAATGTTAAAAATAATAAAAAAAAAAAAAAAAAATTAAAAAAAAATTTAAAAAAAAAAAAACAGCCTTGCACCAGTGTAAAATTTTTTTTTTTTTAAATAATTTTATAAAAAAATATAAAAAAAGTATCAAAGAAAATTACTCGCACTTTTCATTTTTTTTTACTTTTTTTTCCCAATTTTTGCAAAGGTTCCAATTATCCCAAACCGAACTGACAAAAAAAAAAAAAAAAAAAAAAAAAAAGGTGAACAAACATAGTGCAAAAAAATAAAAATAATAAAAAAAATACAAAATAATTACCTATCATGATTTTTTTTTTTATTTTATTTTATTTTATTTATTTTATTTTTTTATTTTATTTTAATTTTATTATTTTTTTTTTTTTTTTTTATTTTTTTTTTTTTTTGAGTATAAATTTTTTATTAATACTTCCAAATTTAACAACCACAATTTTTTCCTTTTCCAACACCAGTTCCCATTAAAAAGGCTGTTGTATGAGCAACTCCGATAGCTATTAATTCTGGAAGAGTGTATGAATGACCACTTGGACCTGTATAAACAATATCACCTCCACAACCACCACATGAAATATTATTTAGTGATTGAACACCACTAGAGTTTGTCATTGAAAAAATTTTTGATTTTGAAGATGTAGAAGCATTACCTATTGAGGAAATAGTGGCTAAAGATTAAAAAAAAAAAAAAAAAAAAAAAAAAATATTAAAAACTAAAATAATAATTATTAATTATTTAATTTTTATTTTATAAATACCTACAAAAAATAGTCATTTTTATAAGTTTATGTTTATAGGTTTTATATATATATATAATAATAACAAAAATTGTTTAGTTTTTTTTTTTTTTTATTTTTTTTATTTTTGTTCTGAGTCTATTTATACAAATAATTAAATAAGGGAGGTTTTTTTTATTCTATTTTAAATTCCAAAAGCCACCATATCACGTGATACATATGCTTATTGTAAATTAATCATATTGTAAAACTTAAATGGCATCATTTATTTTTATCTTTATAAAAAAATCTTCTTTACCACACTTTTGGTTTTTTTTATTTTTTTATTTTTTTTATTCAAGTTTATAATCTTGATTTAAATAAATCGATTTATGTCAATTTTTATATTAAATTTTTAAGGTTAATAAAATTTTTTTTGAAAACCAAATATTTTTTTTTTTTTTTTTTTTTCATTTTCTATTTTTTAATTTTACTGAAACCAACACATTAATTTAAATCGTTTTTTTTTATTTTTTATTTTTTTTTTTTGAGGTGTAAAATTAAGTATGGATTATAATATAGCACCAATACCTAGTATAATATATGAACAATCCAATAGATTTGCAAATATATCTCATCCTTTCTATCATAGAGATAAAATGAGGTTACACCAACAAATGAATCAACACAATCAATTTTACAACAACAATACTAATCATCATCAAAATGGTATATATACGAACTCTTATTACCAACAACCATATCATCAACAATCCTACCATCAACAACCATACCATCAACAACCATACCATCAACGACCATACCATCAACCATACCATCAACAACCATACTATCAACAACAACAACAACAACAACAACAACAACAACAACAACAACAACAACAACAACAACAACAACAACAACAACAACAACAACAACAACAACATTATAATTATGGACAATATGAAAATGAATACTATGGAAATGAGAATGAATATTTTAATGAATATACTGACAATGAAGAGTATTATGAAAATGAAGATGATACTAATAACGATCATATAAATCATAGTGAGTATTATGATCAAGATAATCCAAATAATAATGTACAATACATTTTATCAGATGAAGCGATAGAGATGTTTGCAAAGACAGAATTAAAAAGAAGAGAATTAAAAAATAAAAAGAATAAAAGTGGTGAAAATAAATTAATATTGGATAACATTTTTAATCCTGGTGAACAAACACCTAAATGTAAATAGAAATAAAAAAACAAATACAAAGCAAATACAAAACAATAAAGAAAATACAAAACAAAACAAAACAATAAAATTATATGTTTTTTTTTATTTTTATTTTTATTTTTTATTGAAAACAATTTAATAATTTGATTCGATTTCTTTAAAATATTTATAAGTTTTAACTTTTAATTCAGCAGTAGCATCTTCATCACAAACTATCATTGATTTTTTATGCATTTGAATTGCAGAAGCGGTCCACATATGGTTAACACCTTCTTCGATGGTTTTATAGAGTGCCATTGCTTTTGAATGACCAGTAACAATTAAGATGATTTCACGAGCATCCATAATTGTACCAACACCAACAGTGAGTGCTTGAGTTGGAACTTGATTAATATTTTTAAAGAATCTTGAATTTACAATGATAGTATCACGTGTTAAAGTTTTAATACGAGTTCTACTAGATAATGATGAACCTGGTTCATTGAATGCTATATGACCATCTACACCCATACCACCTAAAAATAAATCTATACCTCCATAAGATTTAATCTTTTCTTCATAAAGTTCACATTCTTTTTCGTGAGAGTTTGAATTACCATTTAAAATGTTTACATTCTCTTTCTTTATATCAATATGATTAAAGAAATTCTCCCACATAAAATAATGATAACTAAATTCATGATTAAACTCTAATCCAACATATTCATCCATATTGAATGTTACAACATCTTGAAATGAGATCTCTTTATTCTTATTCATTTCAATTAATCTCTTATAGATTGGTAATGGTGATGATCCTGTTGGTAAACCAATTACAAATGGTCTATCTCCATCTTTTCTATTTTTAAAGTAATCATTAATTCTTTTTTTAATCACTTGTGAAATATATTCACCTGCTTCACTACTATCATTTTTAATTATTAATCTCATTTTTTTTTCTTTTTTTTTCTTTTTTTTTTTTTTTTGGTTATGAAAAATAATGACAAAACAAAAAATAATTATTTTATTTTCAGTGTAAAAAAAAAAAAAAAAAAAAAAAAAAAAAAAAAATAAAAAAATTTAATTTATTTTTGGATGGAATTTAAAACAATCCCACCAAAATAAAAAACCAAAATAAAAAAATAAAAATTTTAAATTAAAGTTAAAAAGTAACTTTTAAAATTTTAATTTAATACAGAACTTTCAAATTTTTTTTTTTTTTTTTTTATTTGATTTGAAATCAATTAAAAAAAAATAAAAATAAAAATAAAAAAAAAAAAAAAATAAAAATAAAAATAATAATTTTAACACCCTTTAAAATCTACTTTTTTTTTTTTTTTTTAAATTTAACCAAAGATCAACTCTATTAATGAAATTTGCAAACATTAAAAATGATCCGATTATGATGGAAGTCTGAGTAATTGAGTGATATCGATTATTTTTAACATTTTAATACCCCCTTTATATTTTTATTTTTATTCAAAATTAAAAAGATTTTAGATATTTTTTTTTTTTTTTTCTTTTCAACTTTGAATGCTTGGTAGTGTGAATAATTAGTAAAAAAAAAAAAAAAAAAAGTTTTTTTTAATTTAAAATTTAAAATTATTTTGATTTATTTTATTTTTTTTTACAATAATTTCCATAGATAGAAAAAAACAATAATTATTGTTTTTATGAGTTTGAAAATTTGAATCATGATTTGAGTTATTAATAATAGGGAGCATATTTAAAGATTTTTGAGTTGAAAGAATATGAAAAAATTGGTTAATTATAGTGGGAATAGAAAAACTACAAGTTGGGGAAAAGAGCGTGGTTTAAGAACTGATTGGAATTGGGTATGGAGTTGATAAAGATGAATAAATTTCAACACCACAGATTGGGATTCCATACATAGTATTATCGGCAGCCCATTGAATATTTAAGACTTTTTGGGTTGAAAGAGGGTTATTCCAAAAGAATGGTCCTAATTTTTGGTAATATTGATATTGTGGTGTGGTTCTTGTGAATGGTTCTTGATAGTTACCATCGATCTTAATTGTGTACAATGGAAGAGAGCTGAAAATAGTGTTACCTTCAAATGATGGATTATAAGTGTACAAGAAGATTTTGTATTGCTGATTACCTGGTAAAGAGATATTGACAGAGCTTGGGATATTATTGATAACATCATTAATAAGGTATGTAGTTAACATACTGACAGAGTCTACAGCAGTGACAGTGTTAGAACCATTGGTTACAGATGATAGAGCGGTTGGAACCTTTGAGAATATACCAGTGGTAATACAATTACTTGGATTAATCCAACCACATTTTGTCCAAGAGTTACCAAAAATTGATAAAGCACGACGAGTAGCCTCTACATCTGGAGTTAAATCAATACCAAGGTAGAATGAGTTACTGTTTGAATCTACGACAAAAGAACTTGCATAAAAAGAACCAGCTTCACTATAAGTTGGTGATGGAATTGGACTATAGGATTTAGCAGATACCATGATAACGTATTCTCCATTTGCAAATGGGAGATTAACTACATTTGATGTTGCATTATTAATCAAACTAGCTTTGAAAAGATTTGGAACGGTAGATTGATAAACATCATTAACAATGTAACTAACACTTTGGCCCTCACTTTCAATGTAATCATAGTTTGGAATATATGAGAAATTAAGTTGATTTGGAGATAAGGCTACCGATGAAAAATTGTATAATGGGAAAAAATATGAAATACTATTATCTAAATTGGTTTTAGTTCCATTAACATTTGAAAGATAAAGTTGATTGGTGTACTTCTTCATGAAATTGGAGGTATTTGAAAAGTGTGAAAATTTAGAATCAACAATTGAAATATATTTACATTTGAAAGTTTCAGCAAAGAATTTATAGGTTGATATGGAGAGTGCATTTTTAATTGTAATAGCATTATACGTACCAGTATGTGTATTGGATTCGAAAATATACTGTCTATCATTTACTGATAAACTATTAGCAATGTATGGTGAATCATAAACGAATTCAATGTTTGCATTATTACCAGTAGAACCAAGTGTAGTAGATGCTCTTTGACCAACAAACCATCCACCGAAAAGGTTGATTTTAATTGGTGGTTGAGAAATGTAATTGACACGAAATTCTGCTTCACCGGCGAGGAAATGATTTTTAAATACAACACTATTCCAAAGGCTATTTAGTAGGTAGTCCTTTGTATTATTTTGTTTTAAATTATTGAAACTACCTAATAAGATATCCTCTGCTAAACCAGCTAATGATGTTCTTGATTGCAGTGGAATAACTTGGAATGCACCACCCTTAAATGATCCTTCAAATGCATTACCTTCATAGGTTGAATAAGGTGATGTTGTAATAATACCACCATTTTTATAATCAATATCTGGATAGGATCTAGATGATGGTACTGTTTTATCGGTATAGACAGATATGAATGAATTGAAGCTAACATTAAATTGTTCAGTACCATATAAAAGACTGATACCACTAATACCATAGTTTAAAGCGAATGCATTACCAGATATAATACCGAATGAACGTTTTGCACCAATGTAGGCTCTTGGTGTTGAACTTTGTTGAAAAGTGTAATCATTTAATGGTGCAAACATATTATTTTGAATGTTTACCGAAACGTTGTTATGTAAAAGTGTTATTGGATATCTATCTGGTGGATTAGTACCAACATGAGTAATTGAATAGGTTGCATCTAAAGTATAATCATCTAAAGGTGAACTAGTTGTATGACCTAAATCCGTGAATACTGCGTTTTGAATATCAACCAATGAACCAAATGTGAAAACCATTGAACTACTAAAAACACCTCTGACGAATAAATTCTTTGTAATTGGACGCATTAAGATGTAACCTGCACCACCAAATTGTGAATCAATCGAATGAAAAACACCAGAACTTTGAGAAAGTTTTGTGTAATAGTTATTTAAAGTATAGTTGACATTATTGTTCACTAAAGTATCCAATAGTGCACTTGTTAATTTATAAACTGGTTGGTAGGAAGTTGGATAAGGGAATGATTTTAAAAATGTACCACCATATGACGAAAAAGAATTATTTACACCAGTCCATATTGAGCTTGTATCGAAACCACGTAAAGTTACTTTACCACCTAATGAAATAAATGATGATGTATGTAATGGATCCCATGTTGGATAATCTGTTGGATCGAAACTATTTAAAACTATTGAATGATTCGAGTTTGTTGATGGTATTGATTCAAAAACACCACCAGGGAAAACTATAACCTTTTGGCATTGAAACAATGAAGATACTGTTGGGCTTAAAACCAATCTACCCCTTACCAAAATAGCTGGGATAGGTGTTGGTGTAATGATTGTAACAGTGATACCAAATGGTACAATTAAAACTACGTTTATATCTGCAATGATTGTAGCAGGGCCATTTGAAACATATGTTGGAGTAAGTCCTATGTTTTTATAATTGGTGGCGGCTGTGAGTGTTGTATTGACTGTGAATGAATATTTTTTTACATTGGTGTTTGACTCTACATCTGGATAAAAGTCACCTTTATAATTTGTGTTGGTGGTTCCTGGATAATAATCTACTTTAAAATGTGGTTGACCACCAATATTTACACGAGGTGATGAAAAATCAAAATTATATAGAGTTTGTTGAGCATTTGATTCTAATTATTTATTTTTAATTTTTTTTTTTTTTTTTTTTTTTTTTTTTTTTTGTGAAATATAATACGTTTTTTTTTTTTTTGTTTAAAAAAAATTTTTTTTTTTTTTTTTTTTTTTTTTTTTTTTTTTTTTTTTTTTTTGTTGTTTATAAAAGTATAATTTATTTATATTTATTTATATTTATTATTTAATATTAAAAGTTAATAAATTGTTTAATGGTAATATTTTTTTTTTATTTTTTTTTTTTAAAAAGTGAATTAAAAATTAGTATGCAAAAATTTACCTTTGAATGATATTATTGAAAAAATAAAAATAAGGGTAAAGATAAAAAGTAAGAATCTCATCTTGAAAAAACTTTTTTAATTTGAATCTGTCGATTTAAAGAACCATTCCTGGAATCCTGCGATTCGGGGAAACGAAATCTCACATCATTTTTATATAGTAAAAACAAAAAATAGCCATTTTCTCATAGTGGGAGGGAGTGAGCTAAACTCTTTGGGGGTTAAAAAGGATCTGAAATTTCACTAACTCCCAACCTCCAAAATCCAACCACCATCCCCTCTTTCTTTTTGCCAAATCTTTTTACACACATATTTGATTCATTGCGACAAATAAGATTTCTTTTCTCTCTATTATTAATATTTCTATTTTAAAATAACTTTTAAAAAAATTAAAATTAAAAAAAAAAAAAAAAAAAAAAAAAAAAAAAAAAAAAAAAAAAAAAAAAAAAAAAAAAAAAAAAAAAACTAAAAAAAAACAAAATAAAGATTTTTTGATTATTACAAAAGAATTTTTTCAAAATTACATCATTTATTTTTTTTTTTAAAAAAGTGTTTATTTTTTAATATCTTATTTTTTTTAATATTATTGATTTCTAAAATTCATTTTTTTATTTTTTATTTTTTATTTTTTTTTTTTTTATTTTTTTTTTTTTTTTTTATTATTATTTATTCCCAAAATTCATTTTTTTTTATTTTTTTTATTTATTTACTTTTTATGTTTTTTTTTTTTATTTTTATTTTTTTTTGTTTTTTTTTTTTTTTTTTTGAAAACTATGGGTGAATTAAATTAAAAAAAAAAATTTAAATAAAATTTTTTTTTTTTTTTTTTTTTTTTTTTTTTAACAAATAAGAAAAAAAGAGAGAGAATACCTGAGTTTTAAAAGCAAGAAATCATTGATGGAAAACAATTTTCAAAAAAAAAAAGAAAAAAAGAAAAAAAAAAAAATTTGATTTATGAAAAAAATTAGAAAAAAAAAAAAAAAAAAAAAAATTCAAATCAAAATAAAAAAATAAAAAAAAAAATGAAAAAACTAATAAAAAAATAAAAAAAAAATAATAAAAAAAAAAAAAAAGAAGTATAACATACTAAATTAAATAAAATACAATCAAAAATTTTATATTTTTAAGAATTCCTATAAAATTTAATTTTTTTTTTTTTTTTTTGGAATTATTACAAATGTGAGGGTTCATATAAAACTAAAAATAATGAATATCACCATCTGATCTGATTTTTTTGATTTTCGAATGATTTGCAGCAAATACAATTCGCCTACCCTCCTTTCAAGAGTGGATGATATAGGGGGTATTTTTTTTTTTTTTTTTTTTTTTCAATTTTTTTTATTTTTTATTTTGTAAAGTGATTGTTGTAAAATGACGGTTTTGAACTTTTTTTTATTTTATTTTTTTTTTTTATTTTTTTTTTTATATTTTTTTTTTTTTTTCAAAATTTTATTTTTTTAAAATTTTTTTTTTTTTTCGCAATACCCAAAAAAAAAAAAAAAAAAAAAACTTAGAGTAAAATTTAATAAAAACAAAATATAAATAAAAAAAGTTATCAATAGAATGAAAACTTTCTTATTGATCTTTTTATTTATATACGTTTGTAAAGGTATTTTTTTTTTTTTTTTTTTCTTCTCTTAATTTTTTTTTTTTTTTTTTTGAAAAAATTTCCCATTTTTCTAACACTTTATCTTTTGCACATTTTATTTTTTATTATTATCCTTTTTAATTTTTTATTTTATTTTTTTTATTTAAAGGAATAACCAATATAACAACGCCATCTATTTATTATGATTTGAAAAAAATAAATAGATTCCAAGACTACATAGATAATGGAATTTCCCCAAATATCAATTTAACATCACACGATTTATATTATCCAAATGTTTGTGATGATACTATAAAGAATACAGATGGAAAGACTGTTTTTAATAGGGGATCATTCGTTGGCGCACCTTCATATTTTGCAAATGTTTACATCACAAAAGGTAAAGTTATAACTTTATTATTTTTTTTTGTTTTTTTTGAATAAAAAAATAAGAAAGAAAAAAACCTTTTTATTAATTTTTTTTTTAAAAAAAAAAATAGGGTCACAAATGAAAGTATTGGAAAATCAAATATTAAGTGCATTTATTAATATACTTTGTATAGAGGGGTCACTTGAAATCGAAGCAAATGTACCATTGTTTTTTATTGGAGCATTAGTGATATTACCAGGAGGTAATTTTACTAGCGAGAGTTCATTTCGATTTATGAATTTGAGTACTAGTTCGTCAAAAATTGACCCATTTAATTTTTTTCCAGGTATATTAGCATTGGGTGGATCATTAACACTTTCAAGTCCAAAAACCATTAAATACTCTGCACAACGTTTAGGTGATTTTGTATTTTATTTATCAGATTTAGAGTCAGCATCACTCGATGGATATTTTGTAAACATTTTCAGTGAGACATATGTTAGAGGTCAAAAATGTACTTTCAGTTCACTCATTAATCATCAGCTCATCGTTAATGGTTGTAATAAAGTTCCAGCCACTGATAGTAGTATTTATCTATATTTTACATCAGATACTTACCAGTATACATTCGTTGATGTTGACTTGGACGTTGCAGCATCAATTTATGTCACAGGTGATACCAATCTCTATATTGAAAACTTTATTTTAGAATCATTGGGTAAAACTACCAATCAAAAATATAACGATACACAATTGATTTTCTCTGAAGACGATGAAACAAATGTTACTGATATCATTATGGGAAATAATCAGCGATATAGAAGTTCAATATATGTAGAGTTTTCAAGTAATGTTACAATAAAAAATAGTGTTATCAATGAAGCAATAGAATCAAGATCACCTTTAGTATTTTTTGCATCAAGTCCAATTTTAGAGGGAAATATCATATCAAGTAAATCAGGTTCAAGTTTAATAGCTCAATTTGGTACTGAATTCATTCAATCAATTAATAATACATATTATTTAGATTTACCAACATTAACAACAACAAAAACATCATCATCATCATCATCATCATCATCATCCACAATAAAACAAAGCGATATTAATATGGATTATGGATCAGAAGGTAATGGTATCTATTCACTTTCACCAAAGATATCATCTTCTACTGATGTATTTGTTGGCCAATTAATTTCAATTAATTTTAATTTCATAGCTAATAGACCGTTAATTACTGGATTCAATTTCGATTGTTTTGCACCATGTAAACCTGGCTCACCTTTGGTATCTAATCTCATTCAACATTCCGTTGACTTTAAAATTATCAAACCTAAATTTACATATTCAAAGAATGCTAGTATTAATAGTGGTAGTAGTGACCAACATTATCTATTGAAACTTGATGATCATGGAAATGAACCAACTTCATATTATCAATTCGATCAATTATCAACAAGTGCTACCGAAGCAATTAAAGTGAATTTACCAAAGAGTACATTAAGTTTCAAAGACTTAATAGCAACTAGTAAATTTAAAATAGATGGTAATCTCGAAAGATTAGATATTTTAAATTCAAACTTTAATTTACAACCAATTACAACCAATTTCAATCAAAGTGGTATTTTACTACCAACTACAACAACAATTTTAAATTCCTATGTATTTGTTTTTACAGCCTCAAAACCAACTAGAATTGAGCCACAAATATATGGATCAAAAATAATTCCTTACTATTATAATAAAGTGGAAACATTGGATCAATTACAAATTCAATCGATTTTCCCTTCTGTACAATATCAAATTAATAAAAATTCAACAATCAACGTAACCATTCAATTCAATACTCTTCAATCAATTACAACATTGAATGATGTAGTTTGTGTATTCACTTCAATTCTTTCCAATAATAGTAATAATACTGATCTTTCAATAAATGAAACATCAATTCAAATGAATCCAACCCTTAATAATTGTGTTTTTCCCCTATCGATTAATGAGGAGGGCTCTTTAAAATTACGTGTAACAATTAAAAATCAAACATCAACTTTAGAAAATCAATATTTTTATATAATTGATTTCCCTGAAATTTTAATTTTTCCAGGCTTTCTATTTTATTCTGGTATAAAATTTACTGATATTCAATCAACGACAACAGCATCAATTTTAAATTTATCAACAACAACAACAGAGGAAAATACAATTACAATTAATGGTGAACAATTTTTAAATGGATGTCAAATTAATAACAATTGTACATTATCAAATAATGTTAAATATGTTTCTTCATTACCAAATTTAACAAATTCTAATGAACTAAATCAATTATTTCAAAGTGGTATAACCTCAATCATACCATATGACCCAGTAAAGTTTGAATTTGTAGTTAAAAAAAATTCATCTTATCAATTTCAATTGTTTTTTACATTTTATCAACCAATCGATCAAAATCCAAGTCCTTTATCAGTGTTTATTCAAAATGAGCCATTATTAACATTAGAACCTTTGGATGGTATCGCTCCATATTTTAAAAATTTCACCTTTTCCTATGAGAATCTTAATCAAAATTCACTTGAAATTTCTTTCACCTCCAGAGGTGATATTTATTTAACATCAATGGCTATGTATTCATTAAATTATCTTAAAACTACTGATAGTAGTACAACAAATAGTGGCAGTAGTAGCAATGGTGGTGGAAATATTGAAAGTAATGATAATAAAAAAGTGGTAATTGCATTGGCAGTTTCTATTCCGGCTGGTGTATCATTAGTGACATTATTTGCAGCTATTTTCATTTATAAAAATAGAAAGAATAAAAAAATTAACAAAGAAAAAGACATTGAGGGTCATAATGATAAAAATGAAAAGAAAAAAGAAGAGGAGATGAATAAATTTGAAATGGATTCATTTTCAACAAATGGATCAATATTCCTTGGTAGTACAAATGGAACAAACATTCAATTTAAGAAATTGATTGCGCATAAATCATCAACATTACCATCAACTATATCAATAGATACGTCGCCATCATCAGATAACTCCTCTTCATCTAATCAATCAAATAATACTAGTACTATTGGTAATAATAGTAGTAATGATAAAAATAATACAAAGGTACCAAAGAGATCAGCAACTGTTAATGGAGAAATCGATTTTAGTAGAAATAGTACCAATGAAAGTACTAATGAAAGTACTGAAACTGACTCATCCATTAATAGTCGTAATATTAAAGTAAAAACTAAACATCAAGAACAACCATCATCCTCATTCCCAACATTACCAGGTACAAATCTTACAAATATTCCATTGAATTTAGTTGGTAGAAAATCTAGAAGTCCAGAAGATAAATATAGAACCAATAATGATATATTAGTTTGTCTTCAAGAATCACATTACTTTAAACCAGATGACCCATCAATGCCATTAGAATTTAGTGAGTCAGTTTTAGATTTTGGTAGAGGTTCAAAATGTTTAATCGATGAAACTTACCTTTATACTATCTCTGTTAAAAATAAATCAACTCGTAGTTTCAATGTTTTATTAATTCTACCAGTCGATAATAATACTGGTTTAATTTCAACAGATACTCAATATTTTGAAATTAATGCTGGTGAAGTTATACCAATTAGTTTTTCAATTAGTTTAAATTGTACAACAAAGGTAATTTTAATTTTTTATTTTTAAATTTTAATCTCAAAACTAGAATATTAATTTCTTTTTAATTTTTTTTTATTTTCTAGTACTTTGAAAAAATTGGTGTTTCTGTAGAAGAATTAAATTGTCATACATTTATTTGTGTCCATATGGAATCAGAATTATCAACAAAATTAGATTTTACAGAATTAGATTTTGATGAAATTTGTGGACAAGGTACCTATGGTATGGTTTATAAAGGTAAATGGAGATCGCAAGTTGTCGCCATTAAAATGATGAGAGTTGACATTGTAAACTGTGGTGAAGTCTATAGAGAAATGGATATTATGGGTAAAATTCGTCATCAAAATGTTATCTCATTCGTTGGTTGCGTGGTATCACCAGAGAATCTTTGTATCGTTACCGAGTATTCACCAATTGGTTCATTGGGTGATTTAATTCATGAGAAGAAAGCTAAGCTTTCGATAAAACAAAAACTTAGAATTGCAATAGATATAGCTCGTGGTTGTCAATTCCTTCATCAATGTGATATTCTTCATCGTGATTTAAAACCTGATAATGTGTTGGTATTCGATATTAACCATAATGCTCCGGTTTGTGCAAAGATCTCTGATTTCGGTACATCGAAAGAAATCAATGAATTTGGCAATAAACTTACCAATAGTGTAGGCACACCAATCTATATGAGTAATGAAATCTTGGAGAAAAAGATGTACGATAAATCTACAGATGTTTATTCATTCGCTGTGCTCTTTTATGAATTGATGATCGAAGAAGTACCTTTCTCTGAAATCAACGAAAAATGGCAAATACCAGGAAAAGTTATTAGTGGTTGGAGACCAACAAAAGGTTTAAATACTCTTGACAAAGATATTAAAAAATTAATCAACAATTGCTGGGCTCCAGAATCGAGACCATCTTTTGATGAAATAGTTTTATCTCTTGTGAAAATATTTGAAAGATTTAATTAACTTTTAAATTAAAAATAAAATAAAAATAAAATAAAATAAAAAAAAGAAATATAATATATTTGTAAATAATAATTAATAATAATTAATAGTAATTAATAATAATAATAATAATAATAATAATAATAATAATAATAATTATAATAATAATAATAATAATTATAATAATAATAATAATTATAATAATAATAATAATAATAATAATAATAATAATAATAATAATAATAATAATAATAACAATACAAAAATAACAGTAATAATATAGTTTTCAATTTTTTAATTCAACAAAATAATAACCATTTAAAAAAAATAAAAAAAAAATTTTTTATTAATTATTAAGAAATCTTCCAAATAGTTTTTTATTTTATTTTTTTATTAATAATTTAAAATCCATTTTCCAATTGAATATTTTCATTAACTTCTTGTAGTTTACTATCCTCAACTATAAAATTTGGAGTTAATAAATCCTCTCTAATAAAATCACCATTAACATCTTTAGTTTTATCATTATTATTATTTAAGTAATCCATTATTTGGTTTGCTATTTCATCAACACTAACATCTTCAAACTTGTTTTGATCTTGTTCTGATTTAATATCATCATTTAATTGATCAATTAAAGCATCATCATTTTCATAATCTAATAATGGTAATTCCATATCGATTGGTTTTATTTCATTATTAAATTGATCATTTTCAATATTTAAATTAGTTTCTTTTTCCTTCTCTTGATTTAAATATTGAGTATTATCATAATAATGATTGTTTTCATTTTTTTTATTACTATTTATAGTTTGAGACATTTGATCCAATTTATCCAAAAATTTTACACCATTGATATTTATTTTATTGAAATGATTATTTGATTGTAAATTAATTGGGGCAATTTCTTTATACATTATTTCATTTGGTGATTGAATGATTTTATTTGGATTTTCAAATGCATTCGATTGAGCAACATTTAAATCTTCATTTTCATTTTCAATTTTATTATTATTTAATTTTTTATTATTTTGATTTTCAATTTCAATTTCTTTTAAAAGTTTATTTCTTTGAGAATTTGGAGTTTTTATTGGGCATGCATATTTTGTGGTCCAAACAACTGATGCATAACCATATTCCATTGTGTTTATCAAAATAGGGTCACTTGAATCATCATTTTCATCACAATTGAAAACAATAAATAATTCAAACATTTTAACCATTGAATCATATGCAATATCACCACCTCTTATATTAACCATCAATGTCTTTTTTTCATCAATTGAGTTTATTGAATAAAATTCTTGTACTCCCAAAGAATTGCATACACCATTGGAACCATCAAATAAATAGGCAAGTGCAGAATTACCACAAGGTGTGTCAATTGTAGTATTGCAAAAATTAAAATAAAGAATATCACCATAATCTGAAATAACCTTTTGATACCTTTATTTTTAAAAAAAAAAAATTAATAATAATAATAATTATTATAATTAAAATAAAATAATAAAATACCCGTCATTTTTCCTTAATGGTGTTAAATCATAACCATAACCTCCAATTTCCACATTACAATCATATGATTTTGAGATATTGATAACACCTACTATCAATAAAAATAAGAATATAATTTTCATTTTTAAAAATTGATATAGTTTAAGTAGAAAAAAACATTAAATTATTTAAGTACTAATAAAAAAAAAAATATAAATTTTCAATAAATGTATAAATAGAAAAAAAAATTAATAAAAAAATAAAATTAAAAATAAATATAATTTAAAAAAAATTAAAATAAAGAAAAACAAAAAATACAAATTTGGATTTTTAATTAAAAAAATTACATAAAAAATTCAGCTAACTTGTTGCCGAGCAAAAAATTACTTTTTTTATGCACACTTACAACAAATTATTTCCTTATTTTTTAAAAAAAAAATTATTTATTTGTTTATTTTGTGGGTGAATGAAAAAGATAGTGTGACGTGATTTTTTTTTTTTTTTTTTTTTTTTTTATTATTATTATTTTTATATTTAGTTTTTTTTTGATTTTTATATTATTTTTTTTTTTTTTTTTTTAATATTATTTTTTTATGGGAATAATTGCAATAATAAATCACTGAGTGAGATAACACCGATTGGTTTCATTGTTTCCAAATTATCGACGATGAAAAGACGGTGAATTGAATTTGAATAGATTTTGGTTAAAACGGTTTCAAATGTATCACCATCCATACAAAATACTGGAGTTCTTGGTCTTACTGTCATTTGATCATTTTTAATATAACCCAAGAACTCATCAACGGTTTTATAGAGTTTCCAGAAGAAACTACCATCTGTTGCGATTGCTTTGAGGTCACGAACTGAAAGGGTATCAATTAATTCGCCTTTATCATTTAAAACGGCAATACCATTGATGTCCTTTTCCTCTAGTATCTTGAAAGCTTCAATTGCCAACATTGAGGATGGAACTGTAACTACACCACCCATTTGGATTCCCGACATATTCTTTACGATCAAGTCTTTTTTATTTCCCAATAACGACATATTGTCATAAACATATTTGACCAATTGACTTTGAGTCAAAATAGATACTAAATGTCTATTGACCATGTTATCAAGAATTGGAATTCTATGAACATTTGGATCACGAGCAAAAATCTCAAAGGCACTGAACAATGAATAATTTTGGGTAATTGGGCTAAATCTATTGTCCTTAGTATGTGGATATCCTTTTTATAAAAAATAATAAATAAAAAATATTATTATAAATTTTATTATTAATTTTTAAAAATAATTATAAAAAACTTACTCATTACTTCATTAACAGTAAGTGACTTGAATTTTTCTTCTTCTTCAGACAATTTCCAGAAATCTTGTTCAATTGACATTTTTTCACTGCCAAAATGATGAGTAACATATCTTACGATATCTAATAAATCAATAAAACCATACCATCTCTTTTTATCTTTTTATAGAATAAAATCGATTTAAAAAAAAAATTATTAATAACTATTTTTATTTTTAAAATAAAGTATAGTATTTAATATCTACGAACCTGTTTGTTGGAAAACTGGAACAGATAAAAATCCTCTCTCAGTTAAGCCTTTGAAAACTTTGGTAAGATTATCATTACGTTCACAAGAGAAGATAACTTCGTCTCTGGTTTTAATTGACATAGCACGTGAATTGACCAATTTCAATAATAATTGACTACCATCGAATGGAATGGATGTATTAGATGCAGAATCCATTGTCTTAACATCTGACACTTCTGTTAACTTTTGATGTTTCTTCGAGTCATTCTCTGTGGCTAAATTTGCTTTTCTTTTTGAGTCCATTTTATTTTTGATGTTTTATTTGTTTAGAGTAGAAAAAGAAAAAAGGAATTAAAAAAATAAAAAAAATTTAATTAAAAAAAAAATTATTAGATTCAAAAATATTTTTTAAAAAAAAAAAAAAAAAAAAATCTATATGTGAAGAGATTAATTATAAAAAAATTTTATTTTAAAAAATAATTATATTTAAAAGCTATAGATTTGCAAAGAAAAGTGAATTTTTTAATAAATTAATCAATTTCATAAAAAAAAGAAAAAAAATTAAAAAAAATTGGAAATTATTTAAAAAAAATAAAAAATAAAAAAAATATTTTACAAATTTGGAAATTAAATATATAAATAAAAAAAAAATATTTTAGTTGAAATTATTTTAAATTTACAAAAAAAACAAAAAAAAAAAAAAATTGGGCGCCCCTCATTGTATCTGTTTAATATTAATATTAATTTTATTTTTTTTTTTTTTTTATATTTTATTTTTTTTAAATTTTTTTTTTTTTTTTTGGTAGAATACAAATTAGTGAGTGTTTTGGGTAATACATGGTATTACAATATTTTTTTTTTTATTAAAATTTTTTATAATTTAATACATATTAATACACCACACACACACTTTTATTTAAAATAAAATTAAATTATTTTTTTTAATTTCAAATTTAATTTAATTTTTATTTTTATTTTATTTTTTTTTATTTTTTTTTTTTTAATTTTATTTTTTTTCTGGGTTTGTTTTTTTTTAACACAAACCTCGCATAAACACAAGAATTTGGTTTCTTAAAAGATCTCTATCAAAACAAAACAATTGTACTTTTTTTATATTGTACAATTAATATTAAATTAAAATGGAACAACCAAATGATCCTTCATCTACAAAAAATGATAATAATAAAAACGATAATACCTCAAATGAAATATCAATAAATATACCACCAACAAATATGAATACTACAACTACCACAAACACAAACACAAATACAACCACAAATGTAAACACAAATACAACCACAAACACAGACGATAGCAAAACTACAACAAACGAAGAAAATGAGGATGATTCGTCTTATGAATATATACAGGGACAAAGAATTTGTATAATTATCGACTCTGACGAGAGTACAAACAGAGCACTCAATAAAGCATTGGAAACATTTGATAAAGAAAAAGATGAGCTTTATCTTTTAGCTGTGTAGGTTTTCAGATCGTGTCAAAAAAATAATAAAAAAAACGAATTTTATATTAACCCCAATAAACTTTTTTATAAAAAAAAAAAAAAAAAAGTACAAGTTCACTCGATTATTTAAATGATGAAAAAAACGATGCAAAACTAACTTTATATAAGTATGAACATTATTTTGACTCTATTGGCGTAAGTAGTTATTATAATAAAAAAAATTAAAAATAAAAAATAAAATAAAATTTGGATATTCATTTTTTTATTTTTTTTTTGGAAAATTACTAAGATTCAATACACACCTATCCAAGTTGAATCAATAAGTATTACATCAAAAATAATATCAGAATTAGAAGAGAATGAAATCGATCTTGCATATGTCGGCGCACAAGCATTAACCAATGTTTCAAATCCAGATAATATTATATTTTCAGCATTTAGTCTTATTAAGCAGTATGTATATATATATAAATATTTAATTTAATGGTTACTAACCCAATTTTTTCGTTATTTTATTTTTAGGGTATTTTTGGGTACAATTGTATCTGGTTTAAAGAGTGCATCAGAGAAAAAAGATTGCAAATGGAAACTTGAAATTGTTAATTAAAAATTTTATACACATTATATATCTAATAAAATAATAAAAAAAACAATTTGTAAATAATAACAAAATATTTAAAGAATATATATAGATTTTTTTTTTTTTGTATCTTTTTTATATTATTTTTTAATTTTTTTTTATTTTACTTTTTTTTTTTATTTTTTTTATAGGGTTACTACATTTTTAATTAATTATTTTAGAAAAGACCACCAATACCACCAGAAAGTTCTTGTTGTTCTTTAACAAAAGTTTCAAAGTATTGATAGATGATAGTTACGGCTAAGAGAATACCAGTACCTGAACCGATAGCACCCATGAAATCGGCAACAACGGTGAGAGCACCAATACAGAGACCACCGAAAGCTGCGGCGGTTGGAATGTAACGATTGAGTTCCTTGATGACAGAGGTATCACGATGGCCTTTCATTGTCATTTGTTGATCTTTGAGTTGTTTGGCAACATCACGAGCAGAGGAACCACTGACTTCGATCCAAACCTTGGAGAAGAGGGCACAACTTGTCAACATGAAAGTGATGTAAAAGAGAGCGTGGAATGGATCGGCCAAAACAGCGCTCATGTTATTTGGTGAACTGATGTAATAGGTGAGACCAGATACTGGAATCATTTGTTGTGAATATTCACTGGTTCTCCAGGCACCGAATAAGTTTACAAAAATGTTATCTGGGAAACGACGATACAACAATTGAGAGATGAAATAAAGATTGCTTACGAGTGCACTTTGAAGAATGATTGGAATATTTGAGGTGTAGAATAATTTAATTGGGTAGGTACCTTGTTGACCACTGACACGAGTTGATTTAACTGGAAGATCGACACGGAAACCTTGGAAATAGATAACAACCATGAAAATTAAAACGGTAGCCAATAAATTGGTGATATTTGGTAAGTTTTGTCTATAGAATGCTTCTTTGAGTGCTCTAACTTTATCGTTACGAGTCAATAACAAATGGAATAATGCAATGACTGCTCCCTCAAATTCGGTACCTTTACCAACGGATACTGTGGTTGGTGAAAAGGTCTTCCATACGATGGTTTCACAAATGTTGGTGGCAATAAATAATGAAATACCTGATCCAATACCATATCCTTTTTGTAAAAGTTCATCCAAAAGCATAACAATAATACCTGCAAAGAATAATTGTAAAACAATTAAAAAGCAGTTACCAAATCCTAAAACTGCTGGATCACCATATGAACCACTCTATTATATATATATTTTTTTTTTCAATTGATTTCAATTTTCAATGTTTATAAAAAAATCATTAATAAATGAATTCCTAATATATATTTTGGAAATAATTTATAAAAAAAAAATACTAACCCAAATATAAGCTACACCTTGACCTACGCAAATTAACATACCAAATAATTTTTGGGCAGCAGAGAATAAATCTCTATCAGCTTTAACAGATTGATCAATTTCAATTAATTTAGCTCCTGCTAATAATTGCATAACCATACCTGATGTAACGATTGGTGAAATACCTAATTCCATTAAAGTACCTCTGTTTGAGGCCATAATAACTTTAGCCCAGTAAAATGGATCTGATGAATCAGTTGATCTAATACCATAAAGTGGGATTTGACTGCAAACTAAGAAAATGAATAAACAAATTGCTGTCCAAAGTACCTTTTCACGGAAAGGAATCTTTTTTTTTTAATAAAAAAATAAAAGTTAGAAAATTTGGGTCTGAATATTTTTTTATTTTTTTTTATTTTTTTTTTATTTTTTTTTTTGTTGTTCAGACTTACTTTTCTATCTGGTTGACCAACCTCTGGTACGAGAGAGGTAAATGGTTTAACAATATCTAAGAAACGGAAACCCATTTTTATTATTGTTTATATGTATGTAATTGCTTTAAAAAAAAAAATTAATAAAATTAGTAAATAATATTTTTTTTTTTTTTTTTTTAATTAATTAGTTATATAATTAAAATAATAATATAACAAAATTTTAATAATGAAAAGAAAACAAATTTGGAAAAAAAAAAATTAAAAAAAAAAAAATCAAGTATATATATAAATAAACTTACAATGTAGGGTGATGAATGAAAAATTAAAAAAAAAAAAATTAAAAAAAAAATTAAAAGTGATGAAGTTTTTAAAAATTTCAAAAAAAAAAAAAAAATAAAAAAATAATGACTGTGTTTTTTTATGTGAGAAGGCATGTAGAGTCAAAAAAAAGTCTGAATGAAAAAATTTTTGTTTTTATTTTTTTCATTCCCATTTTTTTTTATTTTATTTTTTTTTTATTGAAGTTCTCTTGGTTTTTTCTTTAAATGCATTAAAATAATTATGGTTTTATGGATATGGAAAAAAAAAAATAAAAAAATAAAAAAAAAAAACAAAAAAAAATAAATAAATAAATAAATAAAAATAAATAATAAAAAAAAAGAAAAATAAATAAAATAAAAAAAAAAAAAAGAAAAACAAAAAATGAGAGTTTTCAATTTTTTTATAAAATTATTACATGAATTATGTATTTTAAATTTTACAATAAACTAAATCAAAATAAATTCCATCTTTATATTATTTTTCAAAAAATTAACTATAGTTAATCTATTTGAATAAATAAATACAATAAAGAGTAGTGCTTGGTTTTACCATAACAATACCTTGAATTGTGAATAAAAATTTCAAAATATTTCAGCTGAATTTAACATATATATATTATTTTAAACATTATCAATGTTTACCTGTTTTGATTTCTCTATTTTTAGGTAATAAAAATATTTTTGTTATTATAAATTCTCACATCTTTGAAAAATTTTGTAGAATTTTAAATTTAAAAAAAAAAAATAAAAAAAAAAATTATTTAGAAAAAATAAAATTAAAATGAAAAAAAAAAAATAAAAAAAAACGAAACAATTTTTTTTTTATCGCTCCCATAAAAACTTTAATATTTTTTATAGTATTTGGAAAAATAACATTTTGACTTATAAAAACATTAACAGCCTGCATCCGTTTGTGTTTGGTTCTTTTATCCCAAATAAACAAGTTTTAGTGCAAGATGCTCAGAATAAAAATAATGTGCCTTTAATCAATCTGTAATCTGTTCTATTACAAGATTTTCATGCAGTCACAACATCTTTTCAAATTTTTTAAAGAAAAAAATCCAAAGCTTTGTAAGTAATGTAAGTCTCTTTTTTTATAATATTTTATATAATTATGTGGAACAAATACACAGACAGAGAGCGGTTATGTTTGGTGGATTTTTTTTAAAGTGATGATAACCTAAATAGAACTTTTTTTTTGATTCCTTTTGGCTCTCTGTTCTAGAGAGTTGGGGGATACTCTGTGATTCTATATTCATAGTTACTCTGATTTTTAAATAGTTAAAAGAACCCACAATATAATCGACTTGTAAAATAATAATAATAATAATAAAATATATGTATTAATTTTATTTTTTTTTATTTTCTTTACAGATTTTTTTTTTCGGTTTTTTTTTTTTTTTCTCTCTTAGCTTCTTAGTCTTGATTACTTTAGTTTTAATATGCTTCGTTTTCAAAGATATTTGACAATGTTTTCATTAATCATAAGATTGTGGGAATTTTGTCAAAATTTCAACTTTGAAAAACAAAGGATATCAAAGCCAAATTTATCAAGATTCACTAATTTTTTGCTTTTAGTGATGAATTTTATGGTTTCTACAAAAGAAAATTTTCCAAAAAAATGTTTAAATATAAAATAAAAAATAAATTCTCGAGTTATTAAAAGATATGTCTTTAAATAGATTATAGTTTTTTATTTTGTTTTTTATTCTCATTTTTTTTATGTCCACATTGACCTAAAATTTATATTATTTTTTCCTTTTATACTAAAATTTTCAAACTAAATGAAACTACTTTTAAAAATAAAATGAGGTCATACAATTATTTTTTTATATATTTTTTTTTTTTATTGTTAATTTTTTTTATTTTTTTATATATATTTGTTTATTTAGACACCGTCACCAAATTTAATATTAGTTTCATCGGTTGAATTTGGTGCATGGAAACTAGCGTGTAATAAAGTGATACAACAAGTAGCACCAACTAACCAAAAAATGGAACTACCAGCGTAGAGAAGGAAATAAATACTTAAGAATGCTTGGATACCATAAGCAATCTTTCTTTGAATATCGGTTAAAGATGTAGAGTTGTGAATATAAACAGAGATGAAAAGTAATAAACCGAGTAATAATAAATAGAATGGATTGGTAATGATAAAGAAAACAGAGAAACAAAGGAACAAAATCAAATAGTTTGATTGAAAATAAACTACATTCTCCTTAATTCTAGAGGTTGTATCTTTCATATTTGGTAAACCATATTGTTGTCTACTACCAACGAATGATCTCCAATCTCTAGTGGTTTCCATACGCTCTTGTTTAAACTCTTTAATCTTACTTGTAATTGAATTGACTCTATGTGAAATTGATGATGGTTCCAATGATATTCCATTGCTGCCTAATGAAAATGATAATCCACCAATACCAACACTACCAACTGGAGAAGATGATTGTTGTTGTTGTTGTTGTTGCTGTTGTTGATGAGTTGGTGGTGGTGATATATTACTTGACATTGTACCTGTATTACCACCAATATTGGTATTACCACTATCTACAAATCCCATATTAATATTTGAATTACCATACATTGTTTCGTTTGAATCCGATTCCATTTTCTTTTCTTTTCTTTTCTTTTCTTTTCTTTTTTTTTTTTTTTTTTTTTTTTTAATAATAATATTTGGTATTGTATATTACAAATTTATAAAAAAAAACTACTATATATATATATATATATTTTTTTTTTTTTATATAAAAAAAGATTGGATATAAAAAAAAAAAAAAAAAGCAATGATATATATATATAACACCCAAAGATAATAAAAAAAAATTTTAAAAAAAAAATAAAAAAAAATTAAAAATAAAAAAATTAAAAAAAAAAAAAAAAAAAAAAAAAATTAAAATAAAATTCAATCGAGTTTGGTTGTTGTTGTTGTTGTAACTGACTGCAAATTTTTTTTCTTTTTTATTTTTTTAATTTTTTTTTTTTTTTTTTTTTTTATTTTTTTTTTTTCCTCTCTTTTAAAACCTCTTAATTTATAATTAATTCTAAACTAAAATTATTATATTTTATTTATTTTTTTTTTTTTTCATTAAAAAAAATAAAAAAAAAAAAAGAATTAAGTAATGAAATATTGTTGTTTTTGAGAAAATCTAATTTTTTTAAAATTTTTTTTTTTTTATTTTTTTTTCATTTTTTTTTGAATTTTTTTCATTATTACGCGATCGTTTTACACAAAGCATATCTATATATATAGGATGTCATTCTTTAGAGGTACATTCACCACATCAAACCTTTTCATAAATACAGGTACGTTTATATTATTAATGATTTCCCCCCATATACCAAATATTATTCAGTTAGCACAAATAAAAAAAAAAAAAAAAAAAAAAGTAATATTAATATCAAATCTTATTTCAATACTTTATTTAACAACAATTTAATATTCAACATAACAATCATTTCTTCAACTATCTATTTTTTATTATTCAAAAAACCATAAAACCAATGAAAATGACAATGATAATGATTGTGTAATAAAATATTCAATTATAATGATAATAATTAAATGAAATTATTATAATGATAATGATAATAATAATTATTATGATAATAATAATAATAATTATAATGATAATAATAATTATAATGATAATAATAATTATAATGATAATAAATATAATGATAATAATAATTTATAATGATAATGACGATAAATAATGAAAATGAAAATGAAAATGAAAATGAAAATGAAAATGAAAATGAAAATGAAAATGAAAATGAAAATGAAAATGAAAATTAATTAATAAATAATAAAAATAGTTGATAGTGTTACAAAAAGATTTGCAACTAAGAAATCAGCAGGTTCAACTAAAAATGGTAGAACATCACAACCAAAGAATTTAGGTCTCAAGAAATCAGGTGGTCAATTTGTAGTTCCAGGTAATATTATCATTAGACAAAGAGGCACCGAATTTCATCCAGGTGAAAACGTTGGTATGGGTAAAGATCATACCATTTTCTCAAAAATAATGGGTACTGTTTCATTCTCGAAACAACCAGTTCATCTTGGTTCAAAAAGAACTCGTAGATTCATTTCTGTACAACCTATTACTGGTATGAATGATTCAATAGATAAAGAACTTATTAAGGTATCTCAACAACAACAACCCCAAGTGAGTCAAGAAAAAAATACCGAAGACAAAGATAGTTGTTCAATAGCATAAACAAAAAAAAAAAACAGTAGTAACAATAATATATTAAAAAAAAAAAGAAAAAAAAATATATAAAAAAAAAAATATAAAAAAAAAATTTTAAAAAAAATCCTCAGATTTTAGTAATCTTAATTGTTTTATTTATTTATTAATTATTATTTTACTTACCAAAAAATCGTAAAAAAAAATTACAGTGGATGATGAGGTGGGAATTTTGACATGAAAAAAAAATGAAATTGACAAGATCTGCATGGGAACTCGAAAAAGGCATGTAATTTTGATTTGTTATTAATTTTTTTTTAATTTTATTTAATTTTTTTTTTTTTTTTTTTTTTTTTTTTTTCATTTATTATTTTATTTTTTTTTTTTTTTTAATACCCCTATTTATTTTTTTATTTAAACATCCAAAAAAAAAAAAAAAAAAAAAAAAAAAAAAAAAGATTAAATATTCTCAGTTTTTATTTTTTATTTTTTAATTTTTTTTAAAACACATAAACGATAATAATGATTCAACAAAAAAAATCAAAGTCACTATATTGGTTCTTTGTCGGGATTCTATATATTCTGATATGGGAAACAAGTAAGTTTATATATTCATGATAGTATAAAATTAAATCCAAAAAGGAAAGAAATACTAAATTTTTTCAAACTCGTAAAAAAATAAAATAAAATAATAGTAATATGTATAGCATATAAAGAGATAGAGAGTGAAAAACAAGTTTATAGAGATATTTCAAAATCAATATTTCAAAATTTACAAGAATCAATAGATAGACAAACAAAACAAGATATCGATAATAACAATTATAAAATTAACCAAGACAATGATAATATTATTAGAATTGATAAACCAACTAATGAACCACCACCAATAACAACAACAACAACAACAATGGATTCATTATCAAGTTTTAAACCATCATCAATAGTTGATAAAATGATAGGTGAATTACCACCATTTTATTTCACATTCAATGTTACAAACTCGTCGATGACTATGCCAATGAATATGACATGGGATAAATTTAATGTCTCTGATATTAACATTAGCGCACCACATATTGAATTCCCATTGGATTTCTCTGCAAACAATATGACATTCAATATCAGTGTTGAGGCTGAAACTTTCCCAATTTCCATGAATTTAATTGCAAACAAGAGTGACGTTCCAATTTCGTTGGGTATCTATGGTGCCGATAGTATACCCGTAACTTTAAATGTTAATAAAATGGAAGCACCCCTATTAAATTATTTCTTCTTTGCTATATTTGGTGCAATAAATGGTATCTTATTGATTTGGGTCATCATTCAACAGGTTTCTATTCAAAATCTAAAGAAACGTTTAGATACAATCGATATATCAAATGATGTCTTAAAAGGTAAAAGATATAAAAGGGGTAATGTTTGGTATAAATCTATAAACTCAGATGTCAATGATCATAGTAGTGAAAATGAAATTTTAACCAATAGTCGTAGTTCGAACCGTGATCAAATAATTGATATAAATGGTAATGATACTAATAATAGTAACAACAGCAATATAAACCATTCACTAGTGTCAATATGTAAACAATGTGGTCAAACTAATGGTAAAACTAAATTTTGTTTTAATTGTGGATCTAGTTTAATCAGTTAGATTTTTAAAAATAGTCAAAATATAATGTTTTTTTTTTAAAAATAAACTAAAAGTAATAAATAATATTACAATTTAGTAATAACAGAGCTAATAGAAATAATATTGATAAAAAAATAGGAATTTTATTTAAGACCAGGTTTTATTTAATTTCTTTTCTTTTTAAATAGGTGATTTATTTTTAATGTGTTGAGTCTAATTTTCATCTGTGGTGTATTCATCATACAATTTCAATAATTATTAAAAACAAATAAAAAAAAATAAAAAAAATAAGAATAATAAAGATTTGAGATTTTTTTTTTTTTCAAGAATAATTTATAAACTTATTTTTTATTATCCATTTAAAATTATTTTTTTTTCAAAGTTTATTTTTGACTGATTGATTTAAAACGGTAATATCAACAAAATGCCAAGAGTTATTCATAACACCTCTAAGGTTCCAAATATCTTTAACATCTTTTGGTTGAGTATTCGAGGCAGAATCCCAAGCACGACAAACTAATCTAATTTTTTGATGATCTTTGTTTTGTAATTGTGGCAATTTGGTGATTGTGTATTTAAAGAGTACCCAGCTCCAATATTTATTACAGACACCTTTATCTTCACCCATCAACTCGGCGTAGTCCCAAGTTTCGCCACCATCTAAACTGATGTCAACTCTTTCTACCTTTCTACCACCACCACTGGTTGCGTAACCAGTGATAGTGAAAGGAAGATATAAAGTAGAGTTTGGAGCCGGTATACAAATTGCACTTTGAATTGATAACTCTTGTAATGATGGTGTTTTATCCCAATACTTTTCTACATTATCCCAATTGACACCATTATGAAATATTTTATAATCTCTACGTTGAAAGAAACTCTCACTCTCTTGTGATGAAACGGTTACTTTGTCTAACCATTTTACACTTCTTGCACCAATAATACCTGGGGCAACAACTCTCAATGGATAACCATGATCTCTAGTCAATGGTTCGCCATTCATATCATAGGCTAAAAGTACATCACCATCTAAGTCCATAGCTTTTTCCATTGTGATAGAACTACCATATGGTTTGCCGTTATCCTCTGGGCAACCAAAATCTAAACCCCAAAAAACTGCATGTAATGCACCTTCATTCTTTGTAAATGCTTTTGCATATTCCAATACATCTCTTAATCTACATCCACTCCATGATGCTGTTGATAAACTTGCAATACCCCAACCAACACCTTTAACTTTTTTATATTCACTCATCATTGTTCTTCTATTACCAGCACACTTTGAAATAAATAAAATAGTTATTAGTATTTCTTTTGTTTCTTTCTCTCTCTCTCTTTGCCTTTATTTACTTTATTTTCTTTTTTTTTTAAAAAAAAAGACTTACTTGAATTGAGGCATTAATTGTAACTTTTTCAAATTTATTTTTAATATCATTTAATGATAATATTAATGGATTACCAACTAAACCATCAACCTTTAATGCATATGATTCACCTTTAATATCTGGTACAGGTGCGTGATTTCTCACATAAAATTTCTCTGTTGGTGTAATAAATTGTTGAACTAACACATCTTGTCTTGGTTCTGCATTAAATGGTGCTTTATAATTTACTGTAAAGTCTGGATCTCTACTTGGTTCGTTTTCATAAGATACATTAATGTTATTATGTTGCATTTTTTTTAAAATTTTTTTTTTATATTTTTATAATTTTTTTTTATAGTTTTATTTTATTTTATTTTTTTATCCTTTTCCCAAAATTTCTTTGTTTATACAGAAAAAAATTTTTAAATTTTTTTTTTTTTTTAAAAAGATACGTGTGTAAAACAAAAAAAAAAAAAAAAAAAAAAAGTGTTTTTATTTAAATGAAGAAAAAAAAAATTTTAAAAAAAAAAAAAATTTTAAAAAAGGTCGTTTTGAAAATGATAAATTCAAATTTCGTCAAAATTTTAAAATAAAAACTGATCGGCCTGGAAAAGTGAAAAACTATTTCTGGTTGTTTTTTTTTTTTTTTTTTTTTTGTTTTTACCTTTTTAATATTATTAAAATTTTTTTTATTTTTTATTTTATTAAATTTTTTTTATTTTTTTTTTTTTGTGGGACACTTGAGTAGTGGTATTTTTTATAAAAAATAAAAATAAAATTAAAAAAAATATATGCACCAAGAGAGTTGGTAATTTTGGTGTATATGTTGATAATTTTGGTAGGTAAGCTTTGGTCTATCCTTTCAAAAATTAAATTCATTTGATATCACCATATAAATTAAGAATTTTTTTTTGGGATTTGGGATTACGTATTATCCCACCAATCTCTTGTAACAGGGATATAACCCTGTTTAATTTTATCAGAAACGAATTCTTCTAATGTTTTATAAGAAATGGTTGTTGTTGGAGATTGACCACTTAAGGAAGTTGAATTTCTTGTTGGAGCTGTTGCACTAGCTTCATTAAATTTAAGTTCTTGATTTAAATTGTTTATACTTGAAGAACGCGAAATTGTAGGGGAGGTTGTATTACTATTAGTTGGTGATGTATTTGAGCCACCACTACTATTACTACTATTTAAACTTGATGCTAAGAGTTCATTTAGATTTTGTGATGAACCATTTTTAGGTATATTACTTCCACTATTTGTACTTGAAGATGAGCTACTACCAGTACTACTAACTCTTCTTGGTGGTAAATTTTCAACATGATAGCCATGAGAAGAGGATTTAATTATTGAATGTAAAATTTTTCTATGAGGATCTGATAGATAGGAGAATACAAAGGAGCCAGGTCTACTATTTGAATTTCTAATAATGAAACCACCAGCGGGAGCACCAGAGAGAAGAGATGCCACACCTTGAGTCTCTAGTGTTTGAAAGAACCATTTTTTTTCAAAAACACCAGCCTCTTTTAGCTTCATCTTCGCCTTCTTCTCCAATTCATGAGCGTCTGAGCTCGATTTAATAGAGGCCCAACCTCTTAAAGCATCAGCCCAATTGTAGAGAGCATAATGATGATTTCTTTTAAGTTTGACAGCTAGTTGAAACTTTTCGATCGATGATTGGTATAGCTTTTCAATCTCAGCTTTACCATGTGCCTTTATATAGGCTTTGTTTGAAATTAACTTTGCACGCATTGATAATAAAATACCCCAATGTGTAAGGATTTCATAATCATCTGGTTTAGATTGAATTGCCAATTTAAATTTCTCTGCTGCCTGTTGGAATAAATTATCAGCAGATAATGTCAAATTATCACTACTACTATTATTATTATTATTATTATTATTATTATTATTATTATTATTATTATTATTATTATTATTATTATTATTATTATTATTATTATTATTAATATTATTATTATTATTATTATTATTATTATTATTATTATTATTACCACCATCATTTGATCCGTCAACATTTGTGGTGTTGATTGTTCCTACTCCTATTCCTGTTGCAGTTGTTCCTGTCGTTGTTGGTGTTGACGATGATAATGATGTTGGTGACGTTGTTGATTGTTTTGTTAAAGAAATTGCCTGGTGGAATAAACTCACACCTTGTTGATAAGGGATAGAATGAAGGAATTTAACTTTTGGTGTTATGGAGATGATATCATCAGGTTGTACAGATTCACTTTGCTCACCCAATTTTCTATATAATCCCTCTTTAAATACAATACCCATCATTTGTGAAATTCTATGCAATAACAATTCCAATGAAAATCCATCTAAGTCACAACTTTGTAATAATGAAATACACATCATTCTATTTAAAAATTTACAAATATCTGGTAAATTACATTTAATTTCATTTACTAAATTAATATCAACATAACTAATACTATTATTATTACTATTATTACTATTATTACTATTATTACTATTTAGATCATTTTGTTTTGATGATTGTGGCAATGATCTTAAAAAACCTCTTAATCTATTTTTAATCTTTCTAGCAATAATTTCAGTATTGATTATTGTTGATAAACGTTGATCGATTGCATGAATATCAGTTTTTTTCAAACGTTGTAAATATCTAACATTTATGCCTTCACGATGCATACTATCGATTAACATTAGATTTTGAGAGAGTTCCATAATGTTACATTTGGTTTTCTTTACTTTTTGATTCATTAATAATACAAAACTTGGAATGATATGGTTGAGTAAACGTTTTTGAGATTTTTCCACCTCTTCATTGTTTTTATCTCTATCGGGACCAGCAAACTTTGTAAAGGCATCTGAGGAGAGTGCCGTCTTTGAGCTACGTACTAATTCAGGTCTTAGTAGGGTATAGAGATGTGAACCTGTTTTACCAACAAGCGGTTTCTCTGGTGGGAAAACTCTAGCGGTATCGATTACCACGAAATGACTATCCCTAGTGATATGACCCTCAATATCACATGGTCCGTACAGAAATGTTTTAATATCACTTTGACCGGTATAATGACCTTTTAAATTCAAAATTTCACCAGCCTTTCTCATTTTTTCCTCCATTTCCAAACTTTTATTATAGACAGTTTCGCCACCATCATTGGACCCATAGACCAATGTCTTATCACCATCGATATTCAATTGAGAGGTTGCAATCAATCTGTAGCCCATATAATCGATCAAAGTCATCAATGGCAAGAATAGACCATCGATTTGACAATTGAAATATGCCATCAATCCCTTCAATTCATGTCCTGCCGATTTCATTGCAAATGCATCACCACCATAAATACCATAGCAATCTACTGCAAACTTAAAAAATATACCACTCTTTAAATACTTTAATCCACCTGCAACTCCGCCAACATCGTATGGTGGTATTGTCCATCCACTCGATAATCCTTTCTCTTGGATAATCGCTACACCATGTTTTGTTGCAACATTAACAAATTCCTCTGCAATCGCTTGAATTTTTTGACTTCTTTTTCTTTTAAAAATAAAGAGTAATAAAAAATTAATTACTTGGTTTTGGTTTACTTATTTTTTTTTTCCAATAAGAGTATTTTAAATTAGTATACATACAAATTTTCATTACTACAATTATGATCCATTTGTAATGCATTCCAAAAATCTAAAGACCAATTCCTAACTGGCTCAGTTGGTTTTTCAATTTCCTCCTTTTTAAATAAACTACCCAAATCATTTGAATTATAAAACTTTGTTTTCAATGCCTCTAAATCTCCAAGTGATAATTTTTCAAAATGTAAATCGCCACAACTATCACTCATACTATCCAAACTATTAAATGATTTTTCTTTAATATTTGTTGTATTTGTTGAGGAATCATTATCACTTTCATCATTAGG
>CM069765.1:3225000-3232500 GCA_036169595.1 Dictyostelium firmibasis | reverse complement strand
AAACCCAACACTGAACAAAACACACACACACCCACACGGGGTGTTATTAGCTTGTTAATGACTACTAGTTCATTCAAATTATTTAATTATTATTATTATTTTTTTGGGAAGATTACTAATTTTCGTATATTAGTATTCACATACACACCTTACATATTTAAGTGGTATATTGTTAATTGTCTAAAAAATCTATTTATATAATACACACACAAAAAAACACATACATTTTTTTAAAAAAAAAAAAATACAAAAACATAAAAAAAAAAAACTTTTACGCTACTTGAGATAAATAGCAATTAAATACGCCAAATACTAATTAAAAAATTTCTTATCATATAAAAATAGATCATCTTGTCTTTATTTAAATATAATCCCAAATTCAGTAATTTTTTTTTTTCCTTTTATATAAAAAAAATTTTAATTATAAATTTATATACAAATACAAATATATATATATATATATAAAATTTTTTTTTTTTTAAAAAAAAAAAAACCAAAAAGAAAAAAAAAAACAACAAACAAAAAAAAAAAAAAAAAAAAAACATTTGATCATAAAGCATAATAATATTAATTAGTAATAACAATTGTAGTATATAGAAATCATTAAATCAATAATATAAATAATAATAATTATAGTAATCATAATATATTGTATCATTTTTTTTTGAAAAAATAAATTTTTTATTTTTTTTATTTTGGTATGTATTATTTTATTTTATTTTATAAAAAAAAAATAAAAATAAAAATAAAAAAAAAAAATAATTTTATGTTTTATAACATCATATATTATTATTTTTATTTTTATTTATATAAACATTGGTGATGATACATTTTATACAGTTTTCTAACATTAAATTTTTTTTTTTTTTTCTATCTATTTTTATATTTTCTCAATTTTTTAAAAATTTTTAATA
This sequence comes from Dictyostelium firmibasis, assembly GCA_036169595.1. Lineage (NCBI taxonomy): Eukaryota > Evosea > Eumycetozoa > Dictyosteliales > Dictyosteliaceae > Dictyostelium > Dictyostelium firmibasis. Next base: position 3,231,586 of record CM069765.1, on the reverse strand, counting down.
TTTTTTTATTTTTTTTATTATACTTTTTCAATAATCCCTTTGCACACACCATATCACATTTAAAAAAATTTCTAAAAATATCTCAAAATAACACACATAAATATTTTACAACTGAAATTATTTTTTTATTTTTATTTAATTTTTATTTTTTTTTTAAAAAAATTCATTGGGCCGCTGTATGTGTTTTTTTTTTGTTATTTTATTTTTTTTTTTACCCAACTCTCCATACAATATCTAAACTAACAACTACCAAATCATTTGAAAGTAGTTTTTATCCAATTAGTTATTTTTTCAATAATAATATTATAATAATAACAGACATTTTTTATATATTTTTTTTTCTTTTTTTTTTTTGTAGAATTAAATAAACCTAATAACTTTTTTTTTATAGTCCTTAAAGTTAATAATAATAATAATAATATAATAATAATAATAATAGTAATAAAATTAAAAATAATAATTTAACAATATATCGCCACATCAAAATAATATATAAAACAAAACCACACATAAATATACTATATAATAATATAAAATGATATATCCAAATGATGTTATGAATGAAGTCCTCCGTGATGAAGTTGGATGCGACTTATTCAGAAATTATTTAAAAACTATATATTGTTCAGAGACATTACAATTTTGGACAGAGATTGAAGCATTCAAAGCTTTTGCGCCACCACCAAAAACTGATAATAACGGTACCCTTTTAGCTTTCTCATCAACTCCAATTGAATCATCTTCATCATCAAACAACAATAATAATACATCAAACAACAATAGTGGTTGTTTTTCAAATAATAATAATAATAATAATAATAGTAAACAAGATAATAACAAATATTTGTCACAAGATGAACTTCATGAAAAAGCACAAAATTTATTCGATAGATTCCTCGAAAATGGTTCAGAGTTTGAATTAAACATTGATGCATTAAGCAGAGAGGTCGTACGTACAAAACTCTCTGATGATATTGATTCATCATTATTCGACGATGTACAAAAAGTAGTTTATGAAAGTCTTTGGATGGATTGCTTCCCACCATTCACCCATACTTTAGCATACAATAGATATAAGCAAGACACTGGCAAATGCCATTTACCAGAGTTCCTACGCATTAGCTTCAAAAGAAAATCACCAAAGAAAGATGATAATATTAGAATGAAACCAATTTCAAAATAAATAATAATATAATCATGTTTAATACTTAAATAATAACAAGAAAAAAAAAACAAAAAAAAAAAAAAAAAAAACAAAAAAAAAAAAAATATATTAATAATAATAATAACAATAATAATGGAATATTAAATAATATTCAATTTAAAAAATTGAATATTAAAACTATTTATTCACCCAATAACAATCGAAATCTTTTTTTAAAAGAGAAAAACACAAAATGTACAGGTAGTCTGTTTTGTCAAAAAGAAATTTTTCTTAAGAAAAAAAAAAAAAGAGTTTTTTTTAGCAAACTTTTAAAATGAAAAAATAATAAAAAAATAAAAAAACAATTTGTATATATACATAAAAAATAAAATGAATTAAAACATTACCTCCTTTTTTTTTATTTATTTTTTTCTACTTTTATCTACTTTTCTCTATTTTAAGCTTTTTTCCTTTGTTGAGATAATTTTACTAAAATCTTTATCCGGTCAAAAAAAATAAAAATTAAATAAAAATACTAATAATTACTTAATTCCAATAAAGGTACTAATAGATAATAACTTTTTTGTTATTTATTAAATATTCTCAAAAAAAAAAATAAAAAAAAAAATTTTATTTTTAATTTATTAAATTTTTTTTATTTTTTTTTTTTAAAAAATTATATTAAATTTAATTAAACAGAAATTTTTTTTTTTTTATATTAAAAAAAAACACACACATCCCAATCAATCACAAAAAAAAAAAAAAAAAAAAAAAAAAAAAAACAAAACCTATGAAATTGAACAATTTAAATTTTAATTATAATAATAATAAAAATAAAGGTCTTTATAATGATAGTAGTTGTAATTATGAATATTATACAAAAGATAATGATACACTAATAATGGCTAAAGATCAACTTAAAAATATTATTAGTAATAGTGTAAATAAAAAAAACAATAACAGGGAAAGAAAAATTGAAATTCTTTTCAACAAGGTTTTTAAGAATTTATACTTAAGAAAAAAGATATTCTCTTATCTACCACTCTATATGTTTGAACATAAAAGTGTTGGTTTATATGGATCAGCTAAATGGAACTTTAGTACTAGTTTGGATTGTAACTCAATCATTATCACCGAAAATAAAAGATGCCAATTTGGAGCTTGTTTCACCAAAAAACCAGTTTCTTTATTGGATGGATTTAAAATAAGTTTTGATTTATTATTAACTAATTCAGGTGATTCTAAAATTTCATTATTAATGGTAAACGGTCACCAAAAAAAAAAAATAGATTCTTCTTTTATTTTTAAAAATAATAATGAATTTAATAATAAATGTAATGTTTCAATCACTTTTGAAACCCAAAAAATATTAAATAATTCAAATAATACACTAAATAATTCAAATAATACACTAAGTAATTCAAATAATATAAATTCTCCAAATAATAATAATAATGATAACAATAATTTAATTAATAATAATTTAAATAATAATAATAATAATAATAATAATAATAATAATAATAATAATAATAATAATAATAATAATAATAATAATAATAATAATAATAATAATAATAATAATAATAATAATAATATTAATAATAATAATAATAATAATAATAATAATAATAATAATATTAATAATAATAATAATAATAATAATAATAATAATAATAATAATAATAATAATAATAATTATAATAATTATAATATTGAAAAAGAGATTCAAAACAATTTAATTTCAATACAATTTAAAGAAGATAATAATTTTAACAATAGCGAAAATGATAATATAAATTTAAGATCAATAGGAAGTGTACAAATTAATAATAAATTAAATGATGGGGAAATTCATAGAATTGATATTGACTTTGATTATGAATTTGGAGCATTATCAGTTTTTTTGGATAAAAAAATTATACTTTATAGAATTCAAATTCCAATATTTTTAACCAAACAAATTTCAAATTGTTTCATTGGTATTCAAGGAAATACTTTTAAATATAATTATCCAAAACAAATTATTTCAAATTTTCAAATTTTAAAATCTTAAATCTTAAAATTTAAAAAAAAAAGATTTTAATTGTGGTTATTATCATTATATTATTTAATATTTAAAATAAAAAATCCTTTACTTTATAAGGTGTCTATTTATTTTTAGTTTTGATTAATTTTTTATTTTTTTTTATTGGTAATTTTGAAAAATATCATTGCAGCGCCTACCTCCAATTGTAACCAAGGCTCCAACTATTCCATCTCCTGTTACACATAGCATGGTCGCTGATACTTGTTGATCCACTAATTATAATTGGTTCGCATCGCATTAATTCCTCCCACCTCATTTTCCATATAAAATTTTTTTAAAATAAACCTTTATTCCAATTATTTTATTAAATTAATTATTACCATGTTTTAAAAGTGTTAAAAATATTTTATTTTTAAAAAAACATTATGCGAAATTTTTTGGTGCTTTTTTTTTTTTTTAAAATTGTTTCTTTTTATTTTTTTTTTTATTTTACTTATTTAATTCTAAAACTAAATTTTCTGCAATTTTTTTAACGATTTCAGATTCATCTTGTTTAGAGATTTCATTTAAAATTTGATACAATGAGTTTGTTTGTTCTTTATCTACAAGTAATAATGATGGTGATTGTACAAGAGAGGCGGTGATTTTTAATAAAGTAATTTTTGAAACTGGAGAACTATCTATTCTAAGACACTCTACCAAAGAATTTACTAATCCCTCATTGATGAGAGATTTTAACAATTGTTTTGAACCATTTATGAGGTTATAAAGTGGTATAATTGATTTTTGGAATGATGGATGTTTAATATGATTAACGTTTAAAATACCAACTAGTCTTAATGGTATATTATAACCTTCAGATGATGGTAATGATGATGGTAATGATGATGATGACGACGATGATGATGATGATGATGATGATGATGATGACGATTGTGGTAACGAAGTGGAGCCACTATTTAATTTTTCAAATACCAAATTGGGTTCTAAAGTTGCCCATGTTGAAATTGATTCTATAGCATCAGCAAACCAATTTCTATCCTCAATTAAATCTAAAAGTTTATCGATTGTATTACATTTCCAAAGTAATGATCTATTATAACAAGACCTAACCAAGTCGAAAAGTATAGGTAAGGCCAATTCTTTCAAAGGACCTCTTTCTTCGATAATAGTTAACAATGGTTCAAGTATTGAGGATTTTAATGCTTTCTCTTGTCTACTTCTATCAAAGAGTAAAAGATAATAGAGTGAATGTAACGCTTGATTATGAATCTCTGTTATCTTATCGATGCCACTGTGTTTCTTCAAATAATTAATGAGTGGTGAAATAACACCTGCATCATCTAATCTTGAACGAACATTTGGATCCATCGATAGGTTCTTTATAACTTTTAATATTTTCAATAGGAATGATCTAATATTATTGCCAATGGTCTTCCAAGTATAAATTTCATCCAATACATTTACAATATATATGATTACATTCGATTGACTCATCTCCTCTTTTACCAATGAATCACCGGTTGAAAAAAATAATAAAATATCTGCCGCTTTCACACTATACGCTAAAACTTTATCAAATTGATCTTTACTTAAATTTTTTACACTTGAAGATTTAGCTAATACTGGGAATTTTAAATTTGGTGATGATGATGATGGTGATGATGATGATGATGATGGTGACGATGATGATTGCTGATGTTGTTGTTGTTGTTGTTGTTGCTGTTGCTGTAATAAAAGTTGTTGTTGTTGAATTTGTTTTTGTTGAAATTGTTGAGATTTGCTTGTTGCAGATTTATCGCTTGAGTTAAAAATTTGATTTAAAAGAAATGCTATTCTATACATTAATGCAGTTTTTGCAAATAAATGACATAATGCAGTTTTTGGGGAAGCTGTATTCATTTTAAATATTAAAGATATGGCATCCAATGAATTATGAATTAATGTGAAACCATTGAAATAGTCACTATCCAAAAGATCTACCAATACTTTACAACCACGGCTACCAGTAATGAACATATTTAAACTGTAGGTTGAATAGCTACATAATTGTAATACGAATTTTGATACCTCTTCTCTAATGAGTTCATCGAATTGTTTAGTTGCCAATTTTGTTATAATTGAAATACCATTCATTAAGCAAATGGTCTCTTGGATATCTTTCTCCCTTATAATCGATTGATTCAATAGTTTTAAGAGATTGATCACCAATTCAACTTTTGAAAAGTCTTCGCTAAATGTACCTGAGTTATGATTATGATGATAGGTTGTTGTAATGACATCACTTGGGGTATCGGTATTACAACAACAATTATCCTCCAAGATCTCTAAGATTGTAATGATAGGTAGTCTAAAATAAACACCACCTTCACCATTACTAATTAATAATTTACGTTCATCTGGATAGGTTTGGAAAAGGTCGGCTAGCTTTTGACAAACATCAATCAAAACATCATTTGGTTGATATGGCTTCAATTGCAGTATTAATTCAACAATGGTCTTAACTACTTGTTCTCTATATTTATCTTGAATATTAATTGTACGTTGATTATCTGCTTCCGACCATGATATCGTATCAAATGATTCTTCAAATTCTGTATCCCATTCTTCTGAAACTTGTTTAACTTTTAATTTCATCTCTGATGGTGATAGTTGGTGTTGTTGTTGTTGTTGTTTCATTTGGCCACTACTACTATATCTTATGATTCTATTTGGTGGTAGTAATTTCTTTGTGTTATTACTATTATTTGCATTAGATGTAGTTGTGCTAGAGTCAGATTCATCACCACTTGAACCAAAATTATCAACCTCATCATCCCAATCTTTCTTTTGGTTTCTAACCTTAAATCTGCTTGAATCATTAATCTTTTGATCGAATACTAAATCAGATTCATCATCTTCATTATCTTTTTCAGTGAATTTATTAAATTTCAAAAGTTTATATTTATGACTATTGCTACTATTAATACTATTACTATTACTATTGTTATTACTATTATTACTACTATTATTGTTATTGGTATTATTATTACTATTATTGCTATTATTATTAAAGCTTTGTTGACGTTGTAATTGAATGGGTGGTCTACTAATTGTTGGTTGTAATTTTGGTAAAGATAATGTTGAATTTGGTAATACTATATTATCAAATTCATCCTCACCTTCTTTTTCAGAGAATTTTCTTAGATGTGAGTTTAATTTCTCCTTTTCTTGATTTAATTGTTCTTGTGATTTCATCATTGGTGATAGTGGTGTAGTTGGAATTGGTGGTGATACCGCTGAAATCCCAGGCGATATTGAATTTGATACTATGGCGGTGGTGGTAGAAGTAGGGGTGGGGTTTGGTGATGTTGATTGTTTTTGACCAGCTGATAGTTTACGTGGCGAAGCGATTTGAACATGTTGGCTATTGC